>PVIW01001853.1:135304-260196 GCA_004026585.1 Noctilio leporinus
AGGGTGGGGGGGTCAGCGGTGGGTCGGGGCCAGGGTGGGGGGTCAGCGGTGGGTCAGGGCCAGGGTGGGTGGGTCAGGGGTGGGTCGGGGCCAGGGTGAGGGGTCAGCGGTGAGTTGGGATGGTGGATTCACTCAATACTCATTCACTGGCTCCATGATGTGCCAGCATTTTGTCAGCAGACCCAGGCGTGTGCTGGGCTCGTGGACTTGGCACGCGGCGGGTTCCATGCATCTGGCCTACGCGTGGACTTTACCAGGCCAGTGGGTGGTCCTGGCCCCGGAGGTGCCGGGTAAGGCTCACCAGGCCCGGGTGGACACGGTCCAGGGGCCACGCGGGGGCCACACGTCCTCCCCTCGGCGAAGACGGGACCAGCCCCGACCGCCTGCGTGGGGAACAGCCACGGGCCGTCTCAGCTCCGGGAAACACGGCCGCCCCCTGCAGCCTTCTTCTCACTCACTGGTTTAACTCTGAAGACTGAGGGGCCGCCCGGAGCCAGGCCTTCCGGTTCCTTCTCCGCAGCTGCGCCCGGCCGCCGCGGCCCCGGCCGGGACCCCGCTGTCCCCCACCACCAGAAGATGGACGCAAACCACAATTTCCCCTTTTTGAGGCAAAACAAAACAGAATCCAGCTGCAGGGGCTTTTCTCTCCCACACGGAACCTCTTCCCAAACAGATTTCGGTTTGCTTTTGACCACCCGGTGCTGATTCCTCGCTTTTTCGTGCTGAGAAAAGGCAGCCCCGGGGCCCTCCAGCAGGAAAAGACTTTCTGTCCCCGCCCGGGGACCAGGCCGCGCACAGCTCCGGCCCCGCACTTGGCCACGCGGAGCCCCGGGCGCCCGGGCAGGGCCATGCCGCCGCCCAACTGCTCCGAGCACAGCCTGGCGGTGGAGGGGGTGGTGGCCTCGCTGCTGGCCCTGGAGTGCGGGCTGGGCCTGCTGGGCAACGCCATCGCCCTGTGGACTTTCTTCTTCCGCGTGAAGACCTGGAAGCCGCACGCCATCTACCTGTGCAACCTGGTCGTCGCGGACCTGCTGCTGACCCTCTGCCTGCCCTTCCTCGCCGTCTTCTTCCTGCGGCACAAGACTTGCAGCCTTGGGCCCACGCCCAGCAGGGTCCTGTTCTTCCTGTGGGCGCTCAGCCGCAGCGCGGGCGTCGCCTTCCTCACGGCCGTGGCTTCCGACCGGTATTTCCGCGTGGTGCACCCTCGGCTCAGGGTCAACCACCTGTCCCTTCGGGCGGCCCGGGGCATCTCGGGCCTCGTCTGGCTGCTGATGGCCGTGCTCAGCCACCAGAGCTGGCTCGTGCCCGCGGCCCAGTGCCTGGGCTCGGAGCCCAGCGGGGGCGCCTCTGCCAGCCTCACCTGGCAGGAAGCGCTGTCCTTTGTCCAGTTTGTCCTGCCCTTCAGCCTCATCTTGTTCTGCAACGCGGGGGTCATCAGGACCCTGCAGAAGAGGCTGCGCGACCCCGGCAGGCAGCCCAAGCTGCAGCGGGCCCGGATGCTGGTGGCCACGGTCATGGTGCTGTTCACGCTGTGCTTCCTGCCCAGCTTCCTGGCGCAGGTCCTGCTGGCCGTCCTCCGCGGCACGGACAGCTGCGGTGTCTGGCGGGCGCTGGTGCACACGGTCGACGTGACCAGCAGCCTCACCGGCCTGCAGAGCGTGCTGAACCCGGTGGTGTACTGCTTCTCCAGCCCCACGTTCAGACACTCGTACCGCAAGGTCTTCTCCACCCTGCGAGGACGGGGGCGGAAGGCCCGCGACCCGGCCTGTGACCTCAGAGACTCCGACTCCTAAGGACGGCGGCGCCCGGGGCCCCGGTTCTCCGGGGACCACCCGGGGCCTCTGTGAGGGTGACCGTGGAGAGGGCACCTCGGGCCGCAGACATCAGCAAAGCTGGCAAGCGTCATGATGCGCTTTGTGCGCCGGGACTTTGCCCTGCTGTTGCCCAGGACAGAGCCGCAGACGGGCACCTGGACGTCCTTGCCGGCTGAACCAGTGCGGTGCCCACGCGGACAGCTGGCCTGTCCCCACCGGGAGGACGGCACTGGGGGCCCAGCGGGGCGGGGCGGGGGGCTGGAGGCTGCGGCCGCCCTCCATGGTCTGCGCGAGTTGTTTTCACGTGCTCAGCTCGGTTCATAGAGGCAGAAGCCTGTGCTGCTTCTCACCTCGTGTGTGGACGGCGGTGGTGAACCTGGGGGGGCTGGGACTCCGGGGATTCAGGCCACGAGCGTGTCCCCACGCTTCAGTTCATGAGTATGTGGCACCCCGACTCCCAGAGGTGCGGTGCTCAGGGGCCCCGGGGACGTGGTCCCAGCAGCCTGCAGGGCTGTCCTCCGGGTGTCGGTCCTCCTGCGCCCACGGGTGTCCCAAGGCCCAGCAGACGGCAAGCAGGGGGCCCTGGGAGACGCCAAACAGGACCCTCAGCGGGACACGGGTCCGCCGGGCCTGATGGCTTTCTTTTCCGCTGAGGGACAGTCTTTGTTTTCTCCCCCTGATCTGACTGCGTGCGCGACTTTAATCGCTGTCTCAGGGAACCCAGCCCTTCACAGGAGCAGCTTCCATATAAACCCACTGGATTATTCCGTTTCTCCAGGGGCCTTTTCTTAACCCTTTCCACACCGGGGGTGTTGAGGTCTGCTAGTGTTTGCACCGAAACCACGTTGTCACCTGTCCTGTCCCTGCAGCCACCTCGCCGGCAGGTGACAGAGAACCTGCTACGGCTCGAGGGGCCCCAGCACAGGTGGCCCCCCTTCCTGTGGGCCTGTGTCTGACCCAGGAGGCGGCAGCTGGCCACCCTTTCTGTCCCCCACTGTGAGCCCGGCTCACAGGTCAGCCTGGCAAAATGGGGAAGTCACCTCACGGTGTGATTTCCTCCAGGTCTGGCTGCTGGTTTCATGGGCAGAGCTAGAGGCCCTGCTTCCTGCTCACCCCCAGCCTGCCCAGGGGGTCCCGGAGTTTTCAGAAACGCTGGTGGCCCGGCCAGCCCACCATCTGCTCTGGGAAGGGGCCTGGGCGCTGGGACCTCTGGTGCTGTCACCACCAGGGCTGAGAGCCATGGGGTCAGTGGCTAAGGTCAGGGCCTGAGGGTCAGCACCCTGCCCTGTCACTTGCCAGCTCTGGGACCTGGGACCTGGGACAGTCCCAAAGCCACCGTGACCTCTCCTGTGCTGTAATGAGGGGCGCACCCCCCGGCCCGCTCGAGTGTGTGTGGGGGGTGATGATCGTGACTGATTCGCTGAGGGCAGCGCCCAGCCCTCTGCACCCTCCGCTGGTCCTGCGCTGGCTGCGGTGGCCGGTTTGTCCTGATTTCTCTGCGCAAGTCCCCAGCCAGACCGGCCCTTCGGGGACCCAGCTCCTCCCCTGCCCACCCTCCGCGCAGAACCAGGGTGTGGAAAATGCCGCCAGACTGAATAGTTATCACTATGCTTTCTCTCCGGGTCTTGTGCGGGGCTCTGTCCGCGTCACGGTTTATTCCACAGGTGCAGCGGGACTGGTTTTCACACTCCGGGACCCGGGCACCCGTCCGAGGGCCTGTCTGGGGTGCTCTGCCCCCACCCGGGGCTCCCCCCGGGGCGCCGGCAGCTTTGCGCCGCAGCCTTCCTGTTTCGAAGGGGCAGAGGGACAGGCGCTTCCTCTCTCGGGTGATTTTCCCCGAGCAAGGAGGCGACTCAGAAGGAAAGTGAAGGTCGACAGGGCGACCGGCCTCAGACAGAGCCACCAGCAAGTTTCCGTCCCTCTTCTCCGGTGACTCACTGCCAGCCAGGCAGCAGGCGCCCCGTCCCGCCCTCCAACGCGCCCAAATCTCAGCCCCGCAGTCCCTTCCCCCTCAGGCCACGCTGTCAGGTCTAACCTGTTCCTCTCCCCGTTTCACTTGCGAAATCTACTCAGCCACTGGCAGCTCCTGGGCCGCCTGCCGGGCAGGTCCAGGCAGAAGGCCCGGCGGTTCCAGGCCCTGGGTCACGTCGGAGCCCTGATTGTCCCAGGGGAGGGGCCGCCTGGACCTGGTGATCCTCTCGACAAAGGACACAGGACACGGCCCACCCTGAAGGGCCCCTGCCCGCCCTGGTGGCCCTCAAGCCACGTGGTCACCAGCGGTTGGACAGGAGTCATGTGAAGTCAGGACTGCAGCTGACGGAGGGGCAGCTGGTTGAGAACAAACGCTTGTCCCCAAGTTGAGGCCACACTCCTGTCTCAGCCCAGAAAGCTGCGGTCAGCCGTGGCAGGTGCCCGCGGGACAGCCACCCTGCCCCTCACCCGGCGGACCGTGGTGGCCAGGGGTGGGGATTCGCGATGGGTGCTGACCCCCTCTCCCCGGTGCCACACTGTCCCTCAGCAGTTCCACTGGGTGGAGTCGGGACGGGGAAGGGGTTCTGCTCTGCCCAGAATTCAGAACGCGGAGTCGCTCGGTTTCAGTTTCAGAATTAAGCTCCGGCGGTGAATCCTATCTCATCTTTTAACATAACATCTCTATGACTTATCATGCCCTTCAAACTGTCCTAAATCAGGGACCCTAAAAGGGATAGAAACCTTACCTCCTAAGTCATATGATTATGCATCTCTATTCAAACACCTGCATAGGCTGCCACCAAAACAGACAGGAAGCACACGCAGGGGAAAATAGTCATGTGGCAAAAATAAAGGAGCCCGTCTACTATTATGAGTATTAAAAGCGATAAGGGAAGAGTGAGTTGCAGCAACATTGCTGTCAACTTTTTAAATTAATTCCACGAAGGATTCTATGCCCACTTTTGCAGAATATAGTACATGCTTCTGCCAGTTTTCGCTGGAGGACACGCGGGCACCGGTCCTGTGGGTGCGCCCTGCGCCCAGCAGAGGGAGGCAGCACCCGGCGCCAGGCGGGTGGCCCGGCTGGGGACCGTCACCCTCCGCGTCCTGAGCCGCACTCTTCGCGCGGTGATTTGCCACCTGCAGACAAAGCCCCAACCTGACATCGTAAATTCAAGAATCCAGATCAGCTTCCAAACGAGGCAGGAAATGGAAATTACTTATAAACTATTGACCCTGATTCCACCTGTCACGCCCTGAAAATGCGGACGGACGGGTTCCACCGCGGGGACAGGGGCCACCTCACAGCTCACGGGCGCGCGGCGGGTGGAGGGAGGGGGGTGGCTGGCCCGTCTCCCCAGCCGGCCCCTGGCTTCCCTCAGGCGCCTTCGAGGAAACCATCACTGCGGCTTCTTTTTCCTTCGGTGCCGCTGGGAGGAAACACGTCCCCAACGCCTGCGGACGGCATTCTCTGCGGGAGCTGTGACCACAGCCGCCCCGCCCTGGCCTCCCGTGCAGGAACGGACTCGCTGCAGGTCCTCGGTGGCCACACGCAGGGCGCGGGGTGGCCCCACAGGCACCCGGTTTAGACACGTGACAAGCTCAGGCCAAGGCGGGGGTGACTTCCACAGCTCTCCAGTTGTGCCCTCAAGGGAAAGCCTCGGCCTCCCCTTTGCCTGCCTGCTGGCTGGAACGGAGGTGCGATGGCCGGGGACGGCCCAGCGTCTGGACGGCCTCCCGGGCGGCTGCAACAGGGAACCAGACCAAGGGGCCAGGAAAGCCAGCTCCTGCCTGCAGCGCGCGGTTCACCTAAAGGGAACGCCAGGTGCAGGTCGTGGAGGAGGAGGCATCCGCGTGCAGGGAGAGGGCACCCTGCAGCCTCCCCCCGCGTCTCAGCCCGGGCACCGCACCTCGCAGCTGGGGGTTGGGGGGGTGGGGCGTGGTGGCCAGCAGGCTGTCTCAGGGGACCCGGCTCCCCGGGGGAGGGATGGTGAGCCAACAGCCTGACCGTAAATGGGAACCGTCCCACCCCCGAGACGAGGGCAGCGGTGCTGCTCCAGCAACCGGGTCGCCGCAAGAGGCCGCCCTCGAGTCGCAGGCAGGGCGGTGAAGGCAAATGGGGGCAGGTGGGCGCGGGCTCCGGGGGCCTGTCACGGCCACCCCCGCTGCCTCTGAGCGGACATCCAGGGAGAGAGGAGGGCCTTGCAGGGGAACTGTGGGGCGGGGACCCCCAGGGGATCGGGGGCCGCAGATTGGCCACTGGCTTCCTTGAAGGAAGTGTGAGGCCCAGGGGGTGTCAGAGGGCTGGGACCCGAGCCTGTCAAACAGGTGGGTGTGGTCCGAGCTGAGGCCACGTGGGTCCTCTGCCCTTTGCGCCAGGGGGACAGGCGTCTGAGCGGTGGACCCGGGGACTTGAAGATGGCCTGTTGGCCAGGAGGGCGCTACCCAGAAATGGATTCTCCGGTGTTGAGGTTTAGTCAGAAGTCGCTCTTTCCACCTCGTTTGCATGGGCTGCACGGGCCCCCCAAGGTCCGATGCTCAAGCCCAGGCCCCAGTTTCTTCGGTGGTGACACAGTTGGAAGCTGAGGTACAACAAGGGCATCAGGGTGGGCCCTGACGCAGTCCAACTGGGGTCCTTGAAGATCAGGACGCAGAGGAGACACCAGGGACCTGTGAGCATGGAGTGAGGATCATACCAGGACGCGTGAGGACACAGAGGGACGACCTGCGTGGACGCGTGAAGACATGGAGGGACGACCTGGTGAGGACAGGGAACAGGGGCCGCCTGCAGCCCAGCAGAGGCCTCGGGGGAACCGGCTGCTCACGCCTGTGCCTCTGGGACTGCGGCCCGGCCAACAAGTGCACCTGTGCACTGCAGGGAGCACACGTGACCACTGTGAGCATTCACACGGGACCACTGTGAACATGTACACATGACCACTGTGAGCATTCACACGGGACCACTGTGACCATGTACACATGACCACTGTGAGCGTGCAACACGACCACTGTGAGCATTCACACGTGACCACTGTGAGTGTGCACACGTGACCACTGTGACCATGTACACATGACCACTATGATCATTCACACATGGTCACTGTGATCATTCACACGTGACCACTGTGATCATGCACACATGACCACTGCGAGTGTGCACATGTGACCACTGTGAGCGTGTACAGTGTAACGTAGACATGTGCACTGTGAGCATACATACCTGTACACTTTCAGCATGTGCATCTGTGCACGGTGAGCATACACATGTGTTCAACAAGAACACATACTGTACCAATATCCACAGAATGTCCGGCCTTCACACACACCACCAGAAATTTTTAAAGATTTAAAAATATTGTGCTTTTCTGGTCTCATTTCCACACTAGCCTAACCTGTGTGCCTCTTCCCAAGGTGCGGAGTTAGCAAGACAATACCTCTCGCCTAAGTAGCCACCTCTGCTGAGATTACATAACATTTCATCATCCAGAAACAATGGACTGACACCTCCTAGCAGGAGACAAGAAAAATTGTCAGTCAGCAGATACACGTGGTGACATGTAAACAGGCGTGCGTGCATACATCGCAGGTGTGTTCACACGTGTACGGTCACTCCCCTGCATCCCTGCCTGATGGAGGCCGTTCAGGGGGGAGCAGATGGCCACCCCACATCCGCTGCGCAGCGGGCAGAGGCGAAGGGCAGGGGCGAAGGGTGGCCACACTGCGATGCAGCAGCCACGGGAGAAGGTGGGGCCGCCGGTGAGGGGGACGCGGGCTGTGGGGTCGGCCCGAGGCCCCTGCCCAGAAGTGCACCCCTCGTGGCTCTGCGCCTGCCTGACCGTCGCTGCTGAGCTGACTTGTGCGACGCTAAGGAGCAAAGAAGTTACTCCAGGAAGTCGAGTATTTAGTGCACCTGGGCAATTTTTATTCCTGTGGCTGAAATGCTAGGAGGCTACTGTGTGAAGGGCGAAGCCCCCCGGGGCTGAAGCTGCGGGCAGAGCGCATTTCCCGCGGCCCAGCCCTGCGGCGTCTGCTCCGCACTGGGGAAGGGGCGTCTGCGGGCGTCTCCTTCGCCTTGATCTCTGGCCCCAGGAGGTGAGTCCTGCTGCCGCATGTCCTGCAGGCGCAGGCGGGAGGCCAAGCCGGTGGCCCGTCCCGCTCCCCACGCCCATCGGCTGAGTCGCTGGTCTAAACCCCGGGGTCGAATCCTCGGACGGCACTTCGAATTCCGTTCGGAGACTCAGGTAAAGCTGTGACAGCAAGAACGGGCTCCAACACGGGTCAGCATGAAACATGTCACCTTCTGGAAGCTGAGGAGCAGAGCGCCTGAAATCTGACTCCCTGACCTCCACTCGGAAAACCCGAGAGGGAGGCTCTTCCTCCCGCCCCGCCCAGGCACCCCGCCCCGCCCTTCCGCGCCTCCCCAGCCAGGGGCCTCGCTTCCTTCTTCCTTGAGCATCTTACTGATGAACCTGGAAGCTGCGCTGCATTCCGTCATCGCTTGCCAAGCAAACATTTCTGAGGCGCCGGGGGCGGGCTGCATGCTGTGGGGGCCCCATCTCCCCAGAACTCAGCCTGTCGGCCTTCCAGACGGACCGCCCATGACAGGGACCCCACTCCTTCCCGTGGGCCCGGACAGCCTGAGTGCCCGACCTAGGGGGACGGCGGCCACTCCTACCCACCCAGTGCCCAGTCCGGCTCTCAGTCTCACCCCAGCTCCCTGCCGAGGCCCCGGCACCAGCGGCCACGCAGGCCCCTTCGTGGCTCCGGCGCAGCGACCACGCACAGGCTGGCGGCTGAAACCTTCCACCTTGGGCGTGAGTGGCGTGAGGGCGTTCCGTGGCTTTGGCTGTGTGTTTTTTTTGGTTTTTTCCTCTTTTGGTTTTTCAAGCTATGCAAAAATTTTTTTCTTCTTCTCTGACGGGAAGAAACCGGTCTCTGGCTGCGTCCTAAGTATTTCTGCAAAGGTTCCTGTTTGTAAACCTGTCCCTCTCCTCCGGCGTATCCGGGAGGAAACCTGGGAACCGCAGCCGGCCAGGCCCCCCGCAGACCCAGAGCCCCGCCCCACTGCAGCGCTGCCCCCTCCGCCGCCGGCGCCGCGCGGACTCAGATGGTGAAGGAGGAGGCGTTGTCGTTGTCCGCGGCCTCGCTGTTCTGCCTGGAGACGAAGGTCTCCGAGGGCAGCCGGGAACAGAGGCCGGAGGACGCCTGCTTCCTCCGCGCGCACAGCAGGGCCTTCATGATCTTCAGGAAGTAGCTCCGGAACTTCTGGCCGATGAAGGCGTACAGCACGGGGTTGAGGCAGCAGTGCAGGAAGGCCAGCACCTCCGTGCAGCTCCGGGTGTAGGCCAGCAGCTTCTCCGCCGGGCACAGCCGGCCCGTGCGGCCCAGGTTGGTGGCCGTCACCAGCAGCGCGAGGCTGTGCGGGGCCTGGCAGACCAGGAACACCAGCACCACGGCCACCACCACACGGATGGCCCGGTGCCGCTTGGAGTTGTGCGCCTGCAGCAGCGTCCGGACGATGAACAGGTAGCAGAAGGTCGTGAACAGCAGGGGGACGAAGAACCCGAACAGCAGCTGCAGCACCAGCATCAGCAGCTTCCAGCGAATGGGCTGCGCGTGGCCGTCGTACCTGGGCTCGCAGACGGCGCGGTCCTGCTGGCTGTACGTCTGGTTGAAGGCGAACGTGGGGACGGAGATGAGGATGGACACGACCCACACGGCCAGGCAGATGCCCCGGTGGTGCGCCAGCGTCCTGGCCCGCAGGCGGAAGGACTTGCTGGCCTGCACAATGGCCATGTAGCGGTCCAGGCTGATGCAGGCCAGCAGCAGCATCCCGCAGTGGAAGTTGACCGCGTAGATGCCTTTCACCAGCTTGCAGGTGGCGCCGCTGAACACCCAGCGGCCGGTGGCGTGCGTGGCCGCCCAGAACGGCAGGGTCAGGACGAACAGGATGTCCGCCACCGCCATGTGGAAGAGGTACACGTCCGTCATGGACTTGGCCTTCTTGTAGAAGGCGAAGGTTATGGCCACCAGCACGTTGCCCAGCAGGCCGGACACGCAGATGAGGGAGTAAGCGATGGGCAGAAACAGGCTGGAGAAGTCCCTCACCTCCTGCAGGCTGCACACCAAGCTGTCGTTGGCCGGCGGGTCGTACTCCTCGGAGCTGTTGCTTCCCTCCCCGTACATGTAGTCGTAGCTGCCCAGCTCCTGCGGGGCGAGCGGAGGCGGCGTGAGGGGCACGGAGCCGCCATCCAGCGAACCCGGCCCCCCGGGCAAAGGAAGGGGGAGACTCACCCCGCTCATGGTGCCGCTATCTCCGGACAGGGGCTGGGCCTGGCGGGACGGTGGGGCTCACCGGTGGCGCAGGCTGGAGCCGCGGGAGCCTGAGCGGGAAGGAAGCCCTGAGTTAGTGACGTCCGGGAGGTCGCAGACTCCAGCGCAGGGCGGCCGGGCCAGCGCCTCCTGCCCAAACGGGCCGGACACCCCCCCTTCCCCGCCCGTCACAGCCGTGGGGGTTCGAATGGGAGGGTTATTCTCAAGACATACTAAATGCAGTGGACTCTCGGGCCTGGAAGGACTGTATATATATATATAGACACATATTTTTTAAGCTACAGATACGTCCAGGGTGCACGCTGCCTACGGAGCAACCGCTCATCTGCCGGGCGGACGCAGCGTCACCCTCAAGGCACAGAGCCCGGGGCGGCTGGGAAAGGCGGCCTGGATGGACCACGCGGGGCCCTTGGAGGACGGCAGCCGGGGTGGGCAGGGCGGGTGTCCCTGCGGGTGAGCAGGGCGGGTGTCCCTGCGGGTGAGCAGCCCTGCTGTGCTGCACAGGAGCCCGGGCACCGCGCGTCTGAGACGGAGTGACCCGCCCCCGGACGGTGGCAAAACCCTCACGGAGCACGTGGCCGCGGGCAGCCGGGCCTGGAACCGCAGCAGCAGCAGGTGGGCTCCGATCCCGGAGACAAACTGGTCCGCGGGGGCTTCTGGCCCTTTCGTGCCACCCACCCACCCACCCCCAACGAAGTCCCTGGCCTAGCGCTCCCGGAGGCCCCTGTGAAAAGTGCCTCCCTGCCCTGCCCTGCGCCGGGAGGCCGAGAAGCAGGGGGAGCAACGGAGATGCAGGCGCAGGGACAGAGAACTGCCCCCCGGCCCCCCACCTGCCTGGCCTCACCTGGTCGGTGGGTGTTGAGCCCCGACCTCTGAGGGGGTGTCAGTGTCACAGAGCGTCGTGCTCCGAGGGCACGTGAGTGCTGCTCCGCTCTCACTCTGCGGTGGACACGGTGACGGGCCGTGCCTGCCCCCTCCCCCTCCCAGGGCCTGGGGCTGCCACGGGGGCGCATCCCGGCCGCCCTGCTCTCAGTGAGGCTGCAGGAGGCCAGGTCACCCCTGCGGGCGCCCAAAGGGCACACCTGTCCCCGAGGGCCCGAGGGCAGGCAGAGGAGCCATGGAGAGTCTGTGCTGCAAAAGCACATACTGATCTGATGATCCGTTTGAGCGCAGCAAACAAAATACGCTGGTGAGCCTTGTGCCGCGGGCCATGGTGGGTCACCAGGGGCCGAACCATGGGAACAGCCCCTAAAGCACGTTAACGGGAGTGTGTGGGTTTCCCGGAGCCGCGGGCCCTCCCGGCAGGAGGAGGGGTGGTGGGTAGGATTGGGAGCCAACCCCGGAAAAGTTAGGAGACCAGCACAGGGGCCCTGCGAGGAAGCAGCACCAGGCTGGACACCGGGCTGGACACCGGGCTGGACAGGGAGCCCCCGGCAGCAGCAGTGGCGGGAACGTCAGCAGAGCCTCCCCGGCCAGCGGCCATTCTCTCCCGTGTGCCCGGAGTCACTGAAGCCACGTCACAGCCTTGGGCCGCGTCCTCAGAAGGTGCCACTGCAGGACCCGGGGTGGGGTGGGGGGTGCGGAAAGGACCCTGCATCAAGGGCTGCTCAGGCTCTGCTGTGATCCATTCAAGTCCAATAACACAACTACATTCCAAACAAGGCCCAAGTGATGTAAAGAAACACCGCCAACACCTCGTGCTGTGAAACTCTGAGCCGGATGCGCCCGTGAAAATGTCGGGACCCCGGAGCCTGAGAGCTCACCCTGCAGGGTCCAGGGCTGCCGCGAGCCCCGTGAGGGTGCTGGTGGCTCAGTGGATAAGGCGCTGGCCTGTGAACCCAAAGGTTGCTGGTTCGATTCCCCAGCCAGGGCACAGAACCAGGTTGCAAGCCAGGTCTCCAGCCAGATCCCCAGCTGGAGGCAGGTGAAAGGCAACCATACATGGATGTCTCTCTCCCTCTCTGCCTCCCTCCTTGTCCCCCTCTCTAGTGAATAAAATCTTTTAAAATATATTATTAAAAATAAAAATAGGTCATTAATTTTTTTAAAATCACGATAAAGAGGAAATAAAACGTAAAGGAGACTACAAGAAAACCCGTCGAGTGTAGAGTGAAGCCAGAGACAGCCCCCCACCCGGGCCTGGGAGCACAGGGTCTTCCTTCCAGGACTGAGTGGGTGGTGGCCGGGGAAGTGGAGGCGAAGGCAGGTGGCACGGGAGGGGCCGCTGCCCCTGAGGGTTGGCTCTGTCGGCCTAAAGAAACCAAGGGTCGGCTGGGAATGGGATCAGCTGTGAAAGAGGATCTAGGCCCCCCAGGGCCTCCCCAGGGAGAGAGGGTGCCCGGCGTGTGCAGCTGCCGGAACGGAGCTGCCGGGGGAAGGGAGGACCCGGGGCAGCTCTGCAGGAAGGGGCGGGCGGCCCGGGGGCGGGTCTGTGGTCGCCGTGGCCAGGGCGTGAGTCCATCTGGGACAAGAAGTGGAAATGAGGTGGGTCGCCCTCCTGAACCTGGACCTGCGGACACCCTTGGGGTTCAGAGCCTCTTGCGGAAGACGAGGGTGGAGGGTGGGCCGGGACCCTCCCAGTCCCGCAGGGGCACCAGGAATGAGGTTTCTGGACCTGCCGGCCTTGGCAATGTGCTAATGACAAGCAGAGGGAGACAGACCGGCTGTTGGTGCCTGACGGCCTGTGGGCACCACGACCTGAGTCTGGGTGGCTGGTGGTGCACACGCCTGGGCTGCCCGGACCACGGGGTACGGCACCCGGAGGACCCCGGAGCCCAGCTCCCAGGCAGCTTGTGCCCGGGCGGCCTGGTGGCTGGAGCAGGGGCCCGGGGAACGGCACTGTCACGCAGGCATCGCGCTTGGTCTGCGTCGGCACCCTGGGGGCTCAGGCGGGGCCGGGCGGCACAGGGCATCCCGTGGGTGCGTCCTGTGGCCGTCATTGCAGGACGTGTCCGCGCAGACCCGGTGCCTCAAGGGGAGCCTGGCGTCAGGCAACCGGACACAGGGACCCGAGACGTGGAAAGGTGGACCCTGGGGGCGGAGGGAGGCCCCGGGCAGGGGAGGGCAGGGAACGCTCACTTTGCCCTCCTCTGGGACACCCATGTCGCAGCCGGACCAGCGGCCTCCGAACTCTGCCCCGGCCGCACCCCCAAACCTCCACCAGTGTCTCCCGGGCGCCACGGACAAGGGGCTCTGAGGGGATGTTCATCCACCACCGCACGGAAGGACAGGCGACCGTCACCCACCAGCCTGCGCAGCGCGGACCCCACCGTGTGGGCGGCGGCCGGGCCTGGGCTCCCCCGCCCTCGGGCCCCTCACGGGACAACAAAGTCTGCACCCCGATCCCGCCTGAGTGACCATCTCCCCGACGTACCTAGCGCTCGGCTAACAGAAAGGTCTGCCCCGGGCGGGTTTCCTCCTGTTGGCGGCTCACAACGGACAGGTTAGGTTTGCAGCTGCAGCGCAGGACCCTTTTCCACGAAAAGCAGATGTCTAGAATCCGGGGTTCACTGCCGCCAACCACAGGTTCCCCTTCCGTTGGAACCCTTCACGCTGGGGAGGAAAGTGTTACTTGGAGGACAACCTGGCAGTGACTTTCTTAGACACATTTCAACCGCGTGTTTACAGGGTCCCATCCCGCAGTGAAACTGGCTGGTTTTCCAGCAGCACTTCAGTCAGGGAGCCGGCGACGCGTGTCAGGGCCGTGGACGGCGGATTCGAGGGAACCGCAGGTCCTGAGAGCGAGAGGCAGCCGCCCGCCCTCCCCAGCCCAGCCCCCCTCCGGCTCAGCCCCCCTCAGCTCGGCTGCACCCCGGCTTCACACCCCGTGTGGATTGGAGGCTTTGGGAGTCACTGGTCACATGCAGTGACCAGGGACAGGAGGGAGCAGCTTCAGTCCGTAGCAGCAAGCGTGTCAGCGGGCAGCTGTTAAGGGACACGGACGCCCGGGGGAGGGGCGGTTGCGGGACCAGTAGAGGGCGGAGTCCCCAGGGCCGCTGGTCCATTTCACAGGGGCAGACGGACCTAAGGAGATGCCGCACCTCTAATAATCTCCGTAAAATCCTATCAGCAAAGCAAATTGAGTCCAAATTCTAATTTAACCAAATTTAAGCACAAGTTTAAGTTCGTCCAAATTAAATCAGATCAGAACTGGCCCTCAAACCCAAAGGTCGCTGGTTCGATTCCCAGCCAGGGCACATCCCCAGGTTGCAAGCCAGGTCCCCAGCCAGGTCCCCAGCTGGAGGCAGGTGAAAGGCAACCACACATGGATGTTTCTCTCCCTTTTTTCCTCCCTCCCTGCCCATTTCTCTAAAAATAATAAATAACATCTTGGAAAAACATGGAAAACAAAATCAGGTCAGAAGATTTAAAATCTGCACACCCTTTCACAAATAGTGCAGGCTGCGTGACAAGAAACAAGAACGAAACATGTGTGTGTTGTGTGTGTACATGTGTGTGCACATGTTCTGTGAGCATAGGTGCAGGCATGTTATGTGTGCATGTTTCTGTGTGTGCATGTGTGAGTTGCATGTGCATGCATGTGTGTTGCATGTGCGTGCATGTGTGTTGCATGTGTGTGCATGTGTGCATAGGGGCGCGCATGTGTGCTGGAAGTTGTGTGCTAAGGGCATGTGAGCCGTGGCATCGCTGGGGTTTCTCTGACCTTACGGAACCGTCCTCACCGCGGGAAGCCTGCGCCTGGCCCAGGCCACCGGGCTCCTGCCGTTCACTGTCTTCCGAGGGTCTCCGGAGGGCTGCACACGCCCTCAACAGCGTGTTTCCTTTGGCCCTCTGGCCGGGGCCAGGAGCTCACACGCAGCACTGGCCTGCGATCAGCACGACATTTCTCAACTCCTCTGAATCACCGGGCACCCGATGGAATTGCCTTTTTTTAGGTGAACCTCGGTGGGGCCGAAACTCCAGTCTGGCTTCCTTCTGCTTTTAAGTGAGTGTGGTTAACAGAGGAGCAGAAGGTTTTTTCCAGTGATTTGTATATAGGTTGGTAATTTTTTTTTTTGCGGGGGAAGGGGTTCCTTTTGCTTCTTTGGAAGCCGGCTTTTCCCTCTCCTCTTCTGTTTGCAGACAGTATCTGTTTAACCATTTTATGAATCACTCGCCTTCAGACCTTGCATTTATCTCTTCTGGGTGCTGATGTCTGCGGTGCCCAGTTTCTGCTCCCCAGTGGCTCCCTATTCTGAAGTCGCTCCGCTGCACCCCCATTTCGGCGCCTGCATTTGCGACCAGAGCTTTCCCGGGATGGCGCCAGGTCCGTGACAATGTCCCCTTGACGGGTCTCCCTAGTTCTCCGCACCACCTTTTTCCCACGGAGCCCCCGCCACGCCAGGCACCTGCTCCTAGCCTTGCTTTGCATATCGCCTTTTTGCATGGCCTTCAAACCCTTGCTCTGCCTGGCTCTCCGCTTTTCAAACGTTTTTGTGCCCCTCCTGAACCAAAGAACCGCGTCTCTCCCCAGGAGCAGCGCCCCGCCTGTCCCCCGTCTCCCGGGATAGGCGGAGAGAGTAAAGGCTCTGACCCTAAACTGGAAGCACCAGGCGCGACAGTGCCCGAGTGTCCGTGTGGCCCAGGCAGTCCTGGGAGTCCCTGAGCAGGACAGTTCCAGGCACAACACCCCGCAGGCAAGGGGACCCGGCGCGCTGAGACCGCGGGGAGGGAGGGGGGCAGCGAGCCGTGCTTACCTGCGGCCATGCTGGCGCCCACGGAGGAGGCTCGGCCGTATGCCCTGGGCGGTGCTCCCGGCGCCCACGCCCCCGGTGGGATTCTGAGAACAAGATCACCAGGGGTCCTAAGAAAACACGGACTAGACAAGAACAGGAGCAAAGCCGATTGCTAAACTACCACTTCCTACTTTAGAGCAACGCCTGTTTGCCCAACGCAGGTGGTTAACCACGCGTGTCCTGCAGACGAAAATAACCACATGACCCTCTGGAACACCAGTCATGTCAGCAGCAGCATCGCTGAGCCTGGATGAGCCGGCCAGCACCCCGGAGGGGCTCCGGCAGCCCCCCGCCCGCACTGGCTGCCCCTCACCAGCCAGGCGGGCCAGCAGACGGGGAACGGGGGACACATGGAAGTGTGACAGCCGGCCACCCAGGTGCGCACACCAGCCTGTCCTGACCCTCAGCCATCGCAGTCCCTCCTCCGTGGGTGTCCGGGGGGCGGGGGGGCGGGGGGGTCTGGCCCGTGTGCACTGTAGGCAGCTCCTGGGGTGGCTCTTCATGAATCAGAGCCAATGCTATTGTGGTTTTGGGATTGAAAACATGATGTATGGTGGCAGATGTTCACTCGGTCACGGGTGGCCACCCCTCCACCAGGCGTCCAAATATCAAATCATTAGGTCGCGCCCCAGAAACTAACAGCGCTGTATGTCGGTTACATCCCAACAGAAAACACGCATGTCCCTGGAAAGCAGGGGGCGTGATCTTCATGACATGGCAGGTGACCACGGGACAAGGGCCCCGTCACTAGCTGGGAGGACGGATGGGAAGAGGAACCACTGAAGAGTCACGGGGGGACTCACTTTCAGGTGCAAGTGATTAAGAAAGATTTTTTTTTAACAATTCTGGAATCACAAAGGCGTTCGTGATGTCACCGTGTGTGGCTGTGAAGGACGCTCAGGGAAACGCTGGAAATGTAGCCACAGGACCAGAGACCCATAAACAGCCAAGGCCACCAAGCCAGGACACTGCTCAGAAGTAGAGTGAAAACGGTGGGGGGGGAGGGGACAAGTCTCCCGGGAGGACCCCTCACCCCTGGCTTCTCTGCCCCCAGGCAGGGAGGAATCCACAGGGACTTTGGCCCTGGACTTTGACCGGCTTCTGGCCGCGTCCTGGGCCTGCCCCCCGCCCTGGCCCCCGCCTGGCCTCCGTGGCCACGGTGGTGGACAGACGTGGCCCTGGTGGACATTCCCAGACCAGACGCCCCAAACCTCAGGAACGGCCCAGCAGGACAGAGGAGCTGTTGAGTCCACGGGGCCCCTCACCCAACGGGGGGCATGGAGCGGCCCTCACCCACGGGAACGGGATTGACACCTCACGCTGGTGCTGGCCCCCTGGCTCCTGTCCCAGGCGTTGCCAGCGTCAGGGTGGACGGACGCTGGTTCGCCAGGAGCTGAAGTGGTTTCTCAGACGTGGCAGTTTGAGCCCTAAGGCCAGGTCCGTCCTGGGTCGCTCGGGCCGGTGGAAGGTTTGGCACCAAGAACCATGCGCCGGGACCCCTGCCTTGGGGGTGTGAGCTCACGCGTGGCCCCTGCCGCAGAGCGTGGCCCGGCGGCCGGAGGGGCCTGGACCCAGGCACAGAGGAAGGACGAGGCCCTTCAAGGAACCACGAGACTGTGGGGCTTCCTCTCCCTGATGTCCTCCGGAGGCTGACCGTCGCGCTACCTGCACCCAGCCGGTCACAGCGACCGTTCCACAGGCGAGCTGGGTTGGACCCAGGCTCTTCCTCCTCGTCATGCTCGGGGTCTTTGATGCGGAAGGCGGCGCTGAGCCTCTGGCCGCCAGCGTGACCGGAGGGCACCGGGGTGCCTGCCGCCCGGCCACAGGGCCACCTCTGCTTCAGCGAAGCAGGAGGGCGGGTGCGCGGACCCTCCGGCGGCTCCGCAGAGCCGGCAGGACCAGCGGAGGCCAACTTACTTCTGTTGCGCTTTCCTTGGGTGATGCCCCCGGGTGATGCCCCCGGGACAGCGAGTTTTCAATTTATTAAAATATCTGTTCATCTACCAGCAAGAAATCTGAAAGCCACACATCCCTTCCTGTTGGGTCCTCCAGCTGAACAACCAACTCTGCTGACAGATAAACCCGCCGATAAAACGCATGCGTGTTCACCGGAGCCTGCCCCACGGTGGGTGCGCGACCAGCGGGGACCCCCGGCCTCCCCCATCCACACGCCCCGACGTGACCCAGGTTCAGCGCCTTCCTGCCCGTTCTGTCGACAGGGAGTTGGACCAGGCTCAGCAGCGAGCAGGGTGACGCTGCGATGCTGGAGGGCAGCCCGGCTCCGGAGCCCTCGGGGGGCACCTGCCGGGACCGCTGGGCAGGAGAAGGGCCTGCTCACCCCTGGGCCAAACGGAAAACACGGGGGCAGGGGAGCCGCTTCAGATGCACACGCCTCCCTGGGGAGCGAGGCCCTCCTCTGGAAGAGGGTGGTGTCCACGCACCCTCGCGCCCACGCTGCCTCCCCGGGGCCGTGCGGGTCTGCCTGGCGGCTGGGGGCCGGCGCGGGGCGGTGCTTGGGCAGAAGGGCCCAGAAGGCCTCAGCTAAGCGCACACCGGTTCTAACCCGACGCTCCTCCTCCGTTTGCCCCCAGAATGGTGGAGGCTTGGGTGTGGCCAGCAGGACGGGTGGCACCCGGCCACGGGTCCCTGTCAGGTTGACCTCTGGCCAGGGGACTGGCGCGGACTGCACCTGCAGCCGGGCCCCCAAGGGTCTGGCCCACCCCAGTTCCAGGGGCCCCAGTTCCCCTATAGGCAGCCTGGCTCTGCATCTGACCACGAGCTGGATGACACGCCCCTGAGGCCAGGTCACCGGCTCTTCCTCGGACCTGGTGTGGTCCCCACCCCAGCCCTGCTGGCTGACCTCGCATCCCCCCTCCGTCCCTCTTCCCGCATTCGCGGGCTCCTTCTTCCCTGCAGTTTCCCCGTCCTCCCCGCGCCCAGCTCTGCTCTCCCCCCACAGAGGGGGCGCTGTGTGCTCCGGGCCAAGCCCCACCCTGGGCGCCAAGCCCATCTTGCTCTTGGGGGCCCCTGAGGCTGACCACTTGCACTTTGGGATGTTTTCGCTCCTGCCTGTCTCCCGTGGGTCACGGGTCCCCGGGAGAACCAGGACCGGCTCCTGCCCACGCGGGGGTCACTCGGAGACCAGGCAGGGCTCAGGGGACGCACCGCGAGGGGACTCTGCGTGTACGTGGGGGTTTCCCAGCCCGTCCCTGCCGGGCACCCGGGTCCCACCGCAGCCCCCACCTCCCCTCTCCCCTCCCGGACAGCCAAGCGCGGGGCTGGGAAACCAGCAGACGAGGCCTGCGCCTTAAATAGCACCTCTGACTGTGCACCCAGAGCCTCCCCTGGGAGAGGTCTCGCGGGCCTGGGAGAGGCTTCAGGTGGCGACTGGCCGCAGCGTTTCTGCCTCTGCTCATTTCCTCTTTCTCGGGTCGCCTGGCAGGATGCAAGAGGCAGGACCGCGGCCCCGGGGACGGAAGGTCAGCACGCTGAGCCGCAGCCCGAGACTCTCACGGGCGCCCGTGTCGGCCGTCCTCTCTCCAGGGCGAGGGTGTCGGCCCGGCGCAGTGAAACCAGCACCGCCGTTCACACTTTCACTGGGAAGCTGGTGTTCTCACCACCTCCTCCCCGTGAATCACAGCACTGAGGACCCAGCCGGACTCGGGGGTGTCGCCCACAGGTGCACGCAGGTTCCCTTGGGGACCGGGCCCCGGGCCGCCCAGCGCAGCAGCCCCCCTGGGCCCTGCCCGCCCGCCCGCCTGGGCCCTGCCCTGCCCTGCCCACCACACCCCCGGCCCCCGCACACGGGCCGGGGAGACCACCGGCGCCCCCGCTCTGTCTCGCAGGCACAGCCCACACGGACCTGTCACGTGTGCTGCGGACCGTGTCCAGTTTTGGTTTGAAGGGTCCACACCTGTTCTTCGCCGTGACTCTCCCTGGGAGGCACCGCCCGGGGCCTTGCAGACGCCCCTCGGGTGGGGCCCAAGAGCTGGTCAGCAGGCCCCGGCCTTCGTTTGGACAGAAAAGGGGCAGCTCTGGGGTCGGAAATGTCTACTCCCCGGTCCGCCCAGGGCCGCACTCGGCCGGGGCCACGGGTCCCTCTAAGGCTCCGCCACACCCAGCCCGGGCCTGGCGTCCGGACGCAGTGATGCGCAGTTGCGGCCGGGACCAGCGCGCACAGCGCCCGCCGCGGGCACCAGCCCTGGGCCAACAGGCCTGCGACCGGCGTGGTCTCGGTAACTGGCATCCGCCGGCGTCCGACTCCACGGCACACACTCGGCTGTATCCTTCCCGGCGAAGCACGGCGCCGCCCGAAGACGCCAGAGACGCGGCATTTCCTACCTGCCAACGCGGGACGAAGCCTTACCCACGGAGAAGCAGCTCTTCGGTCCCCGGAGACGGGCAGCCACCACGTGTCCCCCTTGGAGTTCAGGTTCCGGACGTCTTGGGATCTCTGTTCCCTGCTGGGAAGCCGGCGGCCTCCGCACCGGCGTGGACACTGAGCCTCGGGGCGGGGGCTCCGCGGGGCGTCCGCTCAGCACGCAGCCCTCTCCCCAGGGAGGCTCAGCTGCGCCCACACAGGCCGTGCGGCTGACGAGCTCACCCCTGACTTGATTCTGGTGATAGGAGGTTCAGTCTGCAGAAAGGTGACGCGCAGGTGGGGGAAGGAAGGCAAGTTTATGTAACTAGGTCACTTGACAATTTCAATTTTAGCTGCCAACCTTTGGTAAGCGTTTCAGAATTATTGGTCTGTGGAATATTTTTTTTTTTTTTTTGACGCTTTCTTCTTGGAAACTCCAGATGAATTAGTAAGATCACGAAGGTCTCTGAAAAGCTCCGCACCATCTCTCGTAAACCTTATGACCCGCCTCCCATGATTCTGCCCGTTAAAAGAATAAGAAGCCTGAAGGTCTCCCTGGCGTGTGCCTCCCAAGGTGACCCTAGGGAGCAGAGAAGCAGCGTGTTGCCAGCATGTCAGGCCCGCAACCTAGAAGGGGGCCCGACGGGCCTGAAGGAGCAACACTGCTGCCTCACCCGGCACCTGTTGCAGCCGCAGCCACAGCTGTGGGACACCTGTCTCCCCGCAGCCCCCAGGAGCTGCCGGCGTTCCCTGCGGGGACAGGCCTGTCACGGGAGGGGCTCTGGGACCAGCACCACCCAACTCCCAATAAGCACCCGTCCAGCTACCCATGTCCCCAAGAGAAGCCCCCGGTTGGCCCTGGGTCCCAAACAGCTGTGGTTTCTCTTACGAGAAAGTAAGTGGTGTGGTCCTGTCCCTTTGCGCCGTGTGCTGCAAGTTAAAAGGTTCTTGTCATTTTCGTCATCTCGTGCAACCCCAGACACTTCTGGTAAATGGTTTACGGACGGAAAGCACACGAAGAAGTAAGGTCATCGGGCTGGGGTGTCGGGATCCCCGCGGAGGCCCGGGTTGGACCCGGATCTTCCGCGTGTCCCGCACGTCCTGCCATGAGGCCGGCCTGAGCCCCTGCGGGACGCGCTTCTGGGCAAAAGGGCCGCAGGCCTGAACAGACGCAAGGCTGGACACTGGGCCCGTTTCACACTCCAGGAAGCCGGCCACAGACGGGACACGTAAAAAGAGACGCACAAGACCCTGGCTGGTGGCTCAGTGGATAAGGCACCGGCCTGCAAACCCAAAGGTCACAGGTTCGATTCCCAGCCAGGGCACATCACCAGGTTGCAAGCCAGGTCTCCAGCCAGGTCCGTAGCTGGAGGCAGTTGAAAGGCAACCACACATGGTTGTCTCTCTCCCTCTCTGCCTCTCTCCCTTCCCCTCTTTCTAAAAATAATGAAATAAAAATTAAAAAAAAAAAGACACACACAGTAGAGAGCAGCAGGAAGCACCCTGCAGAAAACCGAGCAGGGAGCCGGGAGGGGGCCGCTGGGGCCATTGCTGGGAGAGCAGCCGGGGAGGTGCGGCCGCAGGGCAGCGGAGCCCTGCGCTGGGGGGTCCCTGGCACGGACTCCTGGGGGCCCCCCGGGAGGTGTTGGGCGTGGAGGTCACAGGGCGGACGGGGGCCGGGGTGGCGCTGGCTGTCAGTCCATTGTGAGGTGACCTGCTCCCCTGAACTCACATTTGGAGGAGGTGGTGCTGCAGCGGCCTTGGCTCCAGGGGCAGCTTGGGTGGCACCAGCAGGACCGCCCTGCTAGGAGCCGGTACATCTCTCTGGGGATGAAGGAAACAGGACTGGACATGGGGTGTTCACCCCAAACACCGGAAAGAAGGGGTCCGGGAAAAGTGCGGGGCATCAGGAAGCTGGTTAGGGACCTGAGGAGGGAGGGGCACCTACGGGACAATGCGGGAGCCACGCAGGACGCGGCCGCGTGGGTGAACCTGGGGGGCGCGGGGCTGTGGGCGCCCCTGGTCGGCAGTGTGGGTGGGCGGGGCCCAGGGATGGGACCCAGAGGCCGACCGCAGGAGACCCTGCAAAGAGGCCGAGCTGCCCCGCCGGTGCTCCAGACGCCCAAGCGACACAGAACTGAAAGAAGTCGACCACGATGACCTTGACCCAGTTTCTGTTGAGTGATACAGAAAATAAAACCGAAAACCTGGCTGGAAGGTAGAGGAGGCACATTTATTCAGGGGCAGCAGCCAGAGACGGCGCTGGGCGTTGGCCCCGAGGGTCTAGGGCGCGGCGGGGCCCCCCTCCTGCGGGTGGACAGAGGCGTGCGGGGCGGGGGTCCTCTGCCCGCAGGTTCTGCCCGGCCCAGCTCCACACACACTGGCAGCCGGCGGCCGGGGCTGCAGCAGAGGGGACAGGGCTGCAGCAGAGGGGACAGGGCTGCAGCAGAGGGGACAGGGCTGCAGCAGAGGGGACAGGGCTGCAGCAGAGGGGACAGGGCTGGGGGGGTGCAGAGGGCCCTGTACAGCCCGCCCAGCACCCACCAGCCTCCGGGGACGGGACGGAAGGTGCCGGCAGCACCCTCGTCTGCCGCCCTTTTCCAGGCACGTCCGGCCGTGTAGGGGCCGGGGCGGAGGCGGAGGGTGGAATTCAGCCCACCGGGCGAGCCCGAGAGGGGCCGGCAGGTGGGCGGGGAGAGGAGGCGACACAGTGACGTCCGAGTTCCGCCAGCCCCGCGCAGCCAGCGCCGCGGAAGCCGGGCGGGCGGACACAGGCTGCGGCCATCGCGTGCAGACTCGGGCCTGGCCGAGCCCCAGCTGGGCTCTGACGAGTTGTGACGCGGCCGCCTCCACGTCACAGCCACACGCGACGGCTCCTCGAACCCTCACTCCCTCTCAGTCAACGGTGAGCACCCACCGCGCGGCCGTGTTATGGTCCCTACGGTCCTGGAAGCAGCCGGCCACCGAATTCGTCACCTCAGGGGCAACACTTCTGTCCTCGGTCCCGCCACTCGCGGGTCTCCCGTCTCCCGTGCTAACAGCCCGGCCTGCCGGCCACCCGGTACCCAGGCGGCTGCTCTGCGTTTCCGGGGCAACGGCGGCCTTTGCGTGGAGTTTGCTAACGGGGCTCTGGGCAGAGTGGGGCCCAAGACCCGCTGCGCTCGAGGGAGCCTGGGCTGGGAGCAGCGTCTCCCGCCCTTGATTCCAGCTCACCTGGCCCTTCGGCAGCGCAGCCAGGACTGCGGTTCGTCAAACCTTAAGGAAAACCTCGTCGCTCACCTCAGACACGCGTGTTACAGGTGCTGGAGGGGAGTTAGGAGCAGGCGTGGCCTCCAGTCAGGCAGGGAATGGGCAGCGGCGGCCAGGCCCGCAGGGAGGTTGGCAGCCCAGGCGCCACCCGGGTGTGTGACTTGCACGAAGTCACGTGGCACTAAGAGCGAGCGATGCCCTGCCAGCCCGGGAGGCGGGGAGGGGTCCTGAGCTCCCGTCGGACCGGCAGCCGTGACTTCTGCCACCAGGAGGACTCGTGGGAGTGGCTCCGCCCTGTCCACGTGTGGCCACAGACAGCCGTCCCGCCGCTCCCCACTGGGCAGCCTCCGTCACTGCGAGGACCAAAGAGCAGAGGGTCAAGCCGCTTTGACCAGAGGCCGTGGGCGGGAGGGTGGGAGGCACCTCTTAGCGTCCACAGCACCCGCGTTCTCCACCACGACCCGGCGGACCCGGCCTCTGCGCTTGAGTTTCCGAAGGCCCCGTTCCGGCCTCTCCCTTTCTTCCCCTCACCCTTCCCCTCCCTCTAAAAATAATGAATAAAACCTTTTTTAAAAAGCAGCCTGCACAGCCAGGGCACATAACCAGGTTGCAAACCAGGTCTCCAGTCAGGTCTGTGGCTGGAGGCAGGTGAAAGGCAACCACACATGGATGTCTCTCTCCCTCTCTGCCTCTCTCCCTTCCCCTCTCTCTAAAAATAATGAAATAAAATCTTAAAAAAAGAAAAAAAAAAAGCAGCCTGCAAGCCCTGGCTGGTGCTCAGTGGATAAGGCGCCGGCCTTCAAACCCAAAGGTCGCTGGTTCGATTCCCAGCCAAGGCACATGGCCAGGTTGCAAGCCAGGTCTCCAGCCAGGTCTCCAGCTGGAGGCAGGTGAAAGGCAACCACACATGGATGTCTCTCTCCCTTTTTTCCTCCCTCCCTTCCCCTCTCTGAAAGATAGTAAATAAAATCTTTTTAAAAAATTAAATTAAAAAAATTTAAAAAATCAGAAGCAGCCTCCACCCTCCCACCTCCAGGGCGGTCCTCAGGGACGCTCAGAGGAGCCCTTTGCTCAGCCCGGGGGTCACCTGGCGGCCGTCTCACGGGGCCCCAGCGTCCGTCATTAGCCCTAGAGCGGGACCAGCCATGGCCCTGGGGGTCGGGGACGGAGGCACCCCCACAGCCCTGCGGGGTGGTGGTCTTGTCCTCAAGTGGTGGTGAGCACGCAGGAAACTCGGAAAATCTGAAGCTTTGCCCCCTTCCCTCCGCCCCCAACAAGTGTTAAGAATCATGCTGAGTTTGCACCCCGTCCCCCCCATCCGAGTCGCCTTTCACACCACGAACCTGGCAGCGGGCGTCCCGGACCGTGAGTGGCCGCTCAAGAGAAAGCAGGTAACTCCTGCTGTGGGTTCGAGGGTGACCTTCAATCCTCCACGGCCTGTTGGGGGTTTTTCTCATGAGAGAAGGTGGGTCCCTCACATTCTTTTTCTGCCTCTATTGCGTGACGATGTAACTTCCACTCCTCCGGGTAGTGCGGCAAGTGCATTCGCAGGTGCCACCCACCGTGTCTCCCTGGGCTCCCTTGGCGGTGGTCTAGGGCCACGTAAAGCCTCGTCACATCGGGTTTGCTGATACGTTACTGAAGATTTTTTGTGTCCATGTTCATCACAGCTGGACAGACGAGGGCCTGCAGTTTTCTTTTTTCCTGTTACGTCTTAGTAATGCTGGCATCTCCCTCTGAGTTGGAACGGGTTTCTTCCTCTTTCATTTCTTTGGGAGTGTGTAAGAAGGTGGGTACTAAATCTCTGCTAAATGTTTGGTAGACTTGACCAGTGAAGCATCCGGTCCTGGGCTTTTGTTTGTTGGGAAGGTTTTGATTGATGATTTCATTTCCTTACTAGTAACTGATCTGTTCAAATGTTCCATTTTACCATGATTCAGTTTTGGTAGGGTGTGTGTTTCAGGGTTTATCTGTCTCTTCTAGATCATTCAGGGTGTTTTTGTTTTGTTTTGTTTTGTTTTGGTTTTGGTGTAGGGTTATTCATAGGAGTCTCTTGGGATCCTTTGTCTCTCTGAATGTATTTGTATAATCCTCTCTCCCTTTTCTTGGTAAGTTTGGATGAAGGTTTCTCTATTTTGTTGCTTGTTTCAAACAACAGCTCTTCCATTCGTTGGTATTTTCTATTGCTGTTTTAGCTCAATTTAATTTGCCTGGTCTGGTCTTTGCTATTTCCTTCCTCCTACTAACTTTGGGTTTAGTCTGTTCTGCTTTTTCTCGTTTCTTGAGGTATAAAACTAGGTTGTTTGTTTGAGATCTTCTTTTTGTGGTTGGAAAAGGTGGCTTAACGTGATTTCAGGCTTCATACGTTGATTAAGAATTGTGTAGTGGCCTCAGGGTGACCCACCGTGGAAAAGACACACTCGCTGCCATCGGAGAGGGTTCCAGCCTGACCCAACTCGCAGTCTGAGTCCAACTTTTCCTGAACGATCCTCTGTCCGGGTGACGGATCCTGGTTAAAAGAGAGTGTTGAAGTCTCCCACTATCATTGCATTGCTGTTCGTTTCTCCTTTCAGATTCGTGACCTTTTGCTTTATCTAGGTACGTGCTCCTAGGTTGGGTGCATACATGTTAGTAAGTCTTACGCCCTCTGGATTAATTGAGCCACCTATTATTTATTATATAATGACTTCTTCGTCTCTTGTTAGTCTGTGGCTTAAAGTCTATTTTGTTCCGTATCATTATAGATTCCTCTGCTTTAGAAAAAAAAAATCCATTTGGATGAAATACCTGTTTCCACCCCTTCACTTTGTCCACCTATTTCCTTCAAGCTGAGGTGAGTCTCTTGCAGGCAACACAGTTGAATCTGACTCTTATCCATTCGGCCACTCTGTGATCTTTGAAGATGTGAGTCCATCTACATTTGAAGGAACTGTGGGGAGTGTGGACTTGCTGTTTCCAAAGTGCACATTGCTTTCTGGTTGCTTTGTATCCTCTGTTCTCCCTTCCCTCTGGGGCTCCATCTTTTTGATTTGATGATTTCATGAAGCGAACGCTTAGATTTTATTTTACTTTTTTGGTCATTATCTTCTGTGTTTCTACTATAGGCTTTTGCTTTATGAGTACCGTGAAACATAAAGCACCTCTTTTTTATGTCTATTTTAGGCTGATAACTCAACCTTGAACACATGTCTAATCTCCCCACCCCACCCCCCGTCACAATTTGCATCTCTTTACAATGTGTGTTCATCCCTAAATTATCATAGTAATTTCTAATACCTTTTAACCTTAATACTAGGTTACAAGTGATTTCTCCACCACCGTTGCAACACTAAGAGATTCTGAATTTAGCGCTGGCTGGCGTGGCTCAGTGGATGGGGCATCGGCCTGTGAACCAAAGGGCCACTGTTCCAATTCCTAGTCGGGGCACAGGCCTGGGTTGCAGCCGGGTCCCCCTTTGGGGGCGTATAACAGGCAACCACACATAGATGTTTCTCTTTCTCTTTCTCCTTCCCTTCCCCTCTCTCTAAAAGTAAATAAATACAATATATTCAAGATTAATTAGTCAATTAATTAAAACAAAGGATTCCGAAGTTGACTGTATATTTACATTGACCCTTGAGTTTTGTACTTTCGTGTTTCCCTGGTGCCAGTTGTGTTCTTTTATTTCAGCCTGAAGAAATCCCTTCAACGTTTTCTTTTGTGTTTGGCCATTTGAGTGGCGCGAACGCCTTCCGCTTCGTTGGCCTGGGAAGCGTGCGTCTCTCTCCGGTTCCGAAGGGCAGGGGCGCTGGTCCAGGTCTCCTGGGCGGCAGCACTTTTCTTCCACCACTTTTTACACATCATCCTGCTCCTTTCTGGCCTGGAGTTTCTGTTGAAAAAGTTGCTGGCAGTTTCATGAGAATTCTTTTTAATTTGTTTCTCAAGATTTTATTTATTATTTTTAGAGAGCGGAGAAGGGAAGGAGGCAGAGAGGGAGAGAAGCATCAATATAAGGTTGCCTTTCCCCTGCCTCCAGCTACAGACCTGGCTGGAAACCTGGTTATGTGCCCTGGCTGGGGATCGAACCAGCGGCCTTTGGGTTCACAGAGTGTCGCCTGATCCACTGAGCCACCAGCCAGGGCCATGAGAATTCTTTTTACATAACAAGCTGTTCTCTCCTAAACCCTGGCTGGTGGCACAGTGGATAAGGCACCGGCCTGCAAACCCAAAGGTCGCTGGTTCGATTCCCAGCCAGGGCACAGAACCAGGCTGCAAGCCAGGTCTCCAGCCAGGTCCGTAGCTGGAGGCAGGGGAAAGGCAACCAGACATGGATGTGTCTCTCCCTCTCTGCCTCTCTCCCTGCCCCTCTCGCCAATAATAATATAAATAAATAAATAAGATTCTCTTCTGGTCTTTAACTTTTGATAATTTAATGATAATGGGTCTTGGCGTCAACCTCTTTGGAGTTATCTTTTTGGAACCGTCTTGGCCTCCTGAATACGGAGGTGGGTTCCTTCCCCCAGGCTGGGAAACGTCCAGCCGTCGATTTCTGAGTAAACCGTCCGCCCCGCGCTCTGCTCTCCGTCGCCAGCCTCTGCGCCGATTTCACCGTCCGGGTGGTGGGGCCTGTAACCCCTCCCACGGCCCCCCCTTCCTCGCTCTGCGTCCTTTCTGCTCCTCGGGGTTCGTTCCCCTCCCGGGGCTTTGAACCGGCCGCGCTTTTCTCCTGCTGACCTAGTCTGGGGCCGGACGCTTCCCTTGAGTTTTCCAGGCTGCGGGGCTCTGCAGCCCCCTTGCCGGGTCTCCTGTGTCCCTGCGATGCTCTCCCGGCCTGGGCGGGGTCTTCGCAGCCATTCTTGGGCCGTCTACCAAGTCACTCACTTACCCCTGCACAGGTAACGTGCTTTCCGGACGCTGATCTTGTCTTCGGTTCCAAACACGCGGCTTTGCCTCCTCGTTCTTCCCTCACTCTCCGGGTTGCTTCTCACGCTGGTGCGAAGGGCCGCGCGGAGGACACGCACTGGTCAGCTGGCCGGCCCGCACGCCCACCTGGCGGTGACCTCCCCGTCTTCTGCCTTTGCTCCCGGCGGCTTCCGGGGAGGGCGGCCGGCCTGAGGCTGCCAGGCCCCGGAGGGGAGGGCAGGGGGTGGGGTGGGGTCGCCCTCAGCAGCGCGAAAGCCAGGCCTTAGACGGCAGCTGGGGCAGGACGAGGTTGAGCTCCACCAGGGGCAGGTAGTGTCTCTCCCTGCCTGTCTCCCACCCTCCCCCGCGCCCTGAAATCAATCAATCAACCTTCACCATGAAGGCTGACCGGGAGCTGCCTGAACTAACCCATGTGGTTCCCCAGTCACGGCAGGAGTCACTGTGCCATTTTACATTTTCTAGTCCTCACGTTTGAAACGGTGAAAAGAAACTGGGAAAGGAATCTTCAAAGCATTTTAAGTCAATGTACCCCAAACGGACTTCTTTCAACATGTAATCAATATGGAAATTATCAGCGGGGTAGTTCCCCTTTTTTTTGTACCAGGCCTTCAAAATCAGATGCCGGTTTGAGGTTGACAGCACATCTCAGTCCACACTAACCACATTTCCTTCCTTCTTTCTTTCTCTTTCTTTCCTTCTTTCTTTCAGAGGGAGAAAGACATCAACCTGTTGTTCCACTTACTGATGCATCATTGGTTGATCCCTGTCTGTGCCCTGACCGGGGATCAAACCGGCAACCCTGGTGCATCAGGGCAATGCACTAAGCGGCTGAGCCACCGGCCAGGACCCACACTAACCACGTTCCTGATGCTGGCCAGTAGCCACTACACTGGGCACCCCAGCTCCGGGAACCAGGACGTGAAGAAATGATCACAAACGTGACATGAGTCGCCAAAACAGGTTCTTCACCCCCAGGTGGCACTTGGTGACATGGCACCAAAAATACTGAAGGGCATGAACACGAGCCCTTCAGTATTGATGGCTCACAGGCCTGCAGGTGACAGGGAGACGCCTAGAGTGGCTTCCGTGGGGACCAGTCCTCTCTGCCCTGCGTGTCCTCTGTTCCCCACACGGCCAGCCCCAGCCTGCTGTCATGACAGGGCCGTGCTCAGAGCAGGCACCACACCCTATGCCACATCCCCGGACCCCGTGTCCAGGAAGCTAAGCCTACCTCCTGGTGGGTCCATGAGACCACCCAGTAAAGGGCACAGGCGCCGGGAGCGTGCCACTCTGGGCCGCCGGGGCCACCCACCACGTCCGGTGGTGGCCTACACTTGTCTGCCCTCATCAGGCAAGAGGCTCACTGCTTCCAGGGCCAGACACCACATCCTAGGGGTGAGGTGGCTGCATTTGTGGGGTGCCAGCTGGAGGGCTGCGCACGGGGGACCGCGGCTTTTCATCAAAAATTACAGGAACTAATTGTGTTTAGTCCCCAAATGGGAAAGTTAGGGTGCAGCGTGAAAGCTGTTCTCCAGCTGTGAAGAGCTGTCCTGTTCAAGAAGAGGCTTCCCTTTGGTTCCCCCTGAGAAGTGGGGGCCGCACTGGACGCAGGGCCAGGGGTGGGCCAGGGACACTGCAGCCTGGGCCCCGTTCCCCACACACGTGAAACGAGCCTTCACCCCCAGGTCCCTCCCTGTTCCGTCCGCCCCACGTTGCTGGGCGTTCAGGGAAGTGTTGGCGGCCAACGGGCGGGTGAAGAAGCGCAGAACGGCTTTGTGACTCCAGATCACGCAAGGCGGCCGGGCAGACTGGAAGTGAAACGGCGAGTGTGGGTGAGGGGTGCTGACCGCAGCCCGGCGGGTGCTGTGCCTCCTGCTCAGCCCTCGCGTCCCCCTCGGCAAAGGAAGTCCCAGGCAGAGCCAGGATGGAAGTTCAGGACCACGAGGTGGGCGGGGGGCCGGGGTGCTCCGCCAGGCACCGCGAAGGACAGGTGCACCCAGGCCACGTCCCTGTCAGAAGCTGGGGCAGCCGGGTCAGACCTGTGCTCTCGGGCCCCCCTCAGTCCTCCAGGGAACCTCAGCGTCGGGGCCCCAGGAGAGAAGGGGCCCCCCTGGTTTGCAGGCCCAGCCTGGCTGAACTGCCGCTGATGCAGGGGTCTCAGGTGGCATCCCTGGCACCGGAGCCCCGGGTTTGGTGGCGGGAGGCCTGGCTGTGTGGCCGCAGGGTCGGGCCCCAGTCAGGGCACATACATACCCAGGCTGCCATCTGCTCCCCGGTTGGGGCCCCTCAGAAAAGGCAACAAATCAATGTTCCTCTCTCCCCTCCTCTCTCTCTAAAAACAACCGGGAAACACATCCTTTGCTGAGGATCAAAACGAAAAAGCCCCCGCGGTGAATGAGCCAGGAAGAAAGGGGGACTGAGAGGTGACCAGGGCCCAGCGTCCCCACTCAGGGTGGCTCAGAGGTTCCCGCCCCCGCAGGGAGCTGAGCGCCCGGGGAGTGACATTGAGTGAGCGCAGGGCACTGTCGCCGAGGGTGTCAGCAGCGGCCTTGGCACAGCCCCTGCCCAGGCAGCTCCTGGGGCCCGTGGCTGGCGGCTCTCACCCCGGCCTCCGAGGGACGGAAGCAATGGCGGCCGGCGGTGTGCCCCACGCGCTCGAGGGGGCCATGGCTCCCGGGCTCCCGCTGTCTCTCTGCGGTGCCTTTGGCAGGACAGGCTCCAGGACTCTGGGGGACACGGGTCAGCAAGCGGACACAGGAGCAGAAATCCACCAGGGTTTCTTGCCGCGTGACCAAGGGAGTGATGGGGAAATTAGTCCAAATGTCCCCCAACCTGACCACAGGCTGCTGAGTCAGCCAAGGGCTGGTAGGAGAAAAAGCCCCTGACCGGCCCTGGCTGGTGGCTCCGTGGACAAGGCGCGGGCCTGGGAACCCAAAGGTTGCTGGTTCGATTCCCAGCCAGGGCACATGACCAGGTTGCAAGCCAGGTCTCCAGCCAGGTCCGTAGCTGGAGGCAGGTGAAAGGCAACCATACATGGATGTCTCTCTCCCTCTCTGCCTCCCTCCCTTCCCCTCTCTCTAAAAATAATGAAATAAAATCTTTTTTTAAAAAAAGCCCCTGACCGGCCGCATTGCCCCAGAGTCCTGGGCAGCCCCTGGGGGGAGGTGCACAGCCTCCAGGCCTGGGCACACCCCACATGCTGGGCTCCCACCCAGCACTCCCAGGGCACAGGCGCGGGGTGGTTCCCTCTGTCCCTGGACCTGCGCCCCTGGGGGAAGAAGCTGGCAGGGCCCAGAGACTGGATGGGCCTCTGTTTGCCAGGGGTGGGGGTGGAGGGGACTTGGAGGGGGGCAGAGATGTTCTGGTCGTCGCTGGGGCTGGGGCCGCCCTGGGGTAGCTGTTGTGACTGCATGTAAACTACGTCCCAATCCCCTGACTTCAGACCCAGGACCCGGCTCCCACGCTGGTCAGGCTCGGCCAGGTTGACCACTGGTGCCAGGCTGGCTGGAGGCGGCCCGATGGCCCCGCGCTCCCCCAGATGCTGAGCTCCAGCTTTTCCTCGGGAGCCACCAGACACGGGGGTGGCAGCTGCTCTGCGGGTTTCCTCCTCACACGGTCCCTGGCATCACGGTGCCCTGCTCAGGCCCCGCGTGACTCCCCGACCACCCCTCGCCTGACACCCTGGCCCAGGCGACCTGCCCAGACCGGGTACCCTGAGCTCACGGCTTGAAGCGGCCGCCGCAGAAGCTCCGGGTTGGGTCCCCAGACATGGAGTCGGGGCCGCAGCCTCGGGGGGCAACACCAGGGCCCGCCCACCCGTCTGCAGTGGCCACCCTAGCGGCTGTGACCGCAGACATGTCCCCCAGCCTCCACCCGCAGGTCACCTTCTCTGGTCTCCCGTGTCACCTAAGGACACAGGACGTGACGGGTGGGCCGCTCACCCTCAAGCCAAGGTGACAGTAGCGCGAAACCCTCAACTAATCGCACCTGCAAACACCGTCTTTCCAACTCGGGCCACATCCTGAGTGGCCACATCCGGGCGGGCCGGAATGTCGAGGGGATGCGATTTCCCCAAGCTGCCCCTGAGCCCGAGCGTCCCCGGAAGCCCAGGCCGGAGACCCCACTCGGCGAGTGCGGGAAGCCCCCAGCATGTCCCTCCTGCAACCTCCCCAGGCGGCTCCTCCCGGGGGGACGCCCAGCTCCCAGCCGCCCCGTTGCTCCCTCCGCCCCCCGCAAACACGCCAGCCGACCCTCTCCAGGCTCCGCAGTTTCACACGAGCCCGGACCCCAGATTCAGGGGCTCCCTGCTGTCTGCCCACGAGGACCAGACCAGCACCCTCACCTGCCAAGTGGCCGGCCCCACCCCTGGCGACAGCTGGGGCTTTTCCATTATTCACACCACCCCTGGAGTCTGTGCATCTCCAGGGCACCCCAAGAACATCAGGGTGCCACCTTCCCTCCCGCCGTGACCTTCGGGGCACACGCGGGACCTGCCCCGTGCTCCCCCTGGACCCCTGGCCCCGTCACCCTGGCAACCAAACTCTCCCTGGAGTTTGCCCAGGACGTCCTGGACTGGGGGCCTTTGTCCCTCTGCCCAGAGCGCCCCCTCCACCGGCCCAGGTGTCTGCTCCACGCTTGGCCCTTGATCCTGGGCCCGGCCCGGCCTCCCTTCGGACACTTGGCTAGTGCTGGGGGCAGACCCTGCCGGGAAGCGCCTACCGGTTCCCCTCCCCTGACTGGGGGGCTGGGCCTGCGTCACCCAGAGCAGGGGCCCCAGGCGTGTCTGCCCGTGGGGGCGGGGCGGGCGAACACAGGGGTGCCCGGCAGGAGCGGCAACGTTTGGGCTTTTGGAAGGCCCGTCTCACGCCTGCAGCCCTGGGCCTGTGTCCTGGCTGGTCGCTGAGGCAAGATGGGGTGTCTGCGGGCCGGGCCAGCCAGCTGATGTGTCATCTCAAAACGGGAAGAGGTTTCCACTTGAAAGGGAAGAAAAGTAGGTGGCCCGTATGTGGGGCACCTGAAGCTGGGGAGGGGGGCGCGGGGAGGCCACTTCCTTTCTGCCTCCTCCCGACCCCCTGCTGGGGCTGCCACCGGGAGGCCACAGAGCCCCAGACACGCCTCCCCTGGTCAAGCTCCTGGCTTCACCAGACGCAGCGACACTCCGGCCACAGGCACGTGCCCTACTCCACACGGGCCGCATTGCTCCGGGGTCTCCTTTCCAAGCTGAAGTCCCTCCTGGTTCGGCCACTAAAGGGTCAGGCCTGGGTGTGGCAGTCACACGGGGTGGGGGGCGCGGAGACAGCGGGACGGGCTCACGGGGAGGTGGACGCGGGACCCAGGGGCAGTCTGGACCCTCACCCTTCTGTCGTACTCAGGGGGTTGGGGGCAGCGTGTCACATGCTATGTCCCCAGGGCCTCCGGTCCCTGGCCGTGACACAGGTGCCGCTACCTGCTCAGGTGCGTGTGGCAGGTGGCAGGTGTTACCAAGTCAAGTGGTTAAGCCTGAGTTGTCTGAAGGGACCAATGGCAGAGATCAAGCTGCAGGGGTCCCGCTGGTGGGACCCTTGGAGGCTCCCAGTGTCCCACCGGGCCGTGGCCAGGACCATGATGCTGACCCAGCCGGCCACGCGCGCGGGGGACCAGCTCTTCGTCCGGCTAGGGGGAGATGGGCCCCTTCGGTGGGAGGTCTGTCCAGCAGCCCCCACACGGAGGATGGGGCCCTTCGGGGACTGAGAAGAAGGGAAAACAACTCGGCCACAGCCTTCCTGCCACCTGGAGGTCACGCTAGGCTAACTAAGGTGACACCAGAGTTTCTGTTCTTCTGTTCACTCGGTGGACCTTGAAAACCCACCTCCTGAGCAGGAGGAAGACAGTTCCTTCTCCACCACTTCACCTCAAGGGGACAAGGGCGGGGAGGAGGTCACCACCCAGACCCCCCCCCTCCTGGCCTGAGACGGGTGAAGCCCAGCTGCTTCTGCTCCCTGCACCCTGACCTGCGCCCCGACACTGACGCTGAGACTAGCTGACGGTGACGCCCGCCGTGCAGCCCAGAGCCAGCCTGGCCCCTGCAGAGGCGCCGCTGAGCTGGGCCTCTGGTGGGAGGAAATGGGGCCCTGGGGGCTCCCCAGGATGCAGAGGCTGCAGCTCTCAGCCACACGGAGGCCACCCCGGGTGGGAGGTCCTTCGATTTACGGAGCACATCCTGCTGTGCCCAGGGACACCCCCTCTGTGCTGACCCCAGAAGGGCAGCTTCTTGATAAAAGGACAGGGTCCTCTCGACCTTGGCCCAGCCACGGTCTCCTGGCAGCCAGGACATTGGTCACCCCTGTTGGACCCACCCTGCCACGGCTCGGGGACCGTGACCCTGCTGCTCCTGTCCGGAGGGACACCGCCACCCGGGCCGCGGGCCTGTGGTGGGAGGTTGCACAGTGACTTTCCAGGACGTCCCATGTTTTCAGACTCCCTCACGTGACTGCGACTTCAGCAAAGCTTGAGAACCACCGATTAAATAAGAACACCTTCCCCCCTAAAAATCAAAGTATCATATTGATGTGCGCCTCCCACGCTTTTTCACATACAACCATGTTCATGGATACCAGCCACGGACCTGGTTACTATTTTATCCCTGAAAAAAAAAATCAGAAAATGGCAAAAATGTATCTCACCTTAGGGGTCTGTGTGACAATTATTAAACAGCCAATTCCTTGAGTCACTCTTTGCATGTTGTCCTAAACTTCCTTGATGCTTCTCTTTTTGGTGGTTCTAAGGAAAACACTTTGGTCACCTACCTTGGGTGCTACCCATTCCTTGCTGGGGACCCAAAGTTTCCCCCCCGTGTCACTGTCCTGTGGCCCAGAGCCAACTCCTTGCCACATGCTCTTCAGCTCAGGTCTGTCGGCCACAAGTTACCTCACTTTCCGTCTGTCTGGAAAAGTTAAACATTTTTCATTCCATATTGAAAAATATTTTACTAGGTATAGAATTCTGCATCAATAGGTTTTTTTTCTTTTTAATACTCGAAAGGTATCACATCTGTCTTCTAGCTTGTGTAGTTATCAGGTAAGAAATTTAATGTGCAAATAATCATCTTTCTTCTTCCGTATGTTACACTTTTCCACCCTCCAGGGGCTTTTCGCTCCTCATCTTTGGTTTTAAGAGTTTGGTTGTAAACGTCTCAGTAGGTTTCTTCGATTTGGATTTTTAAGTCTTTTGGTTTTGTGTTTATACTGTTAGGATCCTGAGCTTCGTGGACCTGAGATCACCTTGCATTATTTTTGTAAAATGTTGTTTGTGATATGCTCTTCTTTTATTCTGGGGCTCTGCTTGCGTAGATGTTACCTTCTTTTCTATTGTCCTCCGGCTCCTGGAGGTGCCGGTAATGCTTTCAGGGCTTCACTCTGCGTCATTTGCATGGGCCCATCTTCAGGTTTGTTCATCGTTCTTCAGCTAAGACTAGTCTACCAATAAGCCTGCGGAAAGAATTATTTGTAGATATGGGTTTTGCTAGATTTGGGAAGTTTTCAATCCTTATGGCTGCAAATGCTTTTCTGGACACGCACTTTCCTACCTCTTTCTGATATTCTAAGTAGGCAACCCGAGGCCCTCCGGGGTTGTCCCAGGGCCCCCCGACTTGGCATTTTTCTCGTTTGTTCAAATGATCTATGTAATGTTGCCGATTCACATTCAAGTTCTCTGGCTCATGACGCTCCCTCCTGGTTCTGCTGGTGATTTTCCTGTAGATCTAAACCAGTATTATGGCATTAAGAGTCTATTAAAATTTTATGTAAAGAAGTTCAGGTTCTCAAGGACCAGTTCTGGTGAACAAAACTATTTCCAATGCCACAGAAAAGGAGCAGGAAAATGTAACTTTTTAGTGATGGCTATGGCTCCCCCCACCTCATTGATTTTTATTATTTCTCTCCAATGTCCTCTTTTCCCCCTTCAGATTATTTAATAAAACTTGCATTTGATTAACTCCCTCTAATCAGAAAGATCCTCCTAGAATTTATTTCTATTTGTTACCTTTAGGAATAAAGCAAATAACAAGAAAACAACTTAACGGAAGGCATTTATTTTTGTTAAAATACCTGGCACAAGGTATATACCCAAAATATTGAAAATATGAAAGAAGGAAGAAATGGATGGATGGCAAATGATTCTTTTCTACAAAACACAGTATCCTAAGCCCTACTTAATACAATGTTCCTTCCTGATTGTAATCATGATACTATGAAGTTTACATATTGTGTTTTCAGAGACGAACTCCTCCTTACTTGTGTGGGCTTCATAAAGCATTAGAAATTAGGCCACCTTAGAATGCATACCAAAATAGGAAACTTTGCAGAAGATTATCTTGTTATTTTTCTCCAGAGAAGCTGAATTTTCCGCTGTGGTTGGGCCCTGTGGTTTTCAGAGACAATGTGAGCCCTGAGAGCATTCTTATGTAACAGCCGCACACGCAGGTGCCCCCACCAGCCCGGCCCTGCCAGGGGAGGTGAGACCCTGGCCGCGCAGACACGAACCCGCGCTCCCCTTACGTGAACTTTCTCTGTACCTGAGCCTTGAAAACTCTAACCTGGAGCCCTGGCTGGTGCCACTGAGCCTGTGAACCAAAGGGTCGCTGGTTCGATTCCCAGTCAGGGCACCTGCCTGGGTTGCAGGCCAGGCCCCCAAATGGGGCAGGTGAGAGGCAACCACACATGGATGTTTCCCTCTCTCTCTTCCTCCCTCCCTCCCCCTCTCTTCTCAAGAGAAATGTTTTTTAAAAATCTTCAACATTGAAACCACTTAAAATGAAAAGCAAATTCTACTTCAAAGTAAATACGTAAACAAATGAACTGCCTTAGGGAGTGTCACAATTCCGGGACCATGAGCTGTCACTCAGGGTGGCGGGGCGAGCGGGACCCTAAGCCCAGCCGCCGCCTCTTGCCGCTGTCCCCTCACTGCGGGCCAGGAGTCACCCGCCAGGGGCCACAGGGAACGGGGGAGCCCGGGTCCCCAGGTAGCTGTGTGAAGCCCCTCCTCCTGCAGGCTGACGAGATGAGTGGGAAACCAAGTTCCAGTGTGTTAGGTCACGGAGATGAAGCTGGCTGCTAACAGGAAAACAGCCAAACCCAGAACGAAGAAGACAGGTCAGCAACAGGGGGAGGTTTTGATCCCGAATCTGCATACAAGACACAACTGATGAGAAAGGTGAACACAGTGCGACGGGCCTGTGTCTCCGGACACTTGCACCAGCAGAGCCCGTGCGCCTCACGGGCCCGTCAAAGGCACAAGTCAAAGGCACAAGCGCACGGCCACCACTCGATGCCACATCGCGCCCCCGCACGGCTGCGCTTCCGGTGGGACCGCGGGCCGCAGGCGCAGTGGCTGTGGGGGCGGCTTCCTCCAGCAGGGCCAGCGGCGCCCAGGAGAGGGGAGGGCGCACGTCCACGCAGACCTGGCGCGGGTGCCGCGGGCAGGATATTCGCGGCAGCAAAACGTGGGAAGAGCCCAGGCGCCCGCCAGCCCGCGATGGCGGAGGACGTGCCACAGCGGGAGGCAACCGCGTGGGCCGACCCTGCACACCCGCTGACAGGGACAGGCCGGGCTTCGCCTGGTCTCCTGGGGTCCGCGAACACGGAGCGCCCGGAAGAGGCGGCCGTCCCGTCACTGCGGCGAGGCTCCTCACGACAACCGCCCATCGCCGGAAGGGGACGCGCGTCTGGTGGCAGGTCAGGCCGCCGTGTGCAGCCCGGCGCGCTCTCGGGTGGGCTGGCGTGGGCCGCGGGCTGCAGAGACGTCTGGATATTCACGGCGAGGGGTTCTGAGCAAATGCCACCAGGCCCTGGGCCAGGACGGGCTTGGAAGCTGCTGGACAGACACACAGACACACAGACACACAGACAGGCACCCACTCCCCCTCCTGTCCTCTGCACTTACCCTTCAAAGAGGCGAGAGGCCGGAGCCACAAGGTCGCCGCACAGTCCCCCCTGGGTCACCGAGTCACCCTCCAGGGTGAGGAGGACAACCTGGCGGCCACTTGGGTCTGGGGAGGAGTTTCGGACGGGACAGCAAAGCAGGGCCCAGAAAAGCGGCCGTGTGGTGGGCCGTGTCGGCGTGAAGCGTGTTCTCCGACGCTGACAGGAGGGCGGACGCCAGCCACAGACCAGCAGGAAGCGCCTGCAGGCCCTGACAAAGGACCTGCGAGCAGCCACACCAGCAGGGCCCCCACGGGCCGTTCTGTGGGGCTGCGGCACCGACCCTGCCCTCCCTCAAGGTGACAGCTCCGCCCCCTTCCCGGGCGGCTGGGCCTCACAGGGAGCTGGGCCCTCGGCTGCCACGCAGGTGGGGGCACCGAGGGCCAGGGATCTGGGCTCTGCACCTGCCACCGGGCCAGAGGCCGGCCGCTGACACGGGTGCGCCCACCGCAGCCGCCCAGGGCCGATGCAGGGCAGGGAGGCTGGGCCACACTGCCAGGCCTGTGGCGGGCACCTCTGTCGGGCTCGGCCCGAGACCTGGTGGCACAGCCCAGCTTCCCCAGGGTTTACTGCTCGTCCCCCCTCCCCCGAGGGTCAGGGGCCACCGGGCAGCGTGCTGGGCACCACCCGGAGCACGGCTGGCGGGCGGGCAGCAAACAGCACCCGAGCCCGCTCTCCACCGCTGGCAACATAACACCCGACGGAGGCCTCAGGGGCGGCTGGGCCCCCATGGCCACCGTGTTGGGGCCTTGCTGGGAGCCTCCTCTCTGGTGGAGGGCGGATGGGGCTCACGGGGGCGTCCTGATTCCTGACCCACTTGGGGCGCAGGCCAGGCGGAGGTGTCCGTGCAGGGGTGAGGTGGCCAGCCTGCCTGTCCTGAGCCAGACCTTCCGCTCCCACCCACACTCGTCCAACTTTCCCCAGAAACTCCCCCCAAGGCAGGGCGGGACCGAGCCTGCCCTGCCCACCCAGGAACCGGATGCAGAGCCAGGAGCTGTGCCGTGGGCCCTGGGAGGGTTGGCGGAGGGTCCCCAGCATGGGGGCCAGGGAGGGGGGCTGGCCCAGCCACAGGCAGACGCCCACCGGGCAGGTCAGCAGGGCAGAGGCGACTCCTGCCCCCCACAGGCAGCCCAGCTGCAGGCCCGCCTCTCTGGGCTGGATGTGCAAACTACTCCCGTTTCAGACAGAAGCGAGGTTCTCACCAGCAGGTTTGCACTTTTCTCCCACCTCCACCCTGTTCCTCCCGCCAGGGACAGCTTGGTTTCTTCTTTCAGAAAAGGGGAACCCAAAGGTCGCTGGTCCGATTCCCAGCCAGGGCACATCCCCCGGCTGCAGGCCAGGTCTCCAGCCAGGTCCCCGGCTGGAGGCAGGTGAAAGGCAACCAGACATGGGAAAAGAAAAAAGAAAGAAAAGGGATACAAAATTACACAAATGAGCTGCAGAGGTAAAGACTTGGAACAGAAACAAAATCGCAACCAACTTTATCAAAGTCCGACAAATACCAGCATCCTCAGAGGCGGTTAAGTATTTTTAGGAGCTGCCTGATGGATCTTTATGACACGTTACCCCTGCGATGGTACACGTTTTACCCCAACTCTTCCCATCAGAAGCCTTGATTAAATAAATACCCTTCCAAGGAGAGAACCACCTTACTCTGCAATGACTGATTGCAGTGGTTTTCCACCCAGTGACCCGCGTGTCCCCGAACGTCACGATGCATTGCTGGAAGGGCGCTGTCCCACTGTGGAGACTGTCCCGAGGTCCTTCTCACGCCCAGCGTGGACTCCGAGGGCTTCACACCGTCACGAGCAGCTCGGACAGGCGCCCGCCCACTCCCCCAGCGCCAGGGCCACCTTCACCCGTGTTTTGTTAACTCGGTACGAACTCAAGGATCTTCGCGGTGCTGACGTGGTGCACCCTTCGTTGCTTTATCAAGTAACACCAGAGCGTATTTGTTGCTTCCGCCCAGAGTCTGACTCCTAGATCGCAGTGCTGGGGTTGCCTGCAGTGCCCTGGGCCACCCCGGTTAACGCCAGAGGGTCCCGACACGCAGTCCCACGCCGCTGTCACCAGTCACCAGCGGGCAGCAGGGCTCTGTGAGGTCTCAAGCCTGCGGGCCTGGTCTGCGGGCACAAGACGCGCTCCTTACCCTCCAGCGCCCTCGTGACCAGAGTCCCACCGCACTTTGGGGTGGTGGCGTCGGGTTCGGTGGAATCCCGCCTGGCGGCCCTGGGTTTTCCCAGTGTGGGGGCTCTGTCTCCGCCTCGTCGGAGCGTGGGGGGGAGCAACTAGAATCCTGGGGACGCAAGAGGACCTGGACCCCGGGGAACCCGCGCTGCAGGGAGACCAGGGGCCGAAGGACGAAGACAACAGGGGAAGTGACGTGAGAACCGGGCCTTGGAGAGGGAACAGAAATTCACTGGAAACGGAGCTGTTGCCCAAGCCGGTCTCTCTTCTCCTTCCTTCCCTCCCCATTTCCGCACAGCTCCGTCCTGTTCTCGGTCAAAACGGCCACTTCCCGGGCATGTCGTGTGCCAGCACCACGCTGACCGGCCCGCAGCCTGAGCTCTGGGATGGCTTTTTTTAAGCCACAAGAATGTCTGAAAACTACAGATTATGAGAGACGTACCTTTACCCAATCTGCAGATGGCAAACTGCGTCCTTGGGGAGCAAGGTTCCATCGGGCCCTGGCGGGGGAGGGGCAGCCAGGGGGCCTTTCCTGACCTGAGCCCAGTCCCCTGGGGTTGGGCCGGACAGCTGCCCCGCACGTGGCCCTGTCCTGACAGCTGGGTCCTCGCCGGGCAGACCACAGGGGGGCTGCTCCACTCCCCGGCTGGCCGGCGCAGCGCAGTCCCACGGGTGAACGTGACAAAGGGACAGGCTGCAGGGCAAGCCCCTCAGCCTAGAGCTTCTCAGAGGACAAGGCAAACCCAGCCGGAAGGAGGGGGCACACTTGGGACGGGCCCAGGCGGGTGTGGCAGGGGGGCGAGACCGGATCGCACCCACCAGGGCACGGCTGGCGCTGCTCACGGTCACACAGCACGAGAGGTGTGAGGTTTTTATTCACTTCCAGTTACCACGGCTCATGTGAGACCTCGTCTTTGAAAACCTCATTGTAAAACACAGGATCCACCATAAAAACGTATTTCGTGGGTTAATTTCAATACATAGTTTAACAAAAACACACAAATCACACGAAAACCCTAACTAATCACGGGACACACGTAAATAAAACTTCCCAGTTCCCAAATTCAGGCGCGCGGGCGGCGGAGGGAGGCGGCTCCGAGTCTGCATTTCCTCCCCACCCTCCAGCAGACCCTGGGTGACACGAGTGTCCAACCTCGGATGCTGCCGTGCAGGGCAGGAGCCCCCGAGGGGGCACCACGGCCCACATGGGGGGCCGGCGGCGTGCAGGCTGCCCCGGCCCGTTTTCTGTCGCATGTCCTCCTGGTGTTCGAGGCTCAGTTTTGCTCCCACGTCAGACCAGGTCCTGCCGCCACACACCTTCCCGGGGAGCCCAGCGGGGTCAGCGCAACGGAGCGGGAGACGAACACGGCCCCGCACAGCCCACCCCGCCTGCTGGTCTACACAGATCCACGCGTTCGTTTCTCCGTGAGCCAACGAGAAGCCACCATTTAATGGAAATGCAAAGCCCAGCACGTACCATGCACTCGCAGCTTTACCGTGACGCCGTGACCCCTGCTCAGCAGGGCTGCAGTGACCGTCACGCCAGGGGCAGCCCAGTGGCCCGGGACAGCGGGGAAGCGGTCACCCTGCGCGAGGGGAAGCCGCAAGGTCCCCGTCCAGCCTGGGTCCCGCCCCCCACGCTCGCCTGGGGCAGCAGTGCTGCCTCGTGGTTTCAGGTGCGTCTGGGTGGGCGATGGTTCAAGGCATCGTGACGAATGGGGACGGGGCTCTGGCCGGAGACCCTGCGACTGCAGCCCGACCCTGACGGCGGCCCCGGTAGAGGTCACAGCGCCTCCAGGTTTCTTACCAACAAGCTGCACACGGCAGGGCAGCCCGGGGCCGAGGCCTCTAACTCGCCCTCCCGGTGGAAGCTGCTCAGGTCTGGCAGCCCGGCCGGGCCCTCCGCCTGCAGCCCCACCCGCACTGGCACCCACACCCGCACCCACCCCGGCACCCGCACGCGGGACCCGCACAGCTGGTGAGGGGGCCGGGGCTGCAGGGCGCTCAGTGTCCGCAGGGAGGTGGGAGGGAAACCCAATGAAGACGAGCCAACCTTCCACGAGGGCTCAGCAGGAAGCACCTTGTTTAGTACAGTGAACAGTTACGTTTCAGAACGTCTATTGTGTTTTTGAAACACAGGCCCCACGGGGAGCAGATTCCAGCCGAGAAACTGTCTGAAGACAGCGAGCCGGGCGGGCCGCTCCTCTCAGGTGCCGGCCACGTCCTCCAGGTAGTCGGCCACGTCGCTGAGCTGGGACACGGTCAGGTCCTGCGTCAGGTCCTCCAGCTGGTGGTTTGGACAGAGAAAGGTCGGCATCGGCCAGCAGGCGGGGAGGCTCCCAACCTCCCTCCCATCGCTTCTGCCACCCCGGCCTCCCCGCGTCCCCCTGCGGTCAAAGCTGGGACCCGCAGGAGCCGCTGAAGCCCAGGACCCGGCCCAGCACCTGGAAGGGGCCCCTGCAGAGCAGCGCCCGCCTGGGGCTGCACCCGAGGAGGCGGCACAGCTTCCCGCAGCCCCGACCCGGGAGCCGGACGCCAGCCCCACCTCCCCACCCGAGGGCCTCCTGCTCCCTGCCCCGCCCGGCGCGGGCCCACCAGCCACCCCGAGTCCATGCCGACCGGCCCAGGCAGGGCCCCCACCCTCCCGCAGCCACGCTGCGCCTGCTTCCACCGGGGCCTCTCCGGAAACAACCCCTTCCTGGCCCCGGACTCCACGGGAGGGACGCCAGCGCCACAGCCGTCACCAGAGTGCGTGTCTGCGGAACAACCCCGCGTCCTCCGTGGGGACACCCCTCCAGATGGGGGCCCGGCCACTGCCACCACCTTCGGGGCCTTCAGCTGTTTCCTAACCGTGCGAGTCCCGGAGCCCGGGGGCCCCGAGCGCCCTGCCGGGGCCGCGCACCTGGCCGCTGGTGTTGGTGTCGTCCAGGCCCACGGACAGGTCCTCCTCCACCTCCTCGCAGACGCTCAGCTCGCTCTTCTCGGAGCGCCGGCCGGTGCTGGGTTCGGGAACAGGGACGGGATGCAGGTCAAGAGTCGCCTCGTCCTTCATCCTTCCCAAGGTCAACCCTTCAGGGGCAGCAGCGCGTCCCGGAGCACGACGTGCAGCTCTGGCCGCGGCCTGGGGACAGCTGGGCAGGCGCGGGGAGGGCAGAGGCTCCGGGGGACGCGTCCCGGGTCTCAGCCGTCTCCGCGGTGCCGCGCTCTCGGGTAAACCCGTGGAGGGAGCCCGTGGAGGGAGCCCCCTGCGCCAACACCTCTCTCATCATCTCCACCAGACACTCTCCCTCCGTCAGAAAACCAGCGGCCAGTCGCCACCACGTGCAGAACGGGAGCAAAGGCCCTGACCTGGGGACCCCGCCGGACGCCCACACCTCCCTCTTCCAGCCCCCTGACGGCACTTCTGACGCGGGGTCAGCGCAGGCGCCGGGGCCCAGGGTGCAATTCTGCACTTTCTTTCCGTCCCTCACGCAGGGTGAATGGGCGTCGGCGCTACACTAGGCACCCATGGGACTGTCACTTTCCTGGGCCCAGAAGTCACTTACAACGTGTGTCTCTGCTGCCAACGTGCTCACCTGTTAAAATCATCCGCGTAGTCGTCATCTTCCCCAGTCCCTGTAAGTTCACAGAAAGATACATGTTACCCTTCCTTTGTCTACGATGAAACAGACGCATTTCCTTCCAAACAAGATCACTGAGTAACGTGGCCCTGTTACAAAGAAGCCTCAGCGTCAGACGCAGCATTTCCTTCTGTAGGTAACATAAAAGCAAACGACAAACAAGGGGTCACAGAACGTCACCCCTACCACAGGCAGTTACTACGGCTTTAATTCCAGCCCTCGCGAGCTCACCCCGCTGCATGTGCACCACTGAGCACGTCATCTGAGTCAAACCGCCCTTCAGACAGCGCACAGCGGGACGGGACCCACCGCGAGTGTCACCCCGACCCCCTGCACCCGAGGAACGAGGGGAGCGCAGACGGAGTGACGGTGGCTGCACGCTGGACTCTGCGCCCACAGCTCCCATTTGCTCCCCTGGGTGAGGCGGGGTTACAAGCCCCCAGCTGGTGAGGCCTCGGCTGCCTCCCTCCCACCCTGGACCTGCTGCCCCTGGACCTGCTGCGGGCGCTGGACGGACCCGCCCCTCCGAACCCCAGCAGCACCTCCCCTGGACTCCCAGCCGCCCGGCCACAAGGGGCGGAGCCACGGCCACAGCCCCGCCCGCCAGCCCGAGAGGTGGGCCTGCTGCCCCCCTGGGAGCCCAGCAGCAGGATGGAGGCACCCTGATCATGCACGTGCGCGCATGCACACACACACACACGTGTCTCATGCCCCAGGCAGGACGGAAATGGCCACAGAGGCAGCTGCACAGTCCACTTCAGGTGACTGGCCCCTGAGGAGAGCCACACGCCGCCCCCCCACCATCCGGGAGTGCCGGGCGCTGAGGCCGGGTCCGTGCACCCACCCGGCTCTCCCGGGGGAAGGCCGCCGCTGGCACCAGGACCGGGTGGAGGAGACCCGCCCCCACCCCACCCACACCCGCACCCGCACGCACTGGCCCTCCTGCCCCCGAGGGTCTGCAGGCACCTGTGGGATGCCCACCCCCGGGTTTGGCTGCCACCGCCTGGCAGAGCCTGGCCACCCGCAACCGACCCCCGAGGGCTGGCTGCCGGCAGCCACCACCTGCGGTTTCCCGCCAGCCGCCTCCCTGCCACCACGAGGACGGTGTGAACCCAGTTACCTAATCCAAGGGACCCAATTTTATCTGCGACCAGCTTCAGATCTTTCAACACCGTGCTTCCCCTTCCACCTGCGAACAGAAACAGCTCTCGTGAAACGCCCGGAACGCTCAAGTCTGCGCCGTCCTTCGGTGTGTGACGCGGCCTCTTTCCAGCTCGGGAGCCCCGAGGAGGGGACACGCTGCCTCTGCAGCGCAGGGCGGGACCTCAGCGCCTGCCCCCCGGCCCTGGGGTGACCGCAGGCACAGGGCCCGGCCAGGTTGGCCTCGGCCGCGAGGTCCCGGCTGGTCCGCCCCGCGTCCTGTCCCCACTGTCTCACCAACCCCTCAGCAGCTCGGCTGCGGGCCCAGCCCTCCATGCCCTCTCGCGACGCGTGCCCCACCCACAGCTGGTCCAGACGCCCTGGATGCCCCCTGAGGGGACGACCACTGCGGGAGAGGCGCGGGGGAGCGTGACGTGGCCCCAGACACGTGCCACCCGCAGTCCTGGGCCCCAGCAGCTGCCGCGTGCACACGTGTGCGTGCAAACCACAGGGCAGCCCCGTGCAGAGCCGCTTCCCAGGAAACTGCCTCAAAGACACACGCTTACGCTCTGAACACTGCTCATTACAGCCTTGCTGACGGCGGTGTAGCCCCAGGTTCATCCCCGATCTCCGGTGCTGCCAGCAAGGGTCTTGTCCCCCCAGGGAGGGGTGGGCGGGAACGTGGGCCCCCAGTCTGCCCCGGCGGCACAGCGGCCGGCCAGGCCCAACACTGAGGGCAGCAGCCTAACACGCCGTGGTCACATGGTGTCACTCAACCCGTCACACAAGCTCCTGGAAATTAAATGGACTTAAATCCCACTCAAATCAACCTGAACGTCCAAGAAGGGAGATGGGTTAAAACCCGTAACGTAGTGATGTAACTAACCTGTGACAGGCAGCTAAAAACTCGGTCTCCTAAACCTATTTGTCTGGTGGAGAAAAAGCAGGTCCAGACCACAGCAGGAGGAAACAAGAACACAACTCGACGTTACGAGGAAGCACCTCTGAATGGCGAAGCTACCAGGTGTCAGGACCTCCGTGCGTCTCTGACCGCCATGGCCACGTGCTACTGTTACCCAGGACACACGCGCAGTGCAGCCCAGCCGACCAGGCCCGGCACTCACCCTCGGGGCCGTGCAGCGAGGGGGCTCCGGCGAGGGGGCTGAGTCCGCTCTTCCCGGGGGGCTCGTCCGAGAGTGGGGCCAGGCTTCCTCCGTGCTCGGCCGGCGCACTCCTCCTGCCGAGACCAGGGCACAGTTCAGCACGTGCGCCCTGCCCGGAGCGCAGCCGCGGCAGCAGACCCCGTGGTCGGAGGAGCAGGGCCTCGGGGTGGGACAACCTGCAGGCAGAGGCACCCAGGGGCCCGGGAGAGGGCCGCAGCGCACCCTCCCACAGTCCCTGGGGCATCTGCCCCGCCAGCGACGCTGTCAGAAGCCCCTTGTCACCCAGAAAGACCGAGCAGTCGGCTGGCACTGATGCTGCTACTGAGGGGCCACCACAGGCAGGCCAGCTGGGCGCCCTCGGGTGCCCTCACTCCCCTGTCCCCACATCACACCCGGGCCACCGCCCCTCCAGCCAACCCAGGGTCCTGACACCCCCCTTCCCTCTTCGAAGCTGGGCGGTCCCCATCCACGCCCCCCCCTACCCCCCCAATGGGTCTCCAACCCCGCCCCCACCCCCCCACTCCTCTGCACTTCACAACTAACTCACCAGGAAAGCAGTAGCGTCTCCTGTTCCTTCGTGAACCCACCTGAATCCTTAACTGCCCCCCAATGCCACCTCCCGACGACCACCCAACCGCTGGGGACAACACTGGTCACCAGGCAGCCCCTCAAGGCCACGTCACCCCCACACCTGCACCTGCCCGGCCCTCGGGACCCTGCGCCCCTGGGATCGCCGACAGCGCGCCCGGCCTCAGGCCCAGACCCAGTGGGGGTTCGGGGGTGCAGAGCCTTTAGCTGCTCTGCTCGCATGTTTCCAAAGTGGGGTCTGGGCAGAAAGTCTGCTCAGCTTTTCCCGTACGGGAGGCTCTAGGGGCCCTTCCTCTCAAACTTCATTTGAAACGAGTTCCTTAGGCGGCATTGTGACAGCTGTCATATCAGCGTCCAGTGAAAAACCGCTGGTGACCTCTTCTACACAGGCAAGGACATTTCTCTTAAAAAGGGAAAGTTTCTTGCCCCAGCTTTCAGAGTGTCTTAAGTGACTGAACTCCAGATATTAGACTGCGAGTTCTCTGGGATCTCCATCACCCAGACTGGCTCTTCGTGCACCAGGAAGGTGTTGGGAGAACAAAGGGGCCAGTGAGAAGCAGTGTGGTGGAAGCACGCAAGAAAGCGGATTTTTCATGTTTTTCAGCAAACATGACTGTTCCTCTACTTCCAAACAACTCTCTGAAGCTCCCTCAACACCTCAGACCTTACTAATGCGACTTGCAGGGTGTGCCCGAGTTTTGGTGGAGCTACAGTTTGATGGCTGATAATTATTGAGCCTCAGATTTGAACTTGAAGCTCTTCTGCTACACAGCAGGTGTTCTGTTGGGACGAATGGGCTTGGATCTGCATTCCTTTTAGCCAAGGAATGATGATGATGATGTAAAATGACTCCATTCCACGTATCAGCTATCTTTGCTGACTGTACTGATAAAAATATCTTGATTAAAATCAGAAAATTTGGGCCCTGGCTGGTAACACAGTAGATAAGGCACCAGCCTGCAAACCCAAAAGTCTCTGGTTTGCTTTCCGGCCAGGACACAGGCCCAGGTTGCAAGCCAGGTCTCCAGCCAGGTCCGTAACTGGAGGCAGGTGAAAGGCAACCACACATGGATGTTTCTCTCTCCCTCTCTGCCTCTCACCCTTCCTCTCTCTCTGGAAATAATAAATAACATCTTTAAAAAATAAATAAATAAAAAGGGAAACTTGAAAAAAAAAAAACATAAAAAACTGCTGGTGAATTTTTGTGCAGCCATTTTAACGTTAAAGATGGAAGAAAAATACACATTTCCAGCATAGTGTGCGTCACTATTTCAAGAAAGGCAAAAACTGAAATGCAACAAAAGATGTGCCGTGTACGGAGAAGGTGCTGTGAGTGATCGCATGCGTCAGAGGTGGTCTGTGAGGTCTCCTGGTATTTTATTACCGGCGTTTTGGCCAGATAACCTCTGCTCTGGGCGTCTCCCGCGCCGGAGGGGTCAGCAGCACCGGCCCTCTCTGCCCAGGAGGAGCGGCAGCGCGACCCGCTCAGAGCATCCAAATCAACCACGTTGTTGGTGAAAACGAAAGATGCGTCTTTTGTTTTATGGAAAAGTGAAATGAACGTTTCAGCCAACCCGACAAAACATGTAGAAATTACATCTTAAGCCTCCGAACATCAACTCACCAGCCGTAGGTCTTCTCGGGTTTTGGAACAGGATCATCGAAGAAGGAGTCTCCGTCCGAGTCCCCGCCCTGCGGACACGGGCCGTCGGGGCGCCTGCTGCTGAGCGGGGGTCCTCGCCCCCCGTCCTGCGCCCGGGGCTGCCCGCGGCCCTGACTCTTGGCTTCCGACGAGGAGGAGCTGGTGTCGCTCGGACTGGCCTCGCTGCTGCCCTTCTAGTGGGAGGCACAAGAGCAGAGGTCTCTTTGGTGAAGTAAAACTTGAACCACGTCTCAGTAACAACAGGCGTGAGCATACATGAACCCCTGCGTGAGCGCGCACACACGTGTGTGGGGCGGCCCGGTTCACCCGGGCTCAGGGCACCGCTGACGTAAGGGGGAAGCAGCCGAAAAACGGGGTTACTCCCTCCTCACCCTCCCTCAATGGAACCACGGGGGCTGTGCCTGTGTCACTTGTAAACAGCTCTCCCGTGTCCTCTGACACACGTTACCGCAGGTCACCATCTTCACCAGGAAACACGGCCCCGCTGGTGGAGAAGGGCGCTGTGTTCCCACAGCGGGCCAAGGCGGCACCACGGTCCCGCACGGCGCGGCCCAGCACCCTAGCCAGCCCCGCCCTCGGTCCCTTGTCACACGTGGGCCCCCCAGGCCCCTGACCATCTCCCACATCTCTGCTCCGGCCTCCAGGAGCCCTGCCCACAGGACCCACCTTCACCCTCTCATTCGTCCCTACCGTCTGCCCTCAGACATGCACGTCAACTACAAAGTAACACGCAAAGCACCGTGAAATGCTTCTCTCACACGAGGTCATTGTACCCCAAGCCTGGTTTTAGGAAGACAAGGTTCTTGGGAAGCGTGTTAACACGATGAACACGATGACTGAACAATGTTGAACACGAGACTATTTTTCAAACAGCAGTTAGTTTAAAACTGTAGTTCTACCCTGGCTGGGGACACAGTGGATAAGGTGCCGGCCTGCAAACCCAAAGGTCACTAGTTCCATCCCCAGCCAGGGCACAGAACCAGGTTGCAAGCCAGGTCTGTGGCTGGAGGCAGGTGAAAGGCAACCATCCATGGATGTCTCTCTCCCTCTCTGCCTCTTTCCCTTCCCCTCGCTCTAAGAACAGTAAACAAAATATCTTTAAAATTAAAAGTAAAGAATAAAAGAAACTATAGTTCTATCTATCTATGGAGTAAAATCACTCCATCTCCTCTGGAACTAGTCTAAAAATCCATTTCTAAACCACCCAGGAATGTGCCATTAGTTTGTTTCGTTTTGTTTTTAACCAAAGACCAACACGCAGCCGAGCAATTAATGTGGCCGCTGACCTTAGCTCCGCGCCCGTCGCTGCCGGAAAACCCCTGCTAGAAGCCCCCGCTAGAAGCCCCCGCGAGGAGGCGGCTCGCCAGCCCTGCCCGTGGGCAAAGGAAGACGCACCACCGGCCCCGGGCATCTCCTGCCCTGTGGGAACCTGGGGAGCAGCGCCAATCGCTCCTGACAGACAGCGGGCCTGCTCGCCTCCCGCGGGACAAGGACGACCCCTGGGTCCCGTCCCCCTGCTGTGGACCCACAGGAGCTAAGACTTGGGAGGAACCCACTGCCAGGGCTGAGAACCGGCTCAACGAAAGAAGGCCTCACAGTTCTCTCCGGGGCCACCTCGGGGGCCACCGCTGGCCGGGGTCACTGTGTCCCCAGGGCAGACAAGCTGAGGTCCTCCCACGGTGCCTCCCGCCTGATCCACAACGGGTCCCGGCAGAGGCCGCCGAGGGCAGCCGCCGTGAGGCAGGCTCCCAGCCCACTTGCCTGTGTCCTTACAGGGCAAGACAGGCAGCCGGGAGAAGAGGCGTGTGACGGCGCAGACAAGCCGGGGTGGGCACAGCCTATCCCGGGAGGAGCGGCCCTTGGAGCCCCACGGGCGGGCTGCCACCTCCACAGACCCCTGCAGGTCGCCCGGGCTCACAGAGGCGCTTACACCAGAACGACTCTTCGTGAAGGTGTTTCCCGTCACGCGTGGTCTCTCCGACAAAGCGGGACCCCGGCCCAGCAGAGCTGCAGCCCTTCGGCTTCCCGGGGTGCTGGGGACCCGGAGGCCTCACGACGTACCCGTCAGGCTGTGCGAACGCTTCCTGCTGGGACACCACACGACAATCTCGGTCCTTCCGGGGCCACAGAAAACCAGCGTCACAGAGGTTTCACGTGAACCTCACTGCCCGTCTCCCAGAAGCCAAACCTGAAGTTACCGTTGGAATGTCTCATGAAATCAGAAAAAAAGTACCTTTCTCCAAACAAAGGCTTAATCTGAATTGCTCATAATAGAGAAACTTCGAAGCCAAAGAAAGTTCACCAAGTTTTAAAAAAATGGACGCAAAGTCCCTTCCCGCCCATGCCCGGCCCCCCACCCCCGAAGGCAGCGGGAACCCAGGCAGGGCGTGCTGATGGGGTCAGAAAAGGAACCTAGGACACCGGAGACACCGCATCTAGCAGCTTTTCACTCACCCACAAACGGTGAAACTCTACAACCACGAGAGCTCAGTCCCTTTCTACAACTCAGTCTCCCCAAACCATTCCTGGGCCCCGGTAGCTCCGGCAGCCCCTGGGGGCGAGAGCCAGCGCTGGGGCTTTGTGCCCGGAGGGGCGGGGTGACTGTCACGCGCGGCTGCGGGGCCAGCGGACAAGGAGCGGCCCTGGGGACTCACGGAGCGGAAGCCGCTCGGCTGGCCGGGAAGGCCGGGAGGTGCGTTCACTCAGCTGTGAGCGCGTCTGTGGAGGTGTGTCAGGCTCCGTTCGTCTAGAAAACCCCCACGTGTCTGTAAGACACAGACACCCCTCCAAATGCGCACACCGGGGTCCCCTTCGCAGCCCCTCATCACCACAAAGCTGGGCACACCCAGCATCGGAACAGGCCCCTCAAAGCACACACACGCTTTAAAACTGCCTGACAACAGGTTACGAAAAGGCTACCCTTACTCGCTACATTTAACGTGATAATAGAAAGCATGTCAGTCCAAATATTAAAGAGAGACACGTAGTATCTTAGTCTCTCCAACTGAGTGGAAACATTCCAAGTTAGTGGAACCAACCAAAAACAGTCTGTTGTAATTCTTGATATTTCGGACAACGAGGACACGACAGTTGAGGGGGGAACAGGACATCCTCTGGAAGGAGGTGCCAACATGTATTCGAAACTGTGACCCCGTGAGAAAAATGTCCTATCCGTCCACCTCGCCTTCCGATTCTTCTGTCCACCCTTGACCGACTCCAACAATCACAAAACCCAGAAATGTAACTTATTTTACCCAAGTTAAACTAGTTCAAAACCTTAGACTCTGCTTTGAGCTCTGACAGGCTCACAGCATGAAGCACACCAGTGATTCTGTCTTGGGAGGGGAGGGAGGGAGGGAGGAAGAGGGGGAGAGAAGCAGCCAGGGTGGCAGCCTCTCGCCACGCCCAGCTGGGGACCTGGCGGCCACCCAGGCCTGTGCCTGGCTGGGGATCGAACCGGCTCCATCCACTGCGCCACCTCAGCCAGGCGGGATGACTTCTGAGTTCCTCCGTAACGTGAACACTGTCTCCTGTAAACAGCCAAAGGTCTCCAACAGCGCCATCAGTACTCGGGCAGCAAGGCCCACACCAGGCAGGCTGGGACACCCAGGGCCACAGGCAGGGCCCTGCCCAGCAGGGCCTGCTCTGGCCTGTGGTGCCTGGTGCCCCCTGGAGGCCTGCAGGGGTGGCCTCTGTGCCGCCGGCAGCTGGCAGGGCAGGCTGACCTCAGGCGGCAGGGATGAAGGGCCCTGGGCCTGCTGCTGGGCCAGGTGAGCATGAGGCAGCGGCAGGACCAGCTCAGGGCTCTACCGGCTGGAGGCGGCGTGGCGGGCAGCGGGCGGGCAGCGGGCGTGCCACAAGCAGCCCAGGAACAAGATCAGGGACATGTGGAAGGGGAAGCAGGGCCTGAGTGGCCAGGGAAGGGTCCAGAACTCAGGGGTCAAGTAGGGTCTGGCCCTACACACTCCGCGGCTCCGGGGCTGGGCTTCTACACGGTCACTTCTTCCAAACGACTGAGCCTCTTCCAAACACGACGACACCAACAAGATTATAAAAATGCAATACTATGTAACGCTCTCCATCTGCCAACACTGTCCAAGAAACTGATGAAAAGCATCCATTAAAAATAGGCTGTTTTGCCCTGGCTGGTGGCCCAGGGGATTGAGCATGACCAGAAGGTCGCAGGTCCGACCCCGTCAGGACACGGGCCTGGGCTGCGGGCTGGGTCCCCACTTCGGGGCACGTGAGACAACCACACATGGACGTTTCTCTCCCTTCCCCTCTCTCTAAAAAGAAACAAAATCTTTGAAAATAGTAAAACAAAAATGCTATTTCATATTTGTAATGATCTTTCTTAAGGCCTGGCTCTCAGATGAGGCCTCATGCAGTGACCTGCTCTGTGCGATGTTCCAGGGTACAAACAATGTCAAGAAATCCGACAGAAAGTTACCATGGAAACCAACTGCACTAAGGCCGGCAAACGCAGCAAACACAACCTGAAATTCCCTTTAGTTTTAGAGGTCGGTCCTCATTGCTCTGAATGTAAACCAAGGTTCAACAGGACTAATGAATCTCACAGGATTAAAACTTAAATAAGTTTATCTTATTCTAAACACGTGTAAGAACTAGTTAGTTAATAGCGTGTCTAAAACCTCTAACGTTTAAGTTTTAAAAGTCTCCTGGCTCGTGTTCTCCGGGGAGGAAAGAAGAGCAGCCAAGCCCTGGTTGCTGCGGTAGGCACCCTCCCCACAGGTCCCTGCAGGAGCCAGGCCACGGGAGCCGGGCCACGGGAGCTGGGCTTTGAGGGCTAATCCGAGGGCAATGGCTTCACAGCTGTTGAACCCAAGAACGTCCTGAGGGAAACTATTCAGCCTTTAATTCACCGACCAGGACACATCAAAATGTATGATGTTCTATTGATCTCAGGTTAAACTATAATGTTACGTACACGCACATGACCATCCAACCAAAAAATAAGTATTTTCAACAAGGAGTCCTCAAAATAAAATGGACTGTATTCTAAACATACAACAGTATGACCTTCACCTGGATAAAAACTGAAGGTCAAATCCTATTTTGGTTTAGGCCACCTCACTGTGTTGTGCTCTGACCACAGATAAGAGTGAACTTTCAAGAGCAAAGGGAGATGTCGCTGGTTCGATTCCCCAACCAGGGCACATAACCAGGTTGCAAGCCAGGTCTCCAGTCCAGTCTGTGGCTGGAGGCCGGTGAAAGGCAACCATACATTGGTGTCTCTCTCCCTCTCTGCCTCTCTCCCTTCCCCTCTTTCTAAAAATAATGAAATAAAGTCTTTAAAAAAAAAAAAGTATTGCTTATAAAATAAACTTGGCTTTTAAAAAAAAAAAAAAAAAGAGCAAAGGGGACCCTCAGCCATGGATCCAGGAGGCTCACGCGTTACCTTCGCATAGGACTTCTGCCTGCTTGTCTTCTTCTTACCTTGGCCTTGATACCTCGGTATCTGAGCATGAGAATAAAGTGAAATTTTACCACAAAGAATAAACCTTTACAAGTCAACTAATTCATAAGTGAAAAGGATTTCTATTAGAAAAGTTCTTAAAAATTGAGATATTGATGACTTAGGTTCCTTTTCGAAACCCACTGCTTTGGTCTTAACTCTGGTCCTCCACAGGTTCAATCCTCTGCCCGAGAGTGGTCGGCCCCGCGTGGGGCGCTGGCCCCAGCTCCATGCAGCAGCCCTCGGGCAAGGCCAGGTCTGTGCTTCCAGGCAGCTCCCTCAGCGCTGTGCCAGCCTGGCCGCCCCTCCTGGGGGGACACGAGCAGGTGCCCAGAGTCCTGGTGCTCTCCTTGGAGCTCCACCCCAGGAGACCTGAGAACGCAGGCCCTTCGAGAGCCCCAGAGGACCCCAAAGCCCCAGGGAGAAAGGAGGAAGCCGGGAGAAAAGGGGAAGGAAAGTCCTGGAACCCCAAATCCAGCTCCGTTGGGACCACACACAGGGAAAGGGTACCTTCGCCCCAGCCCCGCAGAGGCGAACTCCAGTGGTTCTGACCTGGCCACTGCCACCCAGGGCAGGGGCTCCACCGACCCTGTCCGCAGCCAGGGGAGGACGGGACCACCCGCAGGTCCTGCTGCAGTGCCCTGGTCAGCCTCCGAGACCACAGCCCCTGCCCCAACGGCTAACAGCAGCAGCCACCCGCCTCTCACCTGGGTGCGCACTCATGGCCAAAATGCTGCGGCAGCCAGTGTTACCTGCCAGCCTGACACCAAACACAGGCAGTTTTGATCCACCCACACTGGACGGCTGGCTGTGCCAGGTGCCTCTTCCACCTGGCAATCTAAGGGACAAGAGGCCAGTGTTCAACACCCCTGTAGCAACCTGCGAAAACCACTTGTCTCGGGCAACATCTCCTGACTTAAAAACTCAGGCTCTCGGGATTCTTAAATCTAGAAAAAACCGTGTAAAGAAAAAAGAATATGAAGTTGCTGGACTGCGAACCCAAAGGTCGCTGGTTCGATTCCCAGCCAGGGCACAGAACCAGGTTGCAAGCCAGGTCTCCAGCCAGGTCCGTGGCTGGACGCAGGTGAAGGGCAACCATACCCTGATGTCTCTCTCCCTCTCTGGAAATAACAAGTAAAAACTTTTTTAAAAAAGGCAAATAAAAAAAGAATATGTAAAACAGACATGAAGAGTTGATCTCCAAGACATGGCCCCTGTGAGAGGTCGGTGTTGCTCTGCTTTAAACAGGAATTTCCGGCCAGGAGGCCCCAGCAGTGCCGGGCGCTGGGCCCCAGGAAACACGTTGGAATCGTGTTCATTTCCACCCCGGAGCGAAGCTCCTCCCGAAGGCGCTTCTACCCGGCAGTCAGCTCACTTCCAGGGACTCTGTCTTCCTCCCGCCTGCTGGGCTGCAGGTGCCCCACTGTCCCACAGCAGCAAGGGGAGGGGCTTCCGAGACCACCCTCCCCACAGAGCAGGCCACCCGGGCCTCAGACTGAGGGAAAAGCGCCCAAGTCCTCACCCCACGCTGGGTGAGTGGCTCCCACCCCTGCCTTCCGTTTCCCAGTTGAAACAAGAAAAGGGCCATCAAGGCCGACAGCCACAGGCACCCTCCCCAGGCCGCACAGTTCCAGGTCCCCTCCTGCAGGACCCTGCCCGGCCCTGGGTCTCAGGGTGCCAGCAGGCAGCCCACACCCTGGGCTGCAGACGGCGCTTTCGCGGGACAGTGCGTCCTGGCGGCAAGCTGGGCTCCAGCGGGTCCCAGACACCCCACCCCTGCTCCCGGGACCCTCGCCCACCTGTGCCAGCAGCACACAGCCTGACTGCACACAAGTTCCACCGCACCTCGGAGCCAGTGGCCAGCACCTCCCGGGCCACAAACACACCCCCAGATTTTCTCGTCACCCCTCAAAATGGCCCATGAACCCCCCATGACGTCCAGTCCCCAACCTGGTCACCCGTCTACAACATTCAACATTCAACACAGCATGTACCCTGGAGCCCAACGTTGTTAGTGAGGATTTACAGGTGAAAACTAAGTAAACCTTGTTCAAGATGGAAAAAAGCCAAGTACTGAAGGAGCCCGACTCTCCAATTCTGTTCCTTAACAGCCCACTCCTTCCCACGACACGGTGCAAAGCACCACCACCGGAGCAAAACCCCTTGTTCACGCAGATACGTCCCCAAAGGGAAGGGACCGGGAGAGCCCGCCGCCCGCACCGCGCGCGGAGGCTGCGACCAGGAGGCGGGGGAGGCCGGGCGTCCGCCCCACTCACCTTGCCGGCCCCCGTGCGCACACTCGCCTTTCCTTCTGGGGACCGCGGTGGAGAACGTGCCTCGGCCAGATCCGGTACACCCTGAAACGGTCAGGGCAGAATGAAAACACTTAAATCACCAATACAATTACACCTCAACAGAACTTCAGCATTTAAACCACCACACAAGTTGGCATGTTGACTTCTTCCTGGTTAATATCAACACCCTTATGAGATTTTCCCCTAATTTGACAAAGCAAAGCGCTTGGATTCTGAGTGTCTGCGAAGCATCTCTGTCTGCGCCTGGGACACCCACTCCCCCCGCTTCCTGCGGGTCCTGTCCCACCCCCAGCCTCACTCCCCTCCCGCTGCTTCCGGCCCCGCCCTGTCCCCCGTCCAGCCTCCCGTGCAGAACCCACGCGGAGCAGGGTCTGGAAGCAGGAACAGAACCAGGGACATCTGTCCCGCGTCCCTTCACTGTGTTGGGGTAAAGACAACCCAGCCACGTTTCACACGGGGCTGACACTCCGGTGAGTTAGCCAGGGGTTGTCCTGGGAGGACTGCAACCCGCTCCAACCATAAGGGACTGGGTGGGACTGGGGGGCTCATCCCCACGGGAACATAACAGAACCACACACAGCGACGTAACAGCAAGTCACCGCAGTCACCGGGCGCCCAGTGCACTCCCAAGCTTCCCCTGCACCAGTGCCTTCAGCCCTCAGCACACACCACCCGGCAGCCCTGCACGACCCCCACGGCACAGTGAGGAGCCTAAAGCGTGTGGAGGTTGAGGGACCGAAGATGGTCACCCACAGGTGGCGGAGCTGGGTGTGGACCTACGCAGCTGGGTCTCCCCAGTCCGCTGAGGAGGCAGAAGGAGCCCGGGAGACACGGTGCACAGGTGGGGAGCCCACGAGCCACCGGGAGGGGAGGGCATGGGAGGCGGAAGTGCGACAGAGGTCAGGGCCACAGGAACCGAGAGATGCCTGTGGAAGGTCAGGATGCCCGCAGGCGCCAGGGGCCCCTTCTGCGGCGGGGAGTGGGACGCGGGCACAGCGGACGGGGGCAGGGGCAGCTGGGTCAACCTGCAGAACAGGGACAGCCTGAACATCCACATCTCTGGTTTTTATTAAAATGTGCATTTACACAATCTGGGTGTGTTTCCCTTTGCTCTTTATTGGACCCTGGACTCACCATGCAGACACCAACCTGCTGGTGGCACCAGGCAGCCGCGATCACAGCAGAGGAAGGTGACAAGCACTTACCTCCCCGCGGGCGGGCACCCGCTCCTGCTGGCACCGCCTGATCACCTCCAGCAACAAGGGGCCGCCCCCCACGCCTTCCGCCTCGACAATGCCCAGATCCCGGGCCAAATTCTCCCGGCCTTCCAGAGCCTGAAACTAGGGCAGAAGGAGGGCGCACAAATGCATCACAAAGTCATTTTCAGAGCTCGAAGGAAAGCATTTCCAGAACTTGAAGACATCCCTACACGCAGAGACTGCTTTTCTGGCGAGCGGACTGTCCGCTGTCTGAAATGACGCAGACTGGGAGCCCCCGGTGCCCCGCAGAGGCCCCCACAGCGCGGGCGCCACACCCACACTGGCTAACACGACTCCCTCACGGGGGCGCAGCGCCGCTCACGTGTGACTTAAGACAGGCAGCGCACGGCCATGGCGTGAGCCTACGCGTTTGGGACTTCCCAGACAGGACACGCAGGAGTCGCTGTTGTACGTTATCCGACAGTGTAACTTCCCCAGCCCCTGCATTCCCCATCCACAGGCGAGTCTGCCATCACCGCAGGTTAACCTGACGCCCACACTCCCTGCGAGTTAGGGGGACAGGGGCCCTGGCGCCCGGGACGGGGAGCAGGCTGAAGAGACACACGCCCTGCGACGTCATCTCCGTGCGGGACACGCCACGCTGCCCACACTCACGCGCAGTTTACATCGAACTCATTTCTACCAGAGGCTTCAAAGGCAACAGACAATTGTCATTCTTACTGTGCTGGTTTCAGGTTGAAAAACAGCCAAAGTGAAGTCAAGGTTAAAGAACTGAAGAAATTCGGCCACCAGACTGGCCACCAGCCTGCCTGCAAAGAGGGAAACGGGGGTGGGCACGTGTCCGGGCGGCCGCAGCCCCTGCACTGGCCCCAGAACAGACCCAGCGAAAGGCCAGGAGGCGTCGCTCAAGTGTGTGACCAGAGTCTCCTCTGCACCATGTGATGCAGCCATGTGAATCCCGGGCTCCCCGTCTTTCACCAGGACCCTAACTCTGGGAATAACCGTGGGTCAACACAGTGTTTAACAACAGGTTGGTCCTGCCCCTTCCGGCAAAGTTGGTGCTACCCAGCCATCTCCCGTGGCCAGTAATAGTTAAGGCACCTGAACAGCTGTGTAATAAGATATTTTAAAGTCAGGACCCCTAAGAATCACAGACTTCAAAACGTAAGCTGAAATTCATCACTTCTCCCAGTCAAGATTTGAAAATTCAGAGATAAAATAAACAAGAACAAGCTGAACACCTTACCATCTTTTGTATTTAAAAACTTTTTCAGGCTCTCATTGACTAAAGGAGTTTTGTTCTGTTAAAAAAAAAGAAATATTGTAAGTATCATGTGCTTATCATAAAAACACTAAAAATGTGGCTCCAATTTTAATTTTCAGCAAAGATACAAGAAAATATTGTCGCCCATAAAATGATGGTTAACCCCATTCCACACCTACTGATTACTAAAAGAACTGTTTTGTACTTCTTAATATCCCCAAGTTAATAAAATCACATGATTCGTATTTTTAACTATTTCATAAATTGTTTATTACACTGCTGTAAAAGCTAGGCCTTCAAGTACTCACACGAAATGGCCTCAAACTTACTTACAAGAACAATGGATGCCCTGGCTGGTGGCTCAGTGGATGTGCACCAGCCTGCGAACCAAAAGGTGGCCAGTTCGAGTCCCCGTCAGGGCACAGGCCTGGGCCGCGGGCCGGGTCCCCGGCTGGGGGCGTGAGAGGCAACCACATACTGATGATTCTCTCCCTCTCTTTCTCCCTCCCTTCCCCTCCTCTCCAAAAAGTAAATAAATAAAATTCCAACTACGTGACGTTTGACACTGTCACCTCATCTACTGGCTCACAACGTGCTGACCACGCAGTGCACAGGCCAACCTACTTCGGTCATGAGACACCTATGTGAACACACAGACCACACGTGGCACATGACGCTTCTTCGGCAGACCACGCGCCACGACTACAGTGCAGTGGCGGCTCCTACCTGGCTGGTGTGAGTCGCGCAAGTGCCCCGCAAAAGCACCCTGGTGGTTCCCAAAGGTAAGGGTGCCCCCACCACACAATCGGCCCCCCGCCGGCATTTCCTCAAGAGCCAAGACAGCACAGACCCAGGCCAGACACGTACATGGATGTTCACAGCAGCGTATTTATCAGAGCTGAGGGTGGCACAGCCCCGTGTCCACAGCAGGTGAACTAGGGAAACTGCACAGCTCGCTCAATGGGAACCACGTGGGAACCACGTGGGAACCAAATGGAATCACCTACTACTACAAACAACAATGTTAAAAAATGAATCACAGATTTACTCTGCTAAACGAGTGCAACCAGACCGAAAAAGAAGAGTACCACTGAACGATCCCCGTTGTCTAGCTGTTAAAAACACGCGGGCTGGGGTCGGGGAGGGGGGCCTGAGGAACCTTCTGAGGATCATGGGTACGTTTACTATCTTTATTGTTCCCTGGATGCGTAAATACATTGTAACCTATCAAGTTACACATTTTAAGTAAACTGAATTACTGCAGATCAATTACACCTCAATGCACATATAATAGGCTTTTTAAACACTGCAGACCACGAAGGTCCTCAGGAGGATGGCCCAGGACAGGTTAGGACCTTGGGTGCCCTGAAACACTGGGTGAAAACGAAGGGGCAAGGTCGAGGTGCACCACAAACAGCCCACCTGGAGCAGCACGGAGCAGGTGAGAGCAAGGAGGACAAGTGGTCTGCAAAAGAAACCACTGGGCAGAGGCCAGGGTGCAGCCGGGAACCTCCCTGGACACCTCAGGGGAGCAGCACACAGAACCTGGCTGGGGGGGACGGTGAGCAGGGCCTCTTGGGAACCTCAGGGGAGCAGCACACAGAACCTGGCTGGGCGGGGGACGGTGAGCAGGGCCTCTTGGGAACCTCAGGGGAGCGGCACGCAGAACCTGGCTGGGGGGGACGGCGAGCAGGGCCTCTTGGGCGTCTGCGTGGCGACGCGTCCCCGAAGGGAGGACCAGAGGGCAGGCCCCTGACTCCCGCGCCTGAAGCTCAGGGGGCAAAGTGGATCAGAAACATAGGGCTGACGCTGCTGGCGTGGTCTCGGTCACTCGGGAAGGATGACAGCTATGGACACTGCATGGAGAATCTCAGCGCAATGAACAGGAAAAAGATCCTGCTGAAAAAACCCAGCCGTGGCCAAAAGAAAACAGAACAGTAAAAAATCCCAAAAGTCCAAGGAGATTTTTAGGAAGAAGAATTAAGAATGTCATTCGAGGGGTAACTTTGCTATGTAAGGACTAAGAGACACGTAATTAGGATTCCTGTTGCCATCAGCAAAAGAACTTCCTGAGCCTTGGCTGTGCGGCTCAGGGGACGGACCACCGACCGGCCAACAAAAAGGTCTCCAGTTCGATTCCCAGTCAGGACACATACCTGGGTTGGGGGCCAGGTCCCCTGTTGGGGGCTTGCAACACATTAATGTTTCTCACTTTTCCCCCTCCCTTCTCCTTCTAAAAATTAAATTAAACACTTTAAAAGAATAAACTGTTAAAAAAAAAAAAAAGGAAATTACTGAGTGCAATAGCCGTAGACTTACATGTTAATGGGTTCAAGAGCTTGGAACCAAAGACAGACACACAGGCTTCTAAAGCAGAGTGGCACCGAGAGCAGACCAGGAGGCCCGGGGACGAGAGGCAGCAACGTGGAGGGGCGGGCCGGCACCCAGCGGCAGCCACCCTTCCCAGCCCTGGCAGAGCCTCATCCGCAGACCCGGAGGGAGGCAGGAGGCAACGTGCATGAGCAGCATGGGGGCTCCGTCTGGGGAAGGGCGCAGTGGGAGGACCTGATGCTTCTGCGTTCCACGGACAGGTAAGACCCTTGGTTAAGAGGGAGGTGCCACCAGCAAACCTCCCCCGGCGCCTCCCCAGGCGTGGCCTGGCTCTAGTGCACCCACAGCACAAACGAGTCGGGAGTCAGTCTGCTAATTCAGCAACCACGCAGACTTTTTCCCAGCCCAGCAAGGCTTTCAAGTGAGGCTCTGAGGTCAGACCACGAGGTCCAGGGAAGGCCCGGCCAGAGGCAGCCGAAAGGAGACGGATGCTGGACACACACAGGAGAGCCAGGGCTTCACAGGGGGGTCCAGATCTAAACAAACACCAGTAGGGGAGGCTGAGGACCATGAGAAAGGGGTGATTCATGGGGACAAGTTTCCGGATCTTTCTCTCAGGATGGTGGTGGGACTCGGGTGGAGAGAAAAAACTAAACACACAAATACAGAGAAGTGGACTTTTCACAATAAGGATGATTGCGTGAGCCCTGGCTGGTGGCACAGTGGATAAGGCACTGGCCTGTGAACCTAAGGGTCACTGGTTCGATTCCCAGCCAGGGCACGTAACCAGGTGGCAAGCCAGGTCTCCAGCCAGGTCCCCAGCTGGAGGCAGGAGAAAGGTGGCTATACATGATATCTCTCTCCCTCTCTCTCTTCCCCTCTAAACATAATAAAATCTTTAAAAAAGAGGAAAGAAAAGAAATAAAGAATGCATGATTCGGAAATAAGTATGTGGTCTGACAGTTTTGGGAAAGGGGCACACACCCCCCGAGGAGCCAACCCTGCAGAAACCTGGGACTTGAGAACTTGACTTCAAGTTAAGTCCTAGGAGGAAGGGATTTATGACCATCAAGACTTGGTACTCACGCCGCAGACTGCTCCAAAATTCTGAAATGTACATAAGAAGAATGACTTTCACTCTCTTCCTATAAAAATATAACCCTTAATAGTTCAAAGCTACCCCTGTCAATACGCAGCAGCAAGTAGGAGCTGGAACGCGTTTCAGCAACCAGCAACCCTGTCCGTGAAACGGGTCACGCTCAAGTGTGCGGATGCCATACCTCTATTTTCTCTTGCTCCTCCAGCGCTAGAAACACGGCTGCTCGGAGTTCCGCCTTTAAAGGAAAAAGGGGCGATGGAACAAAGCTGCTTCCCAACCCTCTCCTCAAGGGTGGAGGCACAGAGGCGGGTCCCGGGGCCCCGGGCCCCCAGCAGCGCCCCCAGCAGCTCTGTCCCCAGCAGCCGGGCCCCCAGCAGCTCTGTCCCCAGCAGCCCCCCCCAGCAGCTCTGTCCCCAGCAGCCGGGTCCCCAGCAGCCCGGCCCCCAGCGCCCCCGCCGGCGCAGCCCCCCACCCCCCCGATCGCCCCCGCCCGCCCCGCCGCGTCAGGTAACCGGTTCCGAGAGCGCGCCAGCGCCCCACCCCCAACCACCAGCGGCCGGGGATTGGGGACTCCGGACCCCGGGCGACCCCGATCCCGCCCCCGGCCCCCAGCCCCCGCCCACCGCGCCCTGGCGGCGCCCCATTCACCAGGCGGTGCCCCCCTCACCAGGCCCCGCGCCTGCGGGCTCCGGCCGCGCCCCCCGCAGGCAGCCGGACACCCCCCCCCACCTTGATGCGGTTCAGGACCCCGCTGCTCTCCAGCGTCTGCACCAGCAGGTCCCGCAGCTCCGTGTCCTCCTCCGCCGCCACCGGCGCCGCCGTCGCCGCCATCTTGCTTCTCCAGGACAACCGCCCAAGCCGCCGCCGCCGCCGCAGGTCCCGCAGGGCGCGCAGGCGGAGACCCGCCCCCACGCGCGGCGCGCGGCCGCCGTCACGCCGTGGGCGGGGCCTCGGGCGCCGTCTGGCGTCGGGGCGGGGCCTTGGTGGGGCGGAGCCTCGAGCGCCGGCGGGCGTGGGGCGGGGCCTCAGGAGCCGTAGGGCGTGGGGGCGGGGCCTGTGCCGGGAACACCACGCCTGGAGTCGGGCGCGCAGCTGCGGAGACCGAGCCGGGCGGCGAGGATTCGGCGCACTGTGTGCGCTCTCAGCCAGAGGGCCCTGATTGGTCAGAACAGAGCCACTCTGATTGGTCTGCAGCCCCTGGAGGCGTCAGTGCCATTGGTTGAACGAGCCCCGGAAACCTCGTTAAGGCTCCGCGGGCTGGAGCCGCGGCCGCGCGCTTCTGCTGTCGGTTCTCGCCCCGCCGGCCGCAATAGGCTTCTCCCTCTTTTCCCTCTTCCCCCTCTTTCCCCTCTTTCCTTCCCCGTTTTAGGGGCCACAGTAGCCCGAGTGGACCGACTGCTCTATTCCATAGGCAGGACGGCGTCTGGCTGGCACTGTGGACCAGTTTGCTAAGTTCCTCCCGGGTTTTCCGGGAAGTGTGTTTAAAGCGCGTCCAGCGTGCGAAAGGCCGCAGATGCAGTTTCTTTGTAATTGTTTGAACGTATGATAACGATTAGTTCACTTACACGTGAACGTACAAGTGTTCAAAAAAGACGTGTGAGAGCAAAACCCTTTGTTTTGTTTTTTTAAAGGTTTTACTTATTTTTAGAGAGAGAGGGGGAGGAAGGAAGCGAGACGCGCGTGGCTGCCGCTCACACCCGCGACCGGGAACCTGGCCCGCAACCCAGGCCCGCGCCCTGCCTGGGAATCGAACCCGGGGCCCTTCGGTTCGCAGGCCGGCGCTCAGTCCGCGGAGCCTCACCTGCCCGGCGAGAGAGCAGAACCCTTTGGAGTCCACCGCCTGTGTCCCGGTCCCAGGCCACCCGTGTTAGGTTGGCTTCAAACCGGGTCGGTGGTAGGGTTGGGGCATTTGAAGTCGGGAGATCTGGAGCTTTGGTTCTCCGCTGGGGTGACCTTGCCCCTCGGGGCACTTTTGCAAAGTCTGGAGACCCGTTTGGTTGCCATAAGTAGGGGGGTGCTCCTGGCGTCTGGCGGGGAGAAGCCAGCACCCCCACCAAGCGCCGCAGGTTTGCGCAGGAAAGGGTTACCTGGCCCCAGGTGTCCACAGTGCTGAAAACGGAACCCTGACCCTGAGAGTCAGTTTTAGTCATTACTAAGCTACTTCAAAAATGATGAATTTACCTAGCTGGAGGCAGGGGAACGACACCCGCACATGGATGTTTCTCTTCCTCCCTGCCCTTCTCTCTAATGAATACAATATCTTCAAAAATTTTTTAGTTAGGAATTTAATGTTAAATAAAAAGCTACTTTATGAAATAAAATCTAAAACAACAAACTTCAAGAAAACTCGGTTCACATCCTGGTGCCCTGGATGAGGACATGAAGAGTATTGACCTTGTCGGATGCTGACCTGTGCACACAGGTTTTCAATATCCTGGGAGGTAACGGAAGCGCTGTATCCACCCTGCAGAGCCCCATGGGGGAGTGGGGACAACTGGCAGAAGGGCTGGCCTCCCACTTCAGTCCTGTAGAAGACACTTCAGAAATGAATGAAGCGCTGGCTGCCAGCTCGGCGGAGAAGACACACTGGCCTGTGAACCCAAAGGTCGCAGGTTCGACTCCCAGCCAGGGCACAGAACCAGGTTGCAAGCCAGGTCTCCAGCCAGGTCCGTAGCTGGAGGCAGGTGAAAGGCCACCATACATTGCTGTCTCTCTCCCTTCCTCTTTCTCTGGAAATAATAAAATCTTTTTTTAAAAATGAGTGAAGTTAGTCTCACTTCAAGGAAAACAACCTACAACATCTGTTGCCAATGATAAAATCCCCGTTTCTACGTGGAAAATTTCTAAAGGTGTCGGCCATGTCACTGGTCCTGGAAACCCCCATAGGTGGATTTTCCGATGAGGCCTGTGGGATGTTAATGAAGGCGAATTGTTGCTGCTGCAAAGTAAACATGTTGTTGGGAGACTGAGGATAATTCACTGAATCGTCATTTCCGAAAGGACCCATCCCGGTTCCTGATGCTGCCAGAGCACGGCCGGCAGGCGTGTCCTGCGCTCTGACAGCCAACCAGAGGCTTAGCGCCTTCAGGGATCACGCGGGGTCATCTTGCAGTTCTGCGGGTGAAGTGCGACCAGCCCCTCCAGGGGCTAAGAGCAGGATGCAGCCCTGGCCTGCATTTTCTCCAGGAGGCTCCAGGGGACAGTGTGCTTCCTTCTGTGTTCCTGCCTCCGGGGGCCCCCACCTTGCTGGGCTCACAGGAGTGCGTCATCTTCGAGGCCAGCAGCGTGCATCTCTCTTCTGTCTCAGTATTTCTGCCAGGGTGGCGGGTGGCAGGAGGGGGACGTCTTTGGGTTTCATTAATCTACCCACCCCAGAGGGACGAGATGACATCAAATTCCAGGTGGAGCAGTGGATCCTAAGCGGAGAGCCTGCAGAGGCTTTGTTGGTATCCTTCCAGATTCCACTTCCCTGCTGATCTTTCAGGAATGTTAGATTTTAGTCTGGCATCTAACAGGCTACAAAAATACACCTCCCCTTACCAACTACATGCCTGTATGGGGCTGAATTTTATCGATAGACTTTTTAACCAAGAATCCCTGTCGCAAGAAACAATGCAGGCACAATCCATTTTCTTCCATTAAAGCAGACATTAAGGTGATTTACAAAAATGTGGAAACAATGCACGCTTCCCACTAATTTCTTTGTTTTAGAAAAGACAGTAAATTTTAGTAAAAATTGGTTTATGTTTCTACATAATGGGCTTAACATTATTTTATCTATTTTAAAGATTTCATTTATTATTTTTAGAGAGAGGGGGAGAAAGAGAGGCAGAGAGGGAGAGAAGCATCCATGTATGGTTGCCTTTCACCTGCCTCCACCTACGGAGGTGGCTGGAGACCTGGCCTGCAACCTGGGTATGTGCCCTGGCTGGGAATTGAACCAGCGACCTTTGGGTTCACAGGAGGGTGCCTTATCCACTGTGCCACCAGCCAGGGCTTAACATTATTTTTAAATTAAGTAAATGTCAATGCTTTAAAAGTTTTCAGTTTTCATTGCAAATAAGGTGAATATTGTCAAAGATAACACATATAAACAAAAGTCCTTTGGAGTCCTCAATAATTTGGGATCCCAAGACCTAACTCCTTGGGAACCACGGTCACACAGAATAAAGAGGTCCTTGGCTGGGCCTGTGAAACCAGAAGGACCTGAAACCATCCTTTTGCATTATTTCCAGTGCTTGTATTATTTCTTCAATGTTTCCCAGTGCCACTGCGGTTCGGGGGAAATGTGTGAGGACCCAGAGAGCACCTGGCTCCCCCATGAGAAGCTGGGTCCTCCACATGGCTGAGCTTCTCAGGCCTCATTTGCCTCCTCTGGGAAATGGGCACACACACCTGCTTGCCTACGTACAGAGTTGTCAGAAGACAAAATAAGATCATGCAAATGAAACGTTTTCTCATCCAGAGCTTGCACAGGCAGAGAGAGATTTGGACAGATCACTGCTGGCTGAGCTAAAGGCTAAAAAGAAGAAGCAAGTGACCATGACATGCCCACCCTGGTCACAACAAGTGGTGGCCTGAGAGGACCGTGAGACGCAGCTCTCCTGAGGAGCCGGTCATTTTGTGTTCGCGATCAAATCAATGTGCGTGGGTGTGTTGTCAACAGCTTTGGTCTGTGAGAGAAAGGAGGCTCAGACACTGGAGAGACAAAACAGGGAGTCCAGTTTCAAGAAAGATGAAACACATGTGCGCTCTGATGAGCGTAGCATAGGATTTATTCTTTTCTTTACTGCGAACCACCAGCCAGAGCATCTTATTAGTTCCAGGTGTTTAACATAATGACTTGACATTTGTATAATCTATACAGTTGACACTCTAACAACAGGAGGGTTAGGGGTGCTGACTCCCCTCACAGTTGAAAATTTGTGTTTACCTTTTGGCTTCCCCAGAACTTAACTGCTAATACGCTACTGTTGACCAGGAAGCCTTAACAATATATAGTTGATTCACATGTATTTCTGTATATGTACTACATCCGGTGTTTTTATAATAAAGCTAGAGAAAAGAAAATGCTAAGCAAATCATAAGGCAGAATCCTGGCTGGTGTGGCTCAGTGGATTGAGTGCTGGCCTATAAACCAACCATAAAGGTCGCTGGTTCGATTCCCAGTCAGGGCAGGTGCTTGGGTTGCGTGCGGGCCAGGTCCCCAGTTGGGGGTGTGTGAGAGGCAACCACACATGGATGTTTCTCTCCCTCCCCCTCTCTTTAAAAATCAATAAATAAACATCTTTTTTAAAAACAAAAAGAAACCATAAGAGAAACAACATTTGCAGTTTATTGAAAACACCTGCACGTAAGTGGACCCGTGCAGTTCAAGTCACCCTGGTCGAAGGTCAAGTGTATTGTGAAGAGGTCACCACATAGCAGCAGCTGACATCCACCCCGACACGTGGTCACAGTTTGCTTCCCTGGGGACAGAGCTTTTAGAACCTACTCTCTTGGCCCTGATACCCAGTCCCGTATTGTAATCGCTAGTCACCAGCAGCACCTTTTGATCAGAATACGTAGATCTGAGGTGCAGGGGTGGGGGTGGGGGCAGGTGAGGCGAGGGGCCTTGGCATCCTGGCTGGTGGAGGCTCTTGTGCTGCTGCTGGCCGGGCAGGATGCAGCCTTGTCTGCCTTCCCCAGACCCACCTCTGTGACCTGAGCGGCCCCTGGCTGCGTGAGGTTCCGTCACAATAACAGGCGGGCGCGGCAGGTGAGTATCACCGACGCACCAAATGACCCCCACCACCCAGACTTCTTAAGATACGAGGACAGTCCATCGGAGGTGAAGCCAGTGGGAGCTCATTGAGACAGGTTGGGTAGCTTCCCCGTCCGTGCCAGCCCTGCCAGCCGGGTGAGCTCTTACCTGGCTTAATAAGCTTCCCAGCCGAAACCAGCCCGAGGGGCAGGATCCATCGGCTAATGACTGGCTGTATTTTGAAGCAGCAGCAAATAGCATTTAGAGTAAATTAAATCCCTTTTCATCGGTGGCCAAGTCAGGCTTGAAAAGAGATTAAAGGGAGATGCGCAGCTACATGAAAATAAGATCAAACACGCAAACCCTTTCATCCTGCGTTTATTCACGAGTGTCGGGCTCAGGCTGGGTTCTCCTTAAACAAGGGAACGGACAGCAGAAGCGTGTTTTCCAGCTCTGGAAAGGCCTGGAGGCAGAGGCCACAGTCCCTAAATACATACAAATCCCCCCAAGAGGAGCCACTGACCCCTTGGCTAAACCAGGCAGGAGGAGCCCTAGGTAGACTGACGTGCAGAATTTGAGGCAAACGGGTTATAATACAAACAGGGTCTCTTTCATTATAAAAGGGAAATTTTACAGAGCAACCCTGGAATCAGAGCTCCAAACCACCCAAAAGCAACGTCCGCAGACAGGCACCCTGCACCGCCAGGCCGGGGACCCAGGTGTGTCCTGCAGGAAGGGAAGCATGAAGGTCCCTGTCGTCCCTGAAGGTGACCCAAGAGGATTTGTTCGAGGGGGGTGTGGTATCAATTATGCATTTATGAATTGTACATATGTGACAACATATTTGATGTCCCTCAACCGCTGTGGTTATTAATCATTTGATTTTGTCAGTGACCAGTGGCTACTTCTTGGGACCTGCGTCCTGTGAGTGAACGTGGTGCCCAGAGGCCACAGTCCTGTGACCTGGCACCAGGCTGGTCCTGTGACAGGTGAGGACTTTCCAGAGTCAAGAACTGGGTAGTAAGGCTTTCTGTTGGGATGCTTTGTTCTTTTTTTCCTTTCTTCATGCTGATTTGCAAATTCTGAGATTTGCAACTCAAATTCAGCAGGACGGGACTTCTGTGTTTCATGCATTTCTTGATTTCTTTCATTTTTATTTTTTGCATCTTTCCCTTGAGCTTAAAACAACCGTAGTTCTATTCATGTCCTTCCTGATTTGCTTCGGGGTTTTTAACATGTATTTTGTTTTTCAGTAACAACACCCCATCGTGACTCACAAAATGAAAACCCAGATGGGTTCACAGCTGGTTCTTTGCCAGCGCCTTCCGTGTGCCCACATTTTCCTCGCCTCACTTTCGATGGTTAGGAGCCGCTTTTTTCAGTGAGATTGGGTTTCACGATGACGTAAAACAGTTACCCTGCCCTGAGTTCAAGCGACAAAACGATTGCTCTCCAAGAACGCCGGCTCCCACCGTCACTTCTCCCCACTGGGAACGGCTGTCCCCGTGACCAGGCTGTCACACTATGACCCGAACCCAGCAGGCTGGTGTCGGTCTCACTGGTTTTATGGGTCTTCACGTCAGACGGGCCACCACGGGGTGACTTGATTGAGGTTTGTGACCTCAGGGCCACGGCTGGGAGGGTGTGAGGCGCGTGCGGGGCCCCTGCAGGTGGGACCGTTGCACAGCCTTCGGGAGCACAGGTGTGTGTGCGGGGCCCGAGGGCCGGTTCCTCGTGGGGAGCAAAGGGACACAGACAGAGGAGGCCTCAGCAGACACACACAGGGTGCCTGGCCCACCCTGCCTGGCGGGGGCCGGCGCCCGTCCAGGGTTATGGAGGGAGGATTCCCCATCTTGGTGGGGCAAGTGGGGCCTGGGAGGGGTCCCTAGGCCGGGAGAATGAGGAGCCACTTTGGGAAAATACGAAGGACCACGGCATTTCAACGAGGTGCTGGGCCGTCCTTCCACTGTGAGGGTTCAAAGACAGGCTAGGGATGGGGCGGCTCTAACAGTGTGGGGAGGCCCGGGACCAAGAAAGAGGAACTGAGGCCGGAAGAGGAGCGAGAAGGAGAACTGGGCTGCCCGCCCCCACCCCCCATGCCCGGCAGAGGCCACGTTTCCCCCTTCACCTTGGGGGGAACAAGAAGCTGGTTGCTGTTAGAAGGAGATTTGTTCAGATGTTTCGGGGCTTAGCCCAAGCACAGGTTCCCCTTGCAGGTGGCCTCCCGCCCTAGGGTGGGGCTCACTCGGAGGGTCTTCTGGGAGGAGGTGGCACGCACCCAGGTGCACACCGGCCACACCTAGAGCCTCGCCTGAAGCAGCCCACGCCACGGCCGGCAGCGAGGACAGCTTTTCCCCTGCACTCTCTCCAAGGTATCCGGGCTTTCGTTGGTTGGGTTTTGTAAACATTTCATTGATGTATCATTGAGAGAGAGGAGTCGGAGGGAGAAAGAGGAGAAACATCCACTGCTTGCCTCTGCAACCTGGCCCACGACCCAGGCACCTGCCCTGACCAGGAACCGAACCAACGACCCTTCGGTACGCAGGCCAACACCCAGCCCAGCAGGCCACACTCGGCACGGCTCATTCTTCGCGTTTCCCTCAGCGGCAAGAAGCTGGCGGTCAAGACTAAGTATTTACAGACCATGTGCTACATTAACTGTGCGGGACGCAGCGCTCCTCCGAGGAAAAGCAGCTCACTGGGTCGTAAACCTCCCAAGTCTACTCCTTTTTAAGATAATTTTCTCCAACGGTCCACGTAAACAGTCCTTCCCGGGGTCAGTGGGAGGGCGGACCAGCGGGCTGTGGGCAGACACGTGTGGTGCGTGAGAGCGGGCTCATCTTTGCGTGGTCTCAAGCCCTCTACGCGGGAAACCAGAAATAGGCTTTCTGCGTCAACGTTGAGAGAGGAGTCCCGGCTTAGGCTCTCAAATTTGTCATCGAAGATGAGCCCTGGCGGGTGTGGCTGGGTTGGGGGGAGGGGGCCACCCCTACCCGGCAGGCTGCTGGTTCAGTTGGGGTGCAGGCTGGCTAGCGTTTCCCTCTCCCCACTTCCCTTCTCTCTCGCATGAGAATAAAATGAGCCTTTAACGGAGAGTCAAGGCGATCAATGCCTGTATTTCCCACCTCAGAATATTGTGCCGTTGATTTGGTTTAGTCCTACTCTCCATCGCAAAATGTTGCTCCCCGTGATTCCAACGACAAAGGTGACATCCTCAAGAAGAATCACGCTGAGCAGAACACTTGGGTGGTGTCCCCGTTTGGTCACAGCCGGACCTCAGAACAGAACAGTTTCGCGAAACGGGCACCAGAGCAGCCAGGCTGGCGCGGCGACCCCGGGGGTGTTGCTGTGGAGACCAGAAGAGGAAGAGCAGAGGCACAGCGCAGGGCGCGTCCTTTCTCAGCAGAGAAGTAACTCAGAACGCGAAGAAGTCGCTGAGGGAAGATTCACAAAAGCGTGACCAAGCTACTAGAGCTCAGAACCCTAAAGGGACGCGACAGAAACGGGACCAGGCCTTCAACGCACAAGCCTAGAAGCCAGGCCCCGGCTTCCCACCGAATCCCCGGCTTCCCACCCTGCCGCTGCCGGTCGGGGCTCCGAGGTCGGAGGGGAAGCGGCGGACAGCAGGCTCACCGAAGCCCCAGCCCGTGCGTTCTCTTTGAATCACCGTGGAACGTGCTTAGAAAGGGCCACATTCCCCCTCTACCAACCAGCAGACTGAGGCCCAGAGCACTTAGCTTACTAGGGTTACCCAGGCGACAGGCCACCTACAGGTGAGCACCGGCCCCTGCCCAGCCCTGCGCCCACGCGGCCTCTCGTGAGAGCAGGTCCCTGAGGCTCCGCTGGCCGGACAGGCTGTGCGCTGGGGACACCGGGAACGTTGGCAAGAGCCTGGCTGGGCCCTGCTTGGCCGTGACCCCCAGGGCCCGGAAGTCTGTTTCCTGGAGAACAAAGGCAGCAGCACTGCTGCTGTTGGCTGGTGGGCACCGGTGAATTCCCACCTGCAGCGGCACGGGTCCCTGCCCGCGCAGGGCACCCTCCCAGGGAACCTGCGCCTGGGCACCTGCCCTGCCCTGCATCTTCCCCAGGTCTTATTTCCACGGTATTCAGGGCAGGCTGTTACCCCTCCCAGCTATGTGCCTGCAGTCCCCACAGGTCCCAGTGTTTGGTCTGTGACTGCCATGCCCCCGCTTGCAGGAGGACGTTTCCCACTCCGCTGCTGCCCAGCACGACCCACGGCTTATTCTGGCCAAAAGGGTCCACGTGGAAGACCGGCTCCGAGCCGTGGGTGCCTGGCTGAGCCAGGCTCCACCACTGAAGAGGCGGGTCGTTCAGTTCCCTCAGCCCAGAGGGAGGAGGACTTCCTGCTGCCAGTGGAACCTTACCCTCAGGTCTCTCCCGCTCCCTGCACGTGGCAGACGCTGTCCTGTGTCCCTGTGGAAGCCGGCCAGCTTCCTGCACGAAAGCCGCAGCCCCAGCTGCTCCTTCCCTCCTCCCTCCCCCCTCCTTTCCGTCCTGCAGGCTTTATTCAACTCTCGCTCTGCACGGGTTCGCTCAGGACCTGCTAGGACCGCACTGAGGGAGGTGACAGTCCAGCCCACGTCCAGGGTGGCGGGACGAAAACATACACCTTGGCAATCCCGCTCTGAGAACCGAAATGCCAACTCCGGAGCGCAAAGGAGGGACCTGAGCTGAATGCTCCTGGCGTCCGGTCACGAGATGAGGGGAGTTGGCCACAGGTGTGCAGCCTCCAATCTAACTCAGCACAACTCGCCGATCTGGGGTGCGGGGATCGGAGACAGACTCAGGAGGACACCTGGAGCACAGTCTGGGGTGGAAACCAAGGGTGCCCTTCCCGGCCCCTGGTTGTTCCGTGCTTATGCACACGAGAAATCCAAATTTGCTCCGTGCGATTGGTCAAAACAGCACTGCCCTGACCTCAGTGGTCATTAACGTGCTGAAAAGGGGCCACATCCCAACCCCGACCCGCTCAGGGGAGGCCCGCACGGTGACCTTACAGACTCAGGGACCAAAGGCCCCAGGAAAGGATGTTCTGAAGTTAAACCATTAGGGCCAGAGGCCCCTGCGTGGGGACTTGTAAACAGGCTGGGGTCAGGGGTCACTGTGTCCTTCGGCCTGTGGCTTGCGGTCTCGCAGGACGTGACCCACCCCCTGTGCTGAAACAAACAGGGTGTTTCACCCCCCCTCGTGGACACCATCACGGGGTTCCGTCGTCAGAGGCAACTGAGGCAGAGTGTCCAGGTGAGACCTGGTTCCTCTCCCCGTTTCCCAGGGACAGGAGCATCTCTCCCAACTTCCTGTCCCCAGAGCAACTGTCCCTGACCAGAGGGCATCATTGTCTCATCCACACCCTGGAGCTGACCAGCAGGGTGACCCGGCCCCCGGGGGCCTGCTCTGCGCCCTTAAAAATCCCCGCCCCCCGCCCTTCCCTCGCTGCTGCTGTCCTGGGGCTCAGCTTTGAAAAGGCCCACCTGCTCCCCCTTCCAGCCCCAAACTGACCAGCTCGGATTACGGGGTTAGGAGACGTGGTTTTGTTTTATGAGATGAATGCTTTTCATGTTGCTGTTTCCCTCCCTTTCCTCCTCCCTGCCCTTCTCTCTATAAATGATGAATAAAGTCATAAAACAGAAAGAGACAGATGAATGCTTTTCCCTCTAAAAGAAAAGAGGGAGCCCTGGCTGGTGGCTCCGTGGATAAGACGCCGACCTGCGAACTTTAACCAGGAGGCACCGGAGCAATGGACCGGCCCTGGTCCTGGGGCCCGACCCCGGGGAGGAATGTGATCCGATCACCCTGGGAGGTGGCTGTTGGTTGGATTTATGACAGTGCCCCCTTTTGATGGGGACCCGAATGTTGGAAAGGGTGTTGCTTCAGGTAACAGTGAATACGCTGGGCAATCCATGCCTGTAAAAGCCCTTGTTTCAGGAACTGGACGAGTGACCTACTTTGACTGCAGGAAACCGGAAGCAGTTCCCCCTTTGTGCCCAGGACGCAGCCCATCAAGGTGGCGTGTGAGCCGCTGCGCTCCAGGGTGCGACGGCCACCGCCCAGGACTTGAAGGAAGAATGCGGCAGCTCTCCTAGGGTTACTTCCCCCCCAAACTCCAACCCCCCACCTACACCCTTCTTCTCCTTACAAGAGGGTCCATGTCTCATGGGGTGGAAGACAGTCTGTTGGGGTGCAAACCCGCTGCCTTCTCAGACCACCACCACCTGAATAAAGCGCCATAAAGATTCCATTCCTGTCTCTGCTTATTGGGTCTGGGGGTGACAATGCAGCCTGAACCCCGGCTTTTCCGGTTTCACGTCTTCCCCCACGGTGATCACACACTTCATGAGCGGTGAGTTCTCCGTGGCCTCCGTCCAGCAGCGCCTACTGGTTGCGCATGGCTATTCGGACGGTCGTGGCAGCAGAGGACCCCGAGAGCGCGTGCGTCCGCGGCTTCTCTCCACCAGGAAGACAGGAAGGGGCAGGAGAGGCTGGGTGTCCGTGGCGGCGGCGCGGGCCCCCAGCACAGAGCTGGCTGACGGGTGGAAGGGGCAGCCGCTGTGGGCAGAGCCCTGGGGCGAGGGGCCAGGCCCACGGCAGGCTGAGGATGTCACCCAAAGGGGACAGGGCCCTGAACTCGATTCCTGGAGAGGCCGGTCCGACCAGCTCACGGCAGAGCGGGCCACGGGCCACCCGCGGTGCGGGGTCTGAGGCGCGTGGACGGCGGGGCCGGGGCAGCAGGGGTCGAACAGGTGGGCAGCTGCCCTTAGGCCTCCCGCCTGCCCGCTCCCAGCGGAGGGACCGCCTCTCCGGGTTCCGGCGCGCAAGGACGCCGGTTGGTGGCCGCTGTGCCTCCCAGAAGCCTGATAGCCCGGGCGCGGGGTCGGGTGTGGGGCGCGGCCTGAGCCCCGCCGTGACCGCCCCCTCCGGCCGCGCGGGTGGGGCCTTGCGGCTGGAGCGTGGTCCGCGCTAGCGAGTTGCGGGCGAGCGCGCAGGGCGGCCCGGGAGCCGCCGACCCGCGGAGAAGCGGCGCGGGGACGCGGGGCGCCAGGCCAGCGGAGGAGGAGCGGGGAGCGGGGGGCGGGGGCCAGGGGGCGGGGTCCGGGCGCCGTGGGGCGTGTCCGGCGCGGGGGGCGTGTCGGGCGGGCGGAAACGCTGCGACCTGCGGCCGGGCCGCGGGCGGTAGTAGCGGTGCGGGTGGCGAGCGGCACGCGGGCTCCGGTGAGGCGCGGCCTCCTGCGCGCGGGCGCCTCGGGGCCCCCGGGTGGTCAGGGTGGTCGGTGGGCCGAGGGCCGGCGCACGGGGGCCCCTTGGGGTCCGGAGTCCCCGGGGGGCCGGCGGGCTTGGATCCGGGCGATGGAACCGCCCCGTGGGCGGGCCGGGCAGAGCGGCGCTCAGGGAGACGCCCTGGTTCCGGGGGCGCGGGGCTCGGGGGGACACTGCGCCGCGCGCTTTGGAAGCCGAGCCCCCTCCCGCCTGTCGCTCCCACAGTCCGGCGATGCGGCCCGCGGCCCCGCTGCGCGCGCTCCTGACCTGCGTCTGCCTGGCCGGCTGCTGCCTGTGCGCGCGGGCGCCCCGCACCAGGTGCGTGAGCGGGCGTGAGTGGTGCGTGAGCGGGCGTGGGTGGTGCGTGGGTGGGCGTGGGCGGTGCGTGAGCTGCGGGCCCGGTCTGCGTGCTGGTTCCTCCCGCGGGGCCTCCCCACCGCCTCGGGCGCCGGGTGAACCGCTGGGCTGCGGGGTCCGCGCTCCGCTGCGTCCGGAAACCAACCCCTGGTTCCGGATTTGAACTTTCCCTTGTTTGCCTCCGAGTAACGATTGAGCGGGTAGAAGGATTTCATGCGTACAGAGCTGCGGGGGCACGTGGCTCTAACTTTTTCATGAACGTTCATGTAGTTTTTTTTAAGGTCACGCCATGTTTCAGTTTTTCCAGAAAGCGGTTTTCTGCAGGGCCGCAGCGATTAGATGTTTTTTGCCATCGGCTTTCTAGGCTCCCCGAGGGGTGGCGTGTGCCCCCAGGAGGGGTGTCGTGTGCCCCCAGCAAGAACGGATGGATGGATGGGCTATTTTTTCTCTAACTTTGAAAAGGTCTTGAACAATGAGTTGTGTGTCTTTCCCAGTGGCGACCATGAGTGGAGAAAGCTGATCATGGTTCACCAGTGGCCTGTGACGGTGTGTAAGGTGAGCATGCTGCCTTGGTGGCCCCGGGGACCCAGGGTGACCCCGAGGGAGTGGTTTCTGGGATGTCAGTCCCGGGGTGCAGGCTGGGCGGTGCAGGGTGGCTCCCGAGGGCTGTGCCTTCCTGGCAGGACACTTCCTGCTGGAGGGCCCTGACCCAGCACCGCGCCCTCGGGGGCTGCGAATAGGAGAAGCGTGTTTTCTCAGTTCTGGAGGCCGCAGCCTGCAGCTGGGCTGGGGGTGGGGTGGGCCCCTCACAATGCTCCGGGGGTCGCTGGTGACCCTCATGCGCTTGGCTGGTAGGTACCCCCCTCCAGGCTCCGTTCCGTGTCTGTGACGTGTGAGAGCCCCAGGGGCTGGAATCAGGGCCCACCTAGTCCGGTCCCACCCACCTTAATTTGGTGATGCTGTCAAAGTCCCTGTTCCCAAGTAAGGCCGAGGTCACAGGTCCTGGGGGCCAGGGCCTCAGCCTGTCCCTGCTGGGGACAGGACGTAGCCCCCCATTTCCCAACAGTGTGGCCCCTTGCCCCCCCCCCTCCTGCACCACCCTGGGCTAGTGTCCTGCTGGTGCCTGTCTCCCCTGGGCCCTCTGTCCTTTTAGTGCCACTGCGGAAAGGACAGTGTCTGAGTTAGTGGGGACCCTGCTCAGTGTGTGCAGGGGGCTGTCTCACGGGGGGCCCCTGCCTCAGCCTGCGCCCCGCAGGACCTGCCCGCCTCCTCTGCGTTGGTTTGTTAAGCTGGTGCTCGTTCTCTGGACCGAAACGGCGGCGTCACGTGGCTGACCATCCCCAGCTGCACCGGCTGTGTTTCTGAAACGTCCACTCAAGACTCGAGACCCACAGAGGCCTTTCGAGTAATTACTGGGCTCTGGGAGCCACGGGCCGTTGTCTCGGGGTTTGGTCAGCTCTGACCCAGACCCCTCTTCCGCGGCCTCACCGACCGGTGTTTCCATTGACAAATGACCACGGAAGGGCACCTGCTACGCCCAAGTGATCCTGCCGACCCGGAAGAGTTTGCAACAAGGCACTTTCTGCAGGGGTGTTGCGCCCTCTACGGGCACCGGGCGCCCCCAGCGGTCTCTGCTGGGGTGCAGGCGGGTGGGAGGGTGCAGCTGCCTGGCACCTGTGCCGCCGGCGGTTGGCAGCCTCGCTCTGGCTCGGGCAGGTCACATGGGTGGCAGGAAGGACTGCGTGTGGGTGACGGAGGCTGTCCCTCAGGGCAGGGGACGCGGCCCTCCAGGGAGTGGGGCAGCTCCGGGATGACCCGTGTGCTCAGGTGCTGCGGACCCTGCGGAGGGGCCTCCCTGCCGTGAGTTTAGAAGTGGGATTTCAGCCTGTTGCCAGCGCAACGTCATTTCCCCGGGGCCACAGCAGAAGGTCTGTTACCATCCCGGGTGCCTTTCCCTACGAGGGGGCTGGCACAGGTGTGTCCTCGGCGCCCAGCAGGGCCCCGGGCACAGCAGAGTCCTGGTGGTGGGGGAAGCTGCCTGCGGCCCGTCCCTCCTGCTTGGCTCCTCCGAGCTCCCCACGCGGGCGCCCGGCCCACTTTCCTCCTCTGCAGCCTGACCCGCCTGCCGGGAGGGCGCACAGGCCCCGGGGCTCAGCGGAGGTGGGGGCTGCCGCCTGCTCTGACCCTGCCTTTGTCCCTGCTCTGCCCGGTCATTCTACAGACGTCACCTCCCCAGGCCGTCACCTCCCCAGGCCGGCCACAAGAGCCTGCATCCCCCCAACAGGGGAGGATGGGGAAGGGGAGCGCCCCTCCCCCGGCCCCTCTCCCGGCCTCCACCCGGCCCCTCCTGTGGCCCTCGCCTGATCCTTTCTGTCCGCACGTCGCTTTTAATAGCGAAAATATGCTTCCCGATGGCTGTTTTGGGAAAATTCCACTTTAGCTGATTAGTAGGGAAGCGGCTGGGGTTTTCCTCCCTCATCAGACACTCGCTCCGTCCCCACTGGCGCCTTTATGGCTCCGAATTCGATAGCGCTTGTCTCGCTCGTGGGTTTGCACTTGGTGCCTGAGCTCACGGGAGGCATCCTTGGCCCTTGGTTCTCAGCTGCGTGACAGGGACACTGTTCCTGGGCAGGGGGTGCCTCCATCAGGTCGCCTCGGGTTGCAAGTAGAAAAAGAGCAAAAATGGGTTTTTAATTCCGTCTTTTTGATTGAGGATGGGGGCCCCTGGGGGCCCCACGTTGTTTCTTCCTGCCCAGGTGGCCGCAAGGAGTTTCCTGCAAATTACGAAGTTTGTTTTGGGTTAACCGGGCGGGGGTCACCGGTGGGGGTCGAAAGGAAGGTTGTATTTATTTATTTAAAGGAGCAGCGGACCAGTTACTTTCTGCTTGTGCCCCTTTTAGGAGGTTGGGAAGGACTGCAGGAACGCCCCGGACTACTGGACCATCCACGGACTGTGGTAGGCGCCCGGCGCGGCCGGGGCTGGGGGGCTGGGGGGGCTGAGGGACTGGGGGGCTGGTGGGGCTGGGGGGCCGGCTCAGCGCAGACCCTGCTGGGGCCGATCCTCACGTTTCCACTCGAGACTCAGTTAGGCGTTTGTTTGAATAGACTCCACAGTTCCTTCAGAAGACCAGACCCTTCTTTGAAAATACCTTTAGTGTTTCCAACAGCCTCCTAACTCTGTTGTTTATTTAGTTCCGTGCTGGTACGCGTTTAAGGGTGCTGGGTGTATTTCAGGATTCCCAAATTTTACTTTTTTCATTTCTCCTTCGAGGGGAAATCAGTAAATATGTACAAACTAGACTGTCTATACTTCACAGACACCCAGGTTTATTTGCCTGCTTCTGCCCGTAGCTTGTTCAGTGTATTCTTTTGTTCTTCGGGCATGAACTTGAGGTGCAAAATGGTGCACATTCATACGCCCCATCAGCTGATCAGTCCTGTCCCGCCACTTGGATAGAGGATGGCCCTTCGGGTTTCAGCCGGCACAGGGGGCAGCAGAAAGCAGATGACACTGGGGTCTGGGGACCCAGCTGCTAATCTCCCTTCCGCTGTGGCGTGTTGGACCCTGGCTTTCTGGGACCCTGGGGGATCTGCTGCCTCTGCCCCCTCCCCTGTGAGCGGGGATGACCGAGCACGTGATGACCCTGTCCCCGTGGGGTGGCGCTTGTTCCTGGCCAGGGACAGCTGTTGATGCAGGAGACAGGACAGGGGCCCTGAGAGTAGATGTGGGCTGGTGGACCAGGCTGAGCAGGCAGTTGCGTGAGGACAGAATTACATGCCGACGGGGGGCTCGGTGGGGTAAATCCATCCCAGCTGATTGGACATCATCCCCGGCACTGAGCGCGTCCTGTACCCCGTCTCCCTCAGCCTCATCCCCCCAAAGGGGCTGCTCTGTGTTCTCACAGGGTGGCCGGGGGGCGGGTTGGCCCAGGGGGCTCCCTGGGGCCTGGCAGGGACCCCACTCCTGAGCCCCCCGGGCGCTGCTCCCGGCGTCAGGCCACCCAGCTCACAGCAGCCCTGCCCGCCAGCACCTGAGCCCGTGGGGATGGGCCTGCGGCGTCCCCACTGAGGGTCCCTTTGTCCCCACAACTTGAGTGACCGTTCTTGGACCCTTTGGAACCCATCCCTCCCAAGGCTGACATCTTCCTTTGTGTTTTCATCTCAAGGGCTGACAAAGCTGAAGAGTGCAATCGCTCCTGGCACTTTGATTTTAGCGAGATCAAGGTACCAGCTTTCCCCACGCTGCCCTGGGGGGTGGCGCCCGGGTCGCGCAGGCGCCTTCGCAGCCGCGGCAAAGGGAGCGTCCCGACCTGCTGGCCTGGACTGAGCCCCTGGCACCGGAGTGCGTGTTGGAAGCTGTCCCATCAACGAGACGAGGAGGGACCCTCTCCTAGGCTGCCAGCGTGGGCTGTGCCAGCAGGGTGGACTCGGGCTCTCACCGGCCAGCCCAGCGCCCCCCGACCCTGCTGCTCCCCATTCCCGCTGGCCTCTGTCCCTAGCTGCACCCTACCCTGTCACCCCCCGACCCCACTGCTTCCCATTCCCGCTGGCCTCTGTCCCTAGCTGCGCCCTACCCTGTCGCCCCCCATCTGCCGGGCAGATGGTGGCCCTGCCCAGATGGCTGTGGCTTGCAGAATAGACATGGGGCACTTGGTTGTCCTTTCTGGCCTGTGTGGGGCGGGGAGGAAGTGGCCGGTCCCTCCAGGGCAAAGGTCTGCTACTGAATAACCCCTGGGAAAGAAGTTAGGAGAGACTGGCTGATACACCATCTCACATCCACACACACACACATCCACGCACGTGCTCACCTTTGGGGCGTGTGTAACCAGGCCCCATGGTGACGGGCACCTGGGCACCCACCCGGGAAGAGAGCTTGTGTGTGGTTGCTGGTTCGCCTTCGTGACTGGATGTTGCTTTGTACGCAGCCTTTGGAGAAGTTAATGGTTTGCACGCTGGTAGCACATTTATTACAGCCTGATGGGCCAGCGTCTCAGTGTCATGCAGAGCAGGGCCACTTGCTCAAAGTCTGTTGAGCTGTCTCGTCACCCCCGTCCCCCGACCGCTGGCAACCTCCGTTTCGCCTTCCCCAGAGTGTCGGGGTTGGGACCCTGCCGTCTGCGGCTGCTCACAGTGGCTTGTTTCCCGCCGTCACATGTGTGTCGGTTCCTCCACGTCTTCTCATTTCTGTGTGGTGGCTCATTTCTCTCATTTTAAGTGCAGAGTAGGTTCCCCTGTCTGGGGGGACCCCTGTGGGAGGAGCCCGTCTTTCCAAAGGCGCTTCGGTTACTCGGCCGCCCTGTTAGAGGCTGTCGGGGGTGCGGCTCGTGGCACCAGCTCCCTGTGCGCTGCTCACTGTCCTCTCACCACACACAGGACCTCCTGCAGGACATGAGGATGTACTGGCCCGACGTCATCCACGCCTCTGCCAATTACAGCACTTTCTGGTGAGTTCCAGCAGCGCCACGGGCTGAGGCGCAGGGAGACAGGCCGTCGCGGCCCGTGCAGCTGCCCGCAGAGCCCCCTCCGCACGCCACCGTGGTGCCCCCACGGACCAGATGAGGGCAGGTGGAATGGACTTTGTAAACTTGTTTTTGATCTTGTATTTCGTTCGTTACGTCATTTAAATTTTTATTCCGCCAAAGTTTAAATGACTTGCACGTCTCAGAAGCTGTTACTCCAAATCGGGTAGGACAGGATAGTTCTTTTCCTGTTGTTAAGGTTTTATTTATTTATCTTTAGAGAGCGGGGAAGGGAGGGAGAAAGAGAGGGAGAGAAACGTCCCTGTGTGGTTGCCTCATGTGCACCCCCAGCTGGGGACCTGGCGCACAACCCAGGCCTGTGCCCTGACTGGGAATCGAACCCCTGACGCGTGGGTTCGCAGGCCGGCGCCCAAGGCACTGAGCCGCGCCAGCCGGGGCAGGACAGAACAGCTCGTACAGAAGGTGTGCTGCTGTCCTGCGCCTCGGGGCAAAGGGCAGGTGTGGCGACCACGCGTGTGGCGAGGCCGTTCCTGCCTCCTCGTTTGCCCAGCTGCCTGGCACCTTTACTGCGGAGGTTCCAGGGGCTCCCTGGGCCTGGCCGCCGTCCGAAATCTGTGCCGTTTAACACCAGGTCAGAATCGAGCGTGCAGGATAGAGACGTGGTATTGCCAGGTACCTGGGGATCGTGCCCTCAGGTTAAACCCGTTAGGAAAATCAGTCATGTTGGAAAACAGCATGTACGCAGCCCCCTGCCCTTGACTCTGGTCAGAAAGGGCAGCAGAGCGGGTGGTGCCGGCCTCCTTGTGGGACGGCAGCCCTGGGCCTCAGGGGAAGGTCACCCCAGCAGCTGCTCCTGGGCCCTGCGTGAGGGAGGGTAGGGACACAAGGACCCCGTGCTGGTCACTTCCGATTGGTACCTGACACCTTAGCGTCAGATGAAGAATGTGCGTTTCCAAGTGGTGTGATGACATGTTCCAAGTTCCCTTAGACTTGAATACATTCTTCTGCCCAACCTCTGCGGTAGGCCCGCCCCAAAGTGACAGTTACCACTGACGGTTTATGCGGAGTGGAACTGTCTGCCCCCCACCCCCTGTCCCCCGCCGGCCCCAGTGCCCAGCAGAGCAGGGGGAGGGTCCGCAGTCCTGTTTCCTAGCAACCGGGGCACCCACGGTTCAGGTGCATTTTCACCGGTGGAAAGACCGTTTCCAACCCTGCAGAGTGTAGGAGGTTGTCAAGTCGTTTGTTCTGGAAACTGAGAGGAAGAAAGGTGTTCACCCGGGTTTGCCACCTCGTGGTTTAGTTAGAACCGGCTCTGGGCGGATTTCAGGTGAATTCACGCGTGCGCAGGTGCCATTTCTGAGGTGTGGCTGGTGTGTGTCGCTCATGAAAGTTGGAGGGGGTGACCCCCAGCCTCGGGGGGTGACCGGTGACGAGGCGGGGGGCCCGGGCTGATCTGTTTTTCCTGCTGACGTTGGTGGCACCCACACCGACCTGCTGTCCCTCTGTGGGGGGGGGTGTCAGTGACCCGTGATCGGCCCCACAGCGCGAGGGCCCTGACCAGGACGTCCGGTGGCATTTGAACGTGGCTTTGCTCGGGGTGCCCCGCGAGCCCCTCCGAGCCTCCGTGTCCCCACGTCTAACGCAGAAACGCGAGGTTCGCCCTGCAGAGTTGTGAGGAGGAGGAGCGAACCCCTGTCGTGAAACGTTCGTCTCCGCCCGCCTGTAGAGAATTAGCGTCCGTGACTGTGGTAGACCCTGGCCTGGCTGCTGAGTTTATTACACCGATGGATCGGCTCTAATAATGGGCCGCAGGACAGGGGGGACGGGCTCCGAGTTAGTGATCCCGCCCTTTCTCCGTGGCTTCCGAGGAGTGACAGCTCTGCAGGGTCTGCTGTGGGGCAGGCGCCCGAGCCACCGGTGCCGCGTGGCCGTGTTCCTGGTAGAAGGGAGGCCGAGCTGCGGCCACGGGCTGTGCTGTAGGTGGGGTGGGGCTGTGGGGAGGCAGGGGTAGGTCCCTGCCTGTGTTGCAAGTGGGGAATTGCTCTCTCCCTGCCTCGTAAAAGGGACGTCGGTCTCTGGCGCAGGGGTGCCCTGGCCCAGGGGCGCAGAACCGCGGGGGCCTGTCCCCGTGACTGGGCTTCACGGTCTGTCAGCTGGGGGTTTGGTATCGACCCTTCCAGGAGCCACGAGTGGGAGAAGCACGGGACCTGTGTCGCCCAGCTGGACGCCTTCAACTCCCAGAAGAAGTACTTCGGGAAGGGCCTGGACCTGTACAAGGGGCTCACCCTGAACAGGTAGGCACCGTGGCCGGGTCCCCCTCGCAGGCAGCCTGCCCTTCGCACCGGCTCTCAGGTGTGGCGCCCCGGCCACTGGGCCAAGCCTGGAGCCACTGCGAGCGGCCCCCACCCCACTCTCTGTGCCGTGGACCCTGGTGAAGGCCAGCGTGGTCGTTCTGAGAAACAGGTGCGTCTCCTGCCAGCCTTTCCAAGTCACGTGTCACCCTGGGTCCCAGCCACGCAGGGGGGACGCAGGGACTGGGCTGCCCAGGCTAGACAGCCCATGGGCCTAAGGAGAACCGGCCGGACCAGGGCGTGGCCGCCCAGCCTCGATTTCCGACGGAAGCGTATTGAGTTAGCACGACAGCTTCTCTCAAAGACTGACCGTCAGTGGCCTTTGGGTCTTTGCCGGGATGCCTGGAATACACAGGGGGAGGGATGGGCCAGGCCCTGGAGCCCCAGAAAGTGCCCTGAACCTTGGGATCTGGCCCCTGCCTGCCCGCTGCCTCGGCCCCGGGGTGGGGGGACAGGTCTCCAGTCACGAGCCACCAAACTCTCGGAAGCTGTCCCCAAGGCATCCGGCCGAGGGCTGGGCCCAACCCACCGTCAGGCCTAAAATGAAGTCAGACCTTGACGTCCCTGGTTTTCCACTGTTGTAACTGTTACCACAGTATCTTTCTCTCAGAGTCACCTGTCAAACTACCTCAGGTAGGCCGATGAGCAGTTTTGAAAACTAATACAAAAGTAGCGCCGTTTTTAAACCTGTACGATACAAAAGTAGCAAACGTGAAACAGTGCAAAGTATCTTGAACCGAAAAGATGGGCCGGGGGTTCATGCCAACTTGACCTGAACTCTGTGGGCAACATGCTGCTCCTGTTGGGACCTCATGCCGCCTCCGCAGGCCGGTTTCTTGGTGGCCCGAGTTGGGGGGCTCCCACCCGGGCAGCCTTGCCGAGTGGGGTGCAGGCCATGGGGTGATGTTTTCCTGTCTCACTACCTCATGAAAAAGCAGAACGGAACAGGTGAACTTTATAACAACCTTTGTTTCATCCAACGTACTTAAACTACGATCACCTCAACCCATAGTAAATATACGGGTTTGAGACATTTTGCATCTGGGGTGCAGACTTTGAGTCGGGCGTTTCTCTGGCACAGACAGCCTGGGGCAGGCGTGGCTGGTTTGTTTCCTGGGCTCCCAGAACCTTGCCCCCCCCCCCCCCCCGCCCCACCTGCTTCAGGGCATCGCAGCCCGGGGACCATGGTGGCCAGTGACAGGCTGGCTTTGTCAGGAACCAGGGCTGCGAGGACCCCGGGGAGGCAGCCGCATGCCCCCCATCCTCCCGGGGTCTCTGACCCAGCCAAGCTGGAAGAAGGCACAGGGGCCAGAGGACTTTTTATTTTTGGTGCTTTTAATGTGAGGGCTTGGAGGGTGCCTGCACCCTGGAGTGACTTCATCACGCGGCTCTTTGGTGGGGTCCGCAGAGCTGGGGCGACCACCCGCTGCAGGAGCGGCGTCAAGGCTGTAGGTGTTGGATGCCCTTAAACGTGGTTTCCTAGGACGAGCCTGGAGCCCGGAGTGGGTTGCAAACTGCCGTTCGGGGTGGGCTCCGTGGCTGGGTGGGCGCGGGCCGGTGTGGCGTGTGCCGGTGGCCCCCGCAGCCAGGGAGAGCCCACATCCGGGGCGCGGGGCGCGGGGACCGCCTCCGCCCCCTGCTGTCCTCGTCCACCGGAGAAAAGCGCACGCCTCTGAGAGCGTCTGAACCTGTCCGTGAAGTGCGGTGTTTGAAAAGGAGGAGGCAGGAACATGGACCTTGGTGAGACCGCTCACTCTGTCTCTGACTTGGAATTGCAGCGTGCTCCAGAAACTGGGCATCGTGCCGACGGCCAACTACTACCAGGTGAGCTGGGCGTCCTGTCCAACACGGCTCCCGGGGCCGGGACGCGGGCAGCTGCACTCGGGCCTCCAGTGGCCCCGGGGGTGCCACCGTTACGGTTCCGAAACGGTTTTGCTTTGTTTCCCTGTGCGCGTTACTAGCGGAAGCTCCTTACACCAGGGATTTCACGCACAGACACGTGTTCCCGAGCTGGATGGGGCAGGGGGGTAAGCAGTTGTGAAAGCGTTTGGTTTCATAACGTTTTGTTGGAGGAAGAAAGGACATATATTTATAATAGATTATTTTATTGGTCTATTTTAGAGAGAGGAGGGGAGAGGGCAAGAATCCACGTGTGGTTGCCTTGTGCACTCACTCCCGACCAGGGACCCGGCCCGCAACCCAGGCCTGTGCCCTGACTGGGAATCGAACCGGTGACCCTCGGGTTCACAGGCCGGGGCTCAGTCCTGGAGTCGCACCAGCCAGGGCAGAACATTTGCTTTTGTTTTCATGATGAGACATGAAACATGTTTGTTTTGATGATAAGACTGGAGACTGGAGCGTGTTGGCAGGGAAGCACACGCAGATGTTTTCAGCTCAGGGCAGCCTGGTTCTTAGGGAAAGTCGAGCTGGCTCCCAGCCGCACCTGCCCCTCCTGACCCCACGGCACCCAGGCGGCCGTCCAGCAGAGACCGTGTGGCCGCAGAGCCCGCGGTGCCCGCTCTCTGGCCCGTCACTGGGTCAGTGTGCGACGCGCCCTTTAGAGAAGCCTAGCAGGTTCTGGGACATGGCTTTGCTGTGTCACGGGTGCACGGGAAAGGTCAGCGGTCGCCAACAACAGTCTGGCTCGAGCACCATGGCTGGACAGAGTGTGACTCTGTCTGGCTCTGTGGTGTCGGTGCTGGGTCTGTCCCCCCCTGCGTGGGGGTGCAGAGGGGCGGCACAGGGACACTGGGGACAGGTTCCTGCTGCCCTCGGGCTGTCCTTCCAGGAAGCCCGACACGGTGTTGGCCGGGCTTGGGGGTTCAGCCGGCCGCATGTTCAGACAGGTGATGGGATGTGTTTTGCCTGCGCTCAGCTTTGACTGCATGAAAGGAAGAGGGACGACGGGTTTCCTGAGTCCCTCGTGCTGCAGGCTCCTTGTCAGGGGCAGAACTAGCTGCAGGCCCTCCGGGCAGGTCTTGGCACACGAGCGCCCGTCGGCTGGACATCGGGCCCTGAGCAGACGGGCGCGGGGAACAGGAGTGTGGTCCAGCGCGTGGAGGCCGTGTCCTGTCCTGGGGGGCGTGGGCCGGGGGCTCGTCTGAGGAGGCAGCTGCTGGGTGCCGTCCGGGGAGGCTTCATGGCGAACGCACGGTGTTCGTTTCAGGTGGCGGATATCAAAGACGCCCTTGCCAGCGTGTACGGAGTCTTGCCCAAGTTCCAGTGTCTTCCTCCGCAGCAGGTCAGAAGTGCTGTTCTGTTGACCTTTCTGTCTTTGTCAAGAAGACGGGCTCCCCTTCCATGGAGGTCCCAGGGCGGGGTTGTTGGCGTGTGCGTGTGTGCACGTGTGGGGTACAGGCCTGCGTACACGCCGTGGAAACGCGAGCATGCGCTGTGTGCTGTGTGGGTGTTGAAATCACCTCCCTCTTTGGCACCAGCCAGACAGGCCTTTCTCGCAGCCACCCCTTCCCAGAGGGCCAGTCGGGAGGGGTGGTACTGCCGCCCACCTGAGCTGGACCTCTTCCACGTGGGTCTTGGAGAGCCTGCCGTTTGCGGAGGAGGCGTGTGGGGCAGCTGCGGGCTACCTACGTGCAGAGCAGCCGAGGGTGCGGCTTGCTGCCCGCCTCCCAGTTGTGCGTTTTTCTAAGAAAGCTGTGCCTGCTGGGGACCTGGAGTCACAGAGGCCCTGGTGGGGGCAGGGCCTGGTCGGGAGCCCAGATCCCAGGCCCGGATCCGCCTCTTGCTCAAGTTCAAGGTCATGAGGATGGCAGAGTGGGACGACCACCCGGGATTCAGATGCTAACAGGTCTCGTCTCCATGTCCAGGGTGAGGAGGTGCAGAGCCTCGGTCAGGTCGAGCTGTGCTTCACCAAGGACCTGCAGCTGCGGAACTGCACGGACCCCGGGGAGCCTGAGGGCCGCGGGTGGGGTGCGCGGCCGCGGGGCCTGGAGAAGTGTGAGGACGGCCCCGTCTTCTACCCGCCGCCCCCCGAGGGCACCTGGACGCCTGGCGTGTTCTGAGGAGAAGAGAAGCTCTTACCCAGGCAGCGGCCCAGGGCACCTGGCGGTTACAGGGTCTGTCGTTCAACCTGTTTTGTTGTGCTTTCCCCTCGCGAATGAGCGCGGACTGTTGTAGCCCTTGGAATAAAGCTGCGGTTTCTCTTCTCCCCCCTGTATTTGTCTCTGTCACCTGTGGAAGCCAAAGCAGGCCCCTTGGCGGAGGAGACAGCTGGGCCTGGGGGGGCCCCTCCGCCTCCTGCCTCGGGGCTGGCCGTGCCCGTCAGCGTCTCCCCCTCGGCCTGGCGTGTCCTCCGCGGTGTGCGAGGGCGGCTGCAGGCTCTCCCTCCTCCTCCCGCAGGAGGTCTGGGTGTGTCAGCGCCAGGCGGCCCCTGTCCAGGCCTGGGCCGCCCTGCAGACTCACCCGCAGGTCAGTTTCCGTAGGTTTCCCTCCCTTCCTGTCCGTAGAGACACGGGGATCCACTGTGGCCCCGTGGTCGGAGTGCCCGGCCTTGGGTGCGTGGATAGCGTGGCTTTTCCTGCGAAGGGCGAGGGGGCCGGGCTGCACCCCTGCTGTCCTGGGATGTCGCTCGTAAAGGATGAAACCCACCTCCCACACCTCCCAGCGGAGTGCGGCGTGGCTCTCCCATCTTTCTCACCACCGCCTTTCAACCTCCTTGCTCTCCGGCCTCTGCACCTTTTAAACGTTTCCAGCTACGTGGCTTAAAAGTGACCCATCTGTTTGTCTAAGTGATACGGGTATTTTATCTGAAAAACAAAAGAGAACCTACTCTTGGCCAGGCATTGTGCTATAAACACTTTAAAATATTTAATTTTCAGACCAACCGTATCTTCAAGAGGATCCTACCTTTAACAAAAACCTATTACAATAGTGTCCCCTTTATCCATGGGGGACACATTCCAGGTCCCCGAGGGGAACCCAAAACTGAGGATAGTAACAACATCTGCACAGGGTGGACAAAATACAATGATGAATTGTAACCAGAATAAGCTGTTTCGCCGCTCACAGCTGTAAACTACCGTTGCCCACGCTGTATTCTTTCTCCTGTAGGTGCGTATGGTCAAGTTGGGTTTGTAAACCAGGTGCCAGGAGAGCAAGGAGCACTGATGAGACGGTGGAACCGTTGTAACAAGGCTGCAGTGAAAGCGGCGGGTGTGGGCTGGTTTCCTCAAACACCACCCCGTCCCCAGCCAGGGAGGGGCCGCGGGGGGGAGCGTCTCACAGAGAAAACCCTGACTTCCCTTCCCTGTAGGCCAGCTCGCTGGGGCTTCGTGTGGGCGCCCGGGGCCACCCCCACCCACGACCACCCACGGGGCTTCAGACAGCAGGCGCCTGTGTCCTCACCACGGCGGAGGCTGGAAGTTCGAGGCCGGTGTGGGCAGGGTGGCGGAGCATCCTCCCTTGTAGCTTGTGACAGGAAGGGGGTTTGGACAGGAAGTGAGGTTCGGGTGGGAAGTGGGGGTCAGGCAGGGAGGGGGTCCGGGTGCTGCTGTTGCAGACGCGCCCCTCTGTCTGCTCCTGGCCCCGTGCTCCTCCCTGCGGGTCTGTCTGTGTCCACATCTGTCTCGGGACCCCGTCACCCTGGATGCGGGCGCACCCCAAGGCCCTCGCTGCCACCGCTGGCTCCTTTGAAGCCTTGTTTCCAAGTTAGGCCGCAGGCCCAGCCAGCGCGTAGGACGTGAGCGAGTCTGCAGGACCCACTTCACCCTCACGGGCCTGCAGGTGCCCCCCAGGCGTGCGCGGCACCCTTACAGCGCACCAGCCAGGTCCTGGGGGACGAGGCCGCTAACGTGAGGCGGTGAAGGGTCACGGGGGTCCGTCCGCAGGTTTCGCTAGAACGGTCTCAGCGGGTCCCTCAGGATCATCTCTCCGGGTTCCAGGGGGTCCTTCCAAATACGCAGGTTCCCAGCCTTCACCTCTGGAATGTTTTCCAGGGTCAGAGTGTCCAGCATTGGTTCGTGGGTGAAATAGGGGGGGACACGGTCCCAGGTGGGCACATGGGCTCCTGGGGGAACGCCGGTCCATGGCGTGTTTGTGGGGGGAGCTGCTTCCCTGGGGTGGCAGCTGACATTTCCTCGCTGGACAGAACTCTTGCCAGACGAGGGGAAACACCGCAGCTCTGCGTCACCTTCCAGACGGAGCTCTTTCCAGCGGCCTGCCGGGCCCTTCCGGCCCCAGACTCCCGGGGTCAGGTCAGGCGGCTACACCGACTTGCCGCTGATCCTCCTCCAGCACTGGGCCTGCGAGCCTTGCCATCCTCACAGCCCTTCTTCCGGGGAGCAGAACCGCGGGTTCGACCCCCTGCCAGGGCGCAGGTCCCCAGTTGGGGGCGCAGGAGAGGCCACCACTGATGTCTCCCTCCCTCCCTTGTCTTCTAAAAATATATTTAAGCTGTTTTTCTAAAAGGAGTCTGCAGAGCTGCGCAGGCCTGTTTGTACAGCACACGGTGGCCTGGCCTGGGTGGGCCTGGCCTGGCCTGGGTGGGCCCCCACCTCTGCTCTGCTCCCCGATCGCCAGGTGCGTGCGGGGCTCCCCCGTGAGACGGGAGCTCCTGGCGTGGCCACGGCACCCGGACACGGCAGGTGCTATTAAACGTGAAGCCGGCGTTGAGGCGAGGGAGGGCCCAGCGCTGACCACGTTCCTCACAACACCTGAAGGTGGCCCGTCAGCCACGGCTACGTTCCCCACCGTCAGGAGCGTGTCCCCCCCCATCACACCGGAAGGTCACCTGAGTGCGGTTCCACCGAGTTTCACAGCAGAGCGGAAGCCGCCCAGCAAGAGAGGGTTGCAGGAGCCCAGCCGGCGTGGGAGTCCCCGCAGGCGGGCAGGTGGTTGGGCAGAAGTCGCTGTTGCCGCGGGGAGGGCCTGACCTGCCGTGTGGGGACAGCTGGGAGGCCTGCGGGGCTGGATGCTGCCCAGCCCCAGGGGGAGGGAGGCCGCGGGAACCAGGAGCCCCTCCCACTGAATGAGCCACGGTCACATGCATAGATGTTTCTTCCACGTTGCTGGCCCGTGTCACCAAAGGCAATAAAAACATTTACATTCAGGGAAACGTGGTTCACACACATGGTTGTCACTGAGGACACACACGGTTACAGGTAATAACACATGGAAGCTGCGTATGGAGAGGGAGCACATTGGTGGGCTCCAGCCATTGAGGGGCGCTGCCTTCAGGGGCAGCGTGATGAGGGGTCCAGCCCGATACCCGTGGAGCGGGCGGGGCCCTGTCCTGCACACGGATGCGGCCCTCAGCTCCCACGTGGGGCAGGGGGGCCTCGGGGCCATCGGAAGAGGCTCCAAGCCAACATCCTTTGGAAAACCAGCGCCTCCCCTCTCCCCACCGAGGCTCCCTGAACCCCTTATTCTCCCATTCGCTCTGCACGGGGCTCAGAAGGACAAGTGGTCCCCTCTCAGCAGCTGGTCAGCGGGCAGGTTCTAGTGGCATGAGCACTTTTACATGCTTCCTCACGTGCGGCGTCAGTGCCTGCAACCGCCCCTGCGTATGTCACACCCACGTGCTGTGAGTTCTCACAACAACCCCAGAGGCTCATCTCCCACGCCACCAACGGCGGGAGGCGGCCATGAACCTTGTCACGTGGGAGCACAGGACGCTGGGCTGGCCTCCCCTGCCTGGCAAAGCCAGAGCCGCTCTGTCTTCGTGGGAGGCAGGGACGAGGCGACTGAGCCGCTGGGCGTGGGGACACTGCCTGCCCCATGGGCGGGTGGGCGGCGGCAGGTTCTATGCCAACAGCCGGTTCAGTGAGCCCAGGTGAGGACACCACCACATCTGGCCGCTGACCAGCCTCCTCCAGCTGCCTCACCGTGGGCCTGAGTATCTGGGCCTATCCTTTGCGCCCCAGATCCTGCAGGAGTTGGGGGGCCGCTGCTGGGGGCAGGTGGCTTTGCCCGACGCACCAAGTGTCTGCTGGCAGGTGCCAACCCGGAGGCCGGTGCCGCTGGGCCCTGTGGGTGCTGCCCTGACCGTCCAGGCGGGGAGCTGGGTGGCACTGTGCGCCAGAGGGCGACCTGAGAATGCTCCGAGATGCGGGGTCCCCGCCCACTGGGAGACACAGGCTGTTCATAGCCACGGGCTGGGAACACAGTCACTTCCTGAGCTGCTCTTTCCGCATCAGGGCAAGATGGATTTCCGATGATGCCTCTCTGTCCTTCTTCCTGAGACAGGGGAGCGGTGGTGACTCCGGACTCGTGATGTCCGTGGGGCGCCTATCCCTGGCTGCCCGTCTCCCTGTCCCCATCTGGGCTGTGGGAATTAAAGGGACCTGCACCTCTTTTTATTTATTTATTTAAAATTTTATTTATTATTTTTCAGAGAGAGGGGCAGGAGGGAGTCAGAGAAAAAGAGAGAGACAGAGACAGAGACAGAAAGAGGCAGAGAGGGAGAGAAACATCCATGTATGGTTGCCCTTCACCTGCCTCCAGCTACAGACCTGGCTGGAGACCTGGCTTGCAACCTGGTCATGTGCCCTGGCTGGGAATTGAACCAGCGACCTTTGGGTTCGCAGGCCGGAGCCTTATCCACTGAGCCACCAACCAGGGCCTTGCACCTCCTTTTAAACTGAGCCATGGTTGCAGGGTCACTGCCCTCTCTGCTCTGGGGACAGTGTACATGAAGGCAATGGGAGAGTTTTTAGAAATATTTTATTTACTTATTTTTAGAGAGGGGAAGGGAGGGAGAAAGAGGGAGACACATCAGTGTGTGGTTGCCTCTCACACCCCACCAGCTGGGGATCTGGCCCAGAACCCAGGCCTGTGCCCTGACTGGGAATCAAACCGGTGACCCTCAGTCCACTGAGCCACACCAGCCAGGGTGGTGGGTGACATTTTTTGAAGCAAAGTAGTTTCCCGGTTGTGTCCTACCTGCCGCCGGTTCATCACCTCGAGCTGGAGCTGGACCACCTGCAGCTGAGCGCTGAGGGGCACGTGGAGGTCAGCAGCTGTCCTCTGTCACCTCTGTGTGTCACCGGTGCCGGTGCAGGAGCCCAAGTCCAGGCCCTGGGCCCCCTGGGCCCCAACTCCCCAGAGGGAAGCGGGAGAGCAATGGTCCCACCCTGACAATCCACAAAGGCCATGTGCCTGTTGGTTGCTGGGATCCTTACAGATGCAAAGTGTGAGCAGAAGCTGGAAGAGGAGGATGAATGGCTGGTGATTAAAGCATCTAACAGCTGAGGCCCAAATAGTTGTGTTCCAATCAGCAGTGACTGTCTCCTACAGGAGCAGCGTGGGCCTTGCCCCGGGTTATGTAATCACAGATGTGCATCCTTCCGTAATCACAGACGTGCATCCTTCCGTCTGTCTGTCAGGCACGGAGGGCGGCTGGCCCTGGGGTCGCCACGCCTGCTGGGTCTCAGGCGCTTCTAGTCCCCTGATCCTCGAGTCCTGTGATGCTGGGACACCTTTCACAATTTGTGTTGTCACACCTGCTTTTGGCGCTGACGGCAGCAGGGGGACGGGCCTGGTGGTCTCGGGGCCTCCCGGGGGGCTCCGGCCCTGCTGGTGGCCGCGAGGGTGTCGCCGGGATGGCTGCGGCCGCCTCTCGGCTCCTGGAGCCCTGTTCTCGGGAAAAGCAGGTCTGTCTTCACCGAAGAGCCGGGCTGCCTGGCCCTGCCCCTGTGAGCAGGAAGAAAGGGAGACGCCGGAGGCTGAACTGGTTACCGTCGTGATGAGCCATCGTGGCTTCAACACTCAGGCTTCGCTGAGCCGGGACTGGATGTCGTTCCTTCCCGGGAGGTTGCTCTGTGACAAGGGAAGATCCCTTTTCCGAGCCGCAAGCTCCGCCGGCGGGAGGCTCGGCCACGCGGCCGCCACGGAAAACAGCCTGCTCACGTGAACGCATGTGAACGCACGTGAACGCAAGTGACAGCGGCACTCCCCGGAGTAGCTTGCTCCTGTATCCTTCCCTAGAGCGTGTCCTGTTTGAACGTGGACACGCCTGGAACCCACTCCCGCTGCGCCGTGTGGAATCCCTCGGCCCGGGGCCACCGGTGACGAGTGTTCTGCGTGAAGGGCGTGTGCTGATGCGCCCAGGCAGCGTGACGGGCATGGTCCCGGTGGCTTCGCGTGCAGGTCCCCGCGTGCAGGCCTGGGAAGGACGCGCGGGGAGCAGGAGGAGGTCCAGCCTCCAGCAGCCAGCTGCCTGTTGAGTGGGCTCCCGCCACCGTCAGGCGAAGCCGCAGCTGCCAGCAGGAGAGGAGAGGTGACCTGCGTCGGGCACAGGTGACGAGGGAGAGTGGGGGCCTCTGACGGAGTGAGGTGGCCTTGGGGAGGCTGGAGAGACGTCCGGGAAGCAGGCGCGTGGAGGGACAGGGCAGGGACAGTGGGCTGCACGGACACAGGGGTGCATCGTGGGTGCGTGATGTTTGGGGACAGGAGTCTGACCAGAGAGAACCAGGTTCTTCTACGACCTCGGCCTTTGCTGCGCTTCCGACTCGGGGTTGGAACTTGTTTACTCATTAACCTGTTTCTCCAACAGCCCCCCCGAGCGTCCAGGCCGCGGCAGCAGGGCCCAGTCCCGCCTTCTTCCCACCACAGAGGGGACAGGTAAGTGGCCCTGGTGATAGGGGCGGGGCCGGGTCACACGGTGCTGCGGAGGAGAGAGGCCACCAAGGGCGTCACGGCCACGGTCGGCGCCCAGGACCCCCCTGCTCTCCACCCCCACAGGCGATTTCATTTCCCGAGGAGCAGTGCGTCCGCTCCGGTCTCCATGGTTTCCAGCGCAGACGACAGCCAACTCTGCACAAAGCCCCTGGGCGGCTCCGGAAGCTGCGGCTACAGGGTGTCCTTGCTCTGTGCCCGGGGTGTTCCGGGCGCCTGTGCACACCCAGGGCTGGGAGCAGCGCGTCCCCCCTGGGAACAGAGGTGCCCCTGCAGCCATAGTCAGCGCTGCGGGCGGTAGGGGCTGGTGTTGTGACGGAAAACACGGAGCATCACGGCACGTCTCCCTCTCCGGGCTGGAACTGGGCCCTGAGGGGCAACCCCACCTCTGTTGGGGACTGGCCAGAGGTGAGGCATGGAGCCCCCAGAGCAACTCGCTGCCCGCCCCCCACTCCTCCCCTGGCCCCCCTCCCCTGGCCAAGGTTTGCCCTCAGCTGTGGCCTCTTCAGCCTTCCGTGACCCGTTGACTCGGAGGCCAGCTGGCTCTGGGGCCGCACCGCCCCCGGGAGCCTTAGGCACATGTTTAGTGGCTCTGACGGTTCAAGTCATCGCCTTGAAAGAGCAAGAGAAAGACGGGAGCCCCCCGCTGTGAGCTGCGGCTCAGGGGTCCTCCCGGCTGCCCCGACCGGTGCCGGCTGTCCCCCTGCGGGGCTGGGTGCCCTGTGATGGGGCAGATTTCAAGCTGCAACCCATGAGGCTTCCCAGAACTAATTCAAGAGGCGAAGTCCCAGGCCCCAGGGGTTGTTAGAAATAGTTGAAGTCCAAGGTCTCCGTTCTCACGTCCCTTGATTCCAGCCAGAGGCCTGAGCAGGTGGGAGAAGCCGGGGAGCAGGTGCGAACGTCCTTGCAGTCGCTTAGGTCATCGTCATACCGGCCTGACCCGGTCCGGTGTGTGCGTCCACGTGGGCCCAGGACAAGGCTCCGGTCACTGCCGACAGGAGAACCTCACGAGGGGCCCGTGGCCTTGGCGGCCCAGGGAAGCCTGGCGGAGAAGCCGGTCCTGAAGGAAGACTTGAAGTCTGGGTCACCACTGGCGTCAGTGATGGACTGAGGTTTTTTTTTATGTATCACTGTGATATAAAAACCCTCCCCAGGTTCGCAGTCACAGATCTGACCCCAAGGACTCGGTAAGGGTGACCGAGGGGGTGAGGCCCAGCCAGCTCCCTCACCTGGTCCACAGGCAGCTTTGGGGCTCCGGCTCCCTGGGGTTGACACGCCATCCTTCCGTCCTCCTGTCCTTCCGTCCTTCCGTCCCCCTGGGGCGCAGCGTGCACTCCCTCCCTGGTGGGGGATGTCCTGTAGTGGCAGGTGTCCCTTCGGCCAGTCCTGGAGCTGGGACAGCTCGGGGCCCCCGGGCTGCTGTCTGCAGACGGGGTGCCGGTCTCCTGGCTCCAGCAGGGAGGTCGTGCACCGGGTCATGAGAGACGATGGACCCAGGGCTGGGCCTGGTGGCTTTTTGTCACCAGCCGTGCCCTGCCGGTCAGTGGGCGTCACGGCTTCTCCGGGCTCATGCAGACCTACGTCGCCCCTGCTGCCTCTGCTGGAGCACGACGCCCGCTCCCACCTCCGGCCTCTGCGAGTGATTTCAGGGGCCTCCGCCGTCCTGACTCTGGTTTTGGGAGTGTCCTGCGTCTTCCTAGCTGCGTGTGATTTGGGGCTGTCCTGCATCTGGCTGTGCACGGTTTGGGGGGCCCTGCACGCCTCTGCTGGGGCGCTGGCCTCTCCCAGATGAACCCGGCTGTCCGGGTGGGTTTCTAATTCCCCTGAAGGTTCCTCAAGGCGGCACATTGGTGCTCATCCTTGTCTCTCTGCCCGGGCTGGGTGGCCCCGCTGGTATCTGGGAGATGAGAAGTGAAAGTACGTTCTCCAAAGAGTCCATTTCTCCACACACAGTGAACTCGTCTGTCCCTTTGTCGTTGCTGTTCAATCTTTCTTTCCCATCGTGTTTTAAGTCCATGTATATTTTCCATGGTCAGTCATTCAACCACTTCCCCTCACTGATTTCCGGGCACATTTCGGTCCCCCCACTCCTGCTCCAGTTAAGGTGCCTTGAGTGTATATGCTGTATCTCGTGGAGCAGCCATTGTTCTTTTTTTAAAGAAGGTTTTATTATTATTCCCAGAGAGAGGGGAAGAGGGAGGCAGAGAGGGAGAGAGACATCCATGTATGGTTGCCTTTCACCTGCCTCCAGTTACGGACCTGGCTGGAGACGTGGCTTGCAACCTGGTTCTGTGCCCTGGCTGGGAATCGAACCAGCGACCGTTGGGTTTGCAGGCCGGCCCCTTATCCGCTGAGCCACCAGCCACGCCCGGTTCTTGCTGTTTTTATTCTTCTGTTTGTTTAGCTTTAAACTCTTGTTTATGTTCCTCCGCTGTACATCACTGTTTTGACTGTAGTCACAATAAAATGAAGTTTTGTAGAACAGACATGTTGCCTTTTTCAGTTTTCCTAGCAGGAACGCGGGACATGCCCGCACTTAGCGCTGTCACACCCGCTGCCGTGGAAAGTGGCCCAAGTGGGATGAGAGCGGGAGCCACCGCGGTCCAGGCCGCGTCTCGGGCCTCCCACCCAGGGGAGCTGTTTGTGGGGGGCCAGCCACTCCCCCAGCCTGCCTGAGCTCCAGCTCCTGGTGGGAGACCCCCGCTGGTCTAGGTTTGACCCCCTTCCTCCCTCCGCACCCGCATTCCCTGCCCACCCTCCAGGCGCCCCATGATGTGGTGTAGAACCAACTTGCGTCCTGTCGCTCCTCCAACTCCAGCGCAGCTGGGACGGGGCATGGTCTCCCGGTTGGGTCTCCCACCCGGCCAGCCTTGCGTGCCAGCACCTGGGCGCACGCGCTGTGAGCACTTCTCAAGGTCTCGGGGGCCATCCCCAGCGGTCGCCGTGATGCGCAAGCCTCCCCTGGTCCCTGCGGGGGGGCAGCTGGATCCGCTCTCAGGCCTGAAGGGCGTCATAGAGCAGGACAGGGACAGGGGCTGACGGAAGAGGCCCCAGGCATGACCACAGTCTCAGCCAAGCTGGAGGGAGGGGGTGGGGCTGAGACAAGTGTGGGCGAGCGGAGAGTGGGCAGCACCCTCTCTCCCGCCTCGCTGCCCGCCGCCTGGAGTGCGTTCCAGGTGTTTCTGGTGAGTGTGGGTCCCCGGGTGCCCCTTCCCTGTGCCCGTGGTCCCTGCTCCGTGGCACCGCGTGGCCCAGGGAATGATGACTTTACTGGTTGGGGGAGGGGCGGCACAGGCAGAGAGAGGGGGTCAGAAGTCCTGTCTTAGCACGAGTCCCCGACTTCTTCAGGGCCACCCTGGCTGGGCCGCATCACAGCCCCGTCACGACCTCCCGGAGGTGGGGTTACTGCCCGCGGCACCTGGCTCACAGCCCCGTCCCCACACCCCCTGTGCCCGCCAGGCGACCACTGGCACACGCCTCTCCGTCCTCTCCTCTCTGCTGGCTTTTCCAAGGTCGCTGGGGACCCTGCTGGGGACACAGCAGGTGCTGACGCGCGTGGGCACGTGACTGGCAGAAGCCACGCACCAGCTCCAGCAGCAAACGTCCGTTCTTACCAGAGAGAAAACAAGCCGCCCCGCGTCTCGGGTGGACGGAAATGCGCCCGCCAGCTGCGCACTTGGCTGGGGGGCCGGGGGGAGCATTCAGTGCCAGAGACAAAGGCTGCTTTTCAAGGAAATCAGCACAGCGAGCAGCACCGCCGGTGGAACGACCCCTCAGGGGCTGGGGGCTCATCTCGGAGCTGAGATGGCGTGTGTGCGCGGAAGAAGCTCGCGTCACACACACACACAATGGACGGAAATTGCTGGCGGAGGGAAGCGTGATGTTCTTGTCCCTGTTCGGGGCGCCAGGGGGGCCTGGACCCACAGGCAGCAGGCGTGTGACTGGGGTAACCGTGCTGCGGCTGCTAGTGCTGGGCTCAAGGAGAATGACTGGAAGGAACAAGGTCATCTCCTTCCACGGCCCAGGGTGGCCCCCCTGCCCAGTGCGCACGGGACTTCGTCACTCGGGAAGCGCAGGGGTCTGCCCGCAGCGAGGGGGCGGCCGTGGTAGCACTGACCTCCTGTGCGCCCGGCGGAGGGACACCTGACTCGGGTTCCTGCCTCGCGGGTGGAAAATTCCGCCCATGGAGGCAGCTGTGCAGAAAAGGTCATTTCTTTTCTGTAAACCTGATGAATTCTGAGTCCAAGTCCCAATCACCCTCAGCGTCTCCCCTCAGTTATGTGCTGGGGGCCATGCTGGTCACCCACTGCCCAGCCACCTGCTGGTTCCGGTCCCAGCTGCTCCTCCTGGCGTCTGTCCTCACCCCGGGGAGCCTGCAGAGGCAGGAGGCGCAGACAGCCTGGCTGGGCTGGGGTGGTTAAGGGCAGAAGGGGCAGGGGGTGCGCCCAGGGTAAGCTGGGCCCCCAAAGCCGTGACTACCACCACAGGCTCCTGCCACGGCTGCGACAGCCCCTGGGTGCTGGGTGCCCCCCTGAAAGGGAGCTGCGTCTGTCCCTCTGGGCCAGAGGCCACATGCCTCCTGTCCTGGTGTGTGGAGGGTCCCCTGGGGACTTGGGGGAGCATCCAGATGGGCTTTTCCCAAGAATCTTTATCTTGACCAGAAATACACCTTCATTTCCTGAGCTAGTCTGAGAAATCAAGGTGAGGGCGAACTAGTCTCAAGAAATAGCCTAGTAATTGTTCAGGGCCTCTTGCTTTTTAGGGAAACGCCCTGTTCTGACGATTCCTTTACCAGGGTTCTCATCCCTGTTGCCTCCATTCGTCTTGTAGAACCTGTGTTTGCAACTCGGGAGAAATCATTGTGACAGCATGTGGGGGACCCCGGCCAGCAGAGACCCCTCGGTGCCGCGGATGAAAGGAATACTTCCCAGGCAGCTTCTATTAGGGGAGAGGAGGCCGGCCAGTGTCTGGTTGCCGAAGGCACCGTCTACCCGCCTCCGAAGGTTTTTATTGATCACCCAAGGTTGGGGGGTGCCCGTACCCACTACAGTTCCTCACCACGGCAGAATATCCGAAGGGAAGGGGGTCGTTAAGTTGAGATAAGGCGATGCTGAGACCTTCAGGTGGTTACTACAACTTCAGGGAGGGTGAGATTACCAGTGGGAGAAGGTTTAACATTTGCTGCGGGCGTGATAATTAGGAAGTTGAGGTCACAGGCGCGGACTTCGAAGGACCTGTGGAATATGCTCAAGGCCAGATTCTCACCCGGGACCCCCTTGGGTATAGCACCCAGGCCTGCATGCACCCAGCTTTCCCGGCTTCCCGGTCAGGTCTTACAGGCCTGGCCTGGCCTGGGCGGGCTCCGTGCCCCGACACCCTCCCAGGGGGACCCCAACAATAGCGCTTTGGGAAAATCGATCATCAACGCATCCCAGGAGACGGATCTGTTGGGTGCTACACCACTGGTCTTCCCTCAACCATTTCCAACACCCAAAGCCCTGAGAGGCCCTGAGAGGCCTTTACCGGGCAAAGGCTCCGAAGACTGAACGCCAACCAAGTGCGTCGCTTGTTCACTGCGGTTGCAGGGACCAATCATGTGTCCTGTCTGCAGGGGACCAGGGGGGTCAAGTGCCTGCAAGTCGCCTCGGCTGACCCGAGGACCAAGTCAAAGAGGGCAGAGGCTTCGGGACAGTTCTGTGGCCGTTCCATGTGCACACACATGCACACACATGCACACACATGCACACACGCACACGTGCACACACAGTTCTGTTGTTACCTTCACAACCGGCCAGTTCTCATTTATTAACCACCGATGTGCATCCAGCACAGCCCACCGGTGCTTTGGCAAAGGCGGAATGACTTGTCCTCCAGGAGTCTGTCCACAGTCTGCTTGATGCTGGTCAACACACGCTGTCCTCAAGGAGGTGACAGTAGCCACCCCGAGGGCAGGTGGAGGTGCCAGCACCCGCACATGGGCACCCCCGACCTCCTCTGTGGGGTACAGTCGCTCGGGCACTGTCTCAGACCTCCTCACGTCCCCCTGGCTCGGCACTGCCGGGCCACCGGCCTCTGTCGATGACTGGCACCTGCTCCCACCACCTGCCCATGGAGCCGACGCTCCTTCCAGGGCTGACCAGGCGAGTGAGGAGGTGCTTGCTCAGTGCGGGTGATGGTCCTTCCGTTTGTGAGTTTATCACCCTCCAGGCTCTTGTTCTGTGATTCTGCGTTGCATGTTCTTTTCATGTCTCTCCTGGGGACGCAGCGTGGGGATGCCCACCACGGAGACTGATCCTTCATTCCCTAATCTAAACACCCCACGAGGAGCTTTCTCCGTGGAAGACCGTGGGTCAAGGTGGGCTCGCCCCTTCCATTCTCAGGTTCTCCTAACCAGATAGACACGCGTTCGCCTTTCAGGAAACTAGTGGTAGAGCCTCGGCTGGTGTGGCTCAGTGGGTTGGGCCTCACTCTGCAAACCGAAAGGTCACTGGTTTGATTTCTGGTCAGAGCACCTGCCTGGGTTACATGTCTGATCCCCAGTCCTGGGCCTACGAGAGTCAGTTGATCGATGTTTCTGTCCTGCTCTTTCTCCTGCTCATCCCCTCTCCCTAAAAATAAGTAAATGTTTTTAAAGATCAGATACGGGAGATCAAATCCAGAGCACGGGAAAGCAAGCCTGTGTGAACAGGAACAGGAGGTCCAAGGGCCCAAGATGTGCCCCTGAGGCTCCGCACTCAGCTGGGAATTCTCTCGTCCGTGATTCCTTCTCTCAAGGAGCCCAGCTCACGTGTGGGTTCCAGGACACCCCACGTGTCAAAATCCTCCTGTTCCTTTACGAAGGAGAAGTCTTGGGGGTTGCCTGGTTGTGAATGCCATTCGCCAGGAGTGGCTATTTGGAAGGTTCCTATTAACAGCATGTGTCCGGTGATGGTATTTTAAGAAAGTGACTACCAGGGTTTTAGGAGTTTACCAAGCCATTCATGCCTGTGATACATTTTCTGGGGTCAGTACTAGGTCTGGCTGGTTCTAGTTCCTTCCACAGTCTAGTGTGGCCTCGTGCGGAGGCTGGGAAGTGACGGTCCCCGGTTTTAGTCTTCAGTCATTTTTATGGTTTTGTTTCTTGCTTCCTCCATTCCTAACCTTATGCAACAGTCAGTTCCTTCTCGGCGGGGACACGGGGGAGGGGAGCCCAGAGGGCCCCTCGGCGGGGGGTGGGGGGTCCTCCACCTGGCCGGCCAGTCTGCGTTCCTGACCCCTCTGTCTGCCCGCAAGGCCCCGTGCTGTGCCCACACTTTCCGTAGATGTCACACGGTTCTTCTTTCTTAACAACTCATCTCACGTGTTCAACTTGTGTGCATCAGCACGAATAGTTTGGTTTCCAAGAGGAACTGGGGTTGGTTCCCTAGGAAGTGCCTTTAAAAAAAACATCTAGAAATACCTGTATTCCTCTTTCAACGTCTCTCCTGAAGGCCCTGGCCCCTCCTGCCTCGAAGTCCAGAGGGAAGGCCTGGTCCCTGTGACGCGGACGGCTCTCCGAGCAGGTGCAGCCCAGGGGAAGCCACCCGGCGCCCGAGTGTGCACAGGTCACAGACGGCGCTGCAGGCCAGCCGCCCCGAACGGAAACAGGTTGGAACAGGTCTGTTCTGCGTGAGCCTGAATTGCACCTGGCCCCGGGCTCGGTGCATTGATAGTTGGTGCCGCGTTCGCTGAATCACCAGGGGGTCGTTCCCCCGCGGCGGCTGGTAGGACCGGGGAGGCTACTGGCCACTGCGTGGTTGTGACAAGTTCCGGGAGGTGTCCTGCTGGGCAACTGAGACGGGTGACGTGAGAAGGTGGCCGGAGGTGTTCCCGCATTTTCACTCCTGTGTTGTGCGTGTGTGCGCGTGTGTGTGCGTGTGTGCGCGTGTATGTGATCTTCACGGTGACAGCCATGCAACTGGGACCGTGAGTCTTTGTTCAGGGTTGTTTCTACCCCGGAGGGAAGACCCTTGGCCGCCCGCAGGGGGGCCTGGCCTGGCCGGACAGGCTGAGAACCGGCCCACCTGGGTCACGTGGACGTTTCTCTCCAGCGGGATAACAGTTTGGTGGAAAGAGCTACCCCGTCGAAGCTCCTTTTTTCAAATATTCTCCCAGCATGTAATTTACTTTTCATAATAAAGGGAGGCGCTTGGCTCTGCACTCAGCCCCTTCTGCTTCCTTGTGAATAATTTCCTTGGGAAAAAGCGGCAGTTCTGGCGGCACGGACCCTGGTGTGTTGGAAATGGGGCTTTGGGTTCACCCTGCAAAACGGGCAGGTTGCAGTCCGCTGACCTGGTGTGTCTCCCGGGACGGCGCTGCAGGGTGTTCCCGTCAGGGGAGGTTTCCGGGAGCCTCTGTTGGCCTCTGGGACGCTTAGCAGCTGCCAACTACGTGTCCCCTGTGCCCCATGTGGGCCCCGCAGAACGGGGTGCCGATGGGGGTCTCCCCGCATCAGTCTCCCTGGACCACAGCTCTGGGCCATGGTGGGATGGCGGCGTTAGGGTGCTTTCCAGCGACATCGCCATCTCTCCTGTCCTCAGGGCGTGTGGGAGCTCAGCTGCCCTGACAGCCCCAGGCTGGGCCATACCCAGCAGAGACGCGCGTGTCTGTTCTGGGGGCAGAGGCTGCTGTCCCGGCGGGAGGCCCGGCCGGCTCTCAGGCTGCGGGCGGCACCTGTCCCGGGCTTCTCTGGGGGGTGTGGTGGCCTCGCTCCATCTTCACGGGGTGCAGACCCTGTGCATGTCTGCACTTGCACCCCACCTTCCACAGGGACACCCTCCTCCAGAGCGACCTCCTCTGAAGACGTTACAGCCACAAAGACCCTCCTTCCAAATAAGGCCACACACAGGCCGTGGGCTTAGACCACCAACAGGGGAGAAAAACGGGGGAACACAGTGCAGCCTGTACCAGCGGACGGCAGGCCTTCCTGTCAAGTGAAAGCCAGCCGGCCCCCGGTCCCCTGTCTCACCTGAGGACCCACCGACTGCTCTGTCGTCACCCGTGAGGGTCAGCGCAGCCGCTCTGTCCGCCATGACCAAGCGTGTGTCAGAAGCTGGGCCGGGGTCTCGGGACTTCCCTCCCACGTCTGTTCTGCTTGTCAGAGGCCCAGGGAGGGTGGCTCTGTCCCGTGGCCCGAGATGCTCCCCACGTGGTCTGAGGGGCAGCGGGTACAGAGCCCCGGGCGCCCCTCCACGCAGGAGAGAAACCCCTTGGGCTGGGGGCCCGGTTCTGTGGTCTGAGGCAGAGTCACACATCTCATCCCAGGACGGCTTTGTGCCCCAGCGCCCCCCAGCCGGCCCCCCTGCGGCCGGTCCTTGGACCTGCCCCAGGAAGGACCCTTTTCTGCCGGGGCCTCTGGGAAGCTGGTACCCGGCGGCAGGGTCCTGCAAGTCCGTCCAGCCCGGTGCTGTTCGCGGAGAGAAACTTGTTTAGCGCTTCCTGGAGGGCAGTTGGACGAACTCATCCTAGGATGCAGTTTCTATGGTTCTTCACGTGGAGCTAAACCTTTGAGGTTTTTCGACATAATCATGATTTCCTTTCAGAACACGGGTCCTCTGGTTGCTTTCCTCATGCAACTTTATTTTATTTTAATATTATTATTATTATTTTTTAAAGGTTGTATTAATTATTTTTAGAGAGGGGCAGGGAGGGAGGCAGAGGGGGAGAGAGACATCCATGGATGGTTGCCTTTCACCTGCCTCCAGCTATGGACCTGGCTGGAGACCTGGCTTGCAACCTGGTTATGTGCCCTGGCTGGGAATCGAACCAGCGACCTTTGGGTTCACAGGCCGGCGACTTATCCACTGTGCCACCAGCCAGGGCTATAGTATTATTTTAAAGTCAATACGTTTATTGATTAGAGAGAGCAATACATCAATCCTTTGCCTCCTATCCCCTCCCCAACCAGGAATCGAACCTATAACCTTTTGCTGTAGGGGCAACGCTCCAACCACTGAGCCACCTGGCCAGGGCTCCTAATCAACTTTAAAGGCAGCTCATAGGTTCCTGGATCCATATATATGTTTGGAAAGTTGTCTTTTATTTTGTGCTCCTTGCTCCCTGTCTGTCCTGCATGCCTGGTTTGCATCTCGGCAGGTCAGACCCCTGGAGGGCTGGGCGTTGGCAGCCACGGGAGGGGCTTCTCCCTGAGGTGGCACCTGCCTCTCAGCGACGAGCCTGGGTGTTGATGGCACGGGGGGGCACGTCAGCCCGGACCGTGGACACCAGCCCGGGCTGCCTCTCGCCTTCCCTGCCCATCACCTCCTGGCTGTCCTGCGCACCGGCTGCGTCACCGTCAGTCCCTCCCGCAGCCTCACATCTGTGCGCTTTAAAAATACATCTTGCTACTTTATGAACTGTATTTTCAGCAATTCCTAAGATATGTCTTTAATTACAGCTGTTTTTTTTTTTAAAAAAGATTTGATTTATTTTTAGAAAGAGGGGAAGGGAGGGGGAAAGAGAGGGAGGGAAACATGGATCTGCTGGTGCCTCTCGCGGACGCAGCGACAGGGGACCGTGTGCGCCCCAGCCAGGGACCAGAACCAGAACCGGACCCGGCGATCCGCAGCCTCGCTGGTGGGGGCCAGTCCCAGCTCCCCTGTGCCTGGTGACGGAGGCCGGTGCGGCCCCAGCCTGCAGCACCCGCAGCGGAGGGTGGACGCTCGGCCAGGCGCAGGAGGTGCCTGTCCTCCACGTTCCTGCCTGAAGGACAGAGCCCACGTTTGCCTTCCGCAGGCCCATCTCCGGGTGCGTTAGGGAAAATTCCAGAACGTGTAAGTTTTACGAACACCAGTATGGAGCCCAGTTCTCCCTCTCACTGCCGCCCCATGTCTTCAGGAAAAATCCTGACATCTCAGCCCCACGTTTTATATCATGCGTTCCTTTCCTCTAGGACCTAGAACGTGGCCTTTCGAAGAAAGACCCTTCGCTTGGCCCTGGGGCCAATGAGAGTCCACTTGGAGAAGAAACGGCCCTCATAGTGTTTTCATTTTGCATGTGATTCATTTCCAGGGTCCCACCGGCCTGGTTCTGTAGGAAGATCAGGTTGTTGGCAGCACAAGCGCACCGGGGCGTCGGCCCAGCCACCTGGGGACTTGAGCTCTGGCTACGAAAGGATTCGGAGCCAAGGCTCAGGCGATAGAGAAATTCAGTTAGAAAGGTGCAGCGGCAGAAGAGGGAGCAGCAGAAGAAACGGGCTCCGGAAACAAGTTACAGCCAAAGAAGGGCCCTTGGAGCTTAGGTGGGGGGTGGATGGGGAGAGACACAGAGAGAGAGATGGGGAAAGGCTGTCCTCTGTCCTGCGGGTAAGGGTGGGGACGTGGGATGTCAGGGGAGGGTTACAGCCATCAGGTCACCAGCCCGCCAGGTGTCTTTTCAGGGTCGAGGTCATCGCTGGTTGGCGGGTGGGGACAGGGGTCCTTCGTCATTGCAGCCGGTGCCGACCTCGGGGCACCTCTGGGCCTGGAGCTGAAACACAGGTGAGGCCCGGGTGTGTCTCTGGGGCTGTTCCTCCAGGCAGGGCTGCAGGGCCCCTGGGGGTGGGAGTCACGTGAGGACACACTTGGAGCCCTTGTTCCTCCTCCAAGCGCGTCTAAGCCACATGACACAGCACAGGCCTGGGGAGGAAGGGTCAGGGGAGGGTCCGAGCCCCGTGACCGGGGTCCTGTGTGGGGCTCCACCCGCAATACTTGTTTTCTGCCCCGTGACCGGTGACTGGTGACCGGTGACCGGCACCTGGCCCGTCCCTCCCCTCTGCTCACGTCCAGCTGCTGACCAGCGTGACTGGTAAAGCAACACTAAGTGAAACCTTGCTGTGAGCCAGACTCTAGTTTTTGCTCTAAAACAGGACATATCTGGGATTTGAGATTTTTATTTTTACTTATTGTTTTGCTAAAAAACTAGATGATTGTTGGTGAGTTTATAAACATGAAAAAGAGAAAGGGATTGATGACCGTAGGAAGAATAACCATTTCTCAGGTATTTTGCTCAAAGTGAAAGGCGTTTGCGATGGAAATGAATTCACTCCAGAAGCCACATTAAACTGTGTTGGACTTCAACACCATTTCCCAGGGGAGGGAGCTGGAACTGGTGCGGGATTAGCACTCCAAGTGCAGAGAGATAAATGTACTTTCACTTATCTTTCATCCTAAGGCAAACATGGGTAAGAGAAAAGACAAAGTCGGGGGGATTGTGCCCCGGATGCTCCCCTCGCCCCACCGGAGAGGATGCCCGGAGTCAGCCCCCCAAGGACTTTGGTTCCGGCCCTGCCACCTGCTGCTCGTTCCCGGGCCAGGTCCTGCGGGGGGCGGGGCGGGGGGTCCTCTAGGACATGAGGCGTGAATCCGCATTAGACGGGAAACTTGCTGGAATGAAGGTGTCGTGTCTGCCCCCCGCACCCCCCCCAGATCCTGGCCTGACTTCAGCAGGTCTGTGACCTGGGAGCTTCAGCAGCCACTTTCCTTCCCTGGTCTCCCCAGAGCACCCCGGGCCCCCCCTCCCTCGGCCAGACGCAGGCTGGGGGCAGACCTTCCCCAGTGCCCCCTCCCCGGGTCTCAGGTTGCTGTTCTCCTAGGTGTTGCCTAACGGTGGGGTGGGCTGGGGTGGGGTGGGGGTGCTGGTAGGGAGCGGCCCCTTCTGCGACCCCTCAGCAGCAGTTTGGGGTACAGGGGCCTCTTCAGGGGTAACACAGAGGCAGCAGCTCCTCTGCCCCCCGGCTTCTGGCCTGGCCCCTCCGTGTTCCGTGGCCAACGGTGGGGCACAGGGGGTCCGGCGAAGCAGGGAGGGGTGTGAGCAGTGTATTGGCGCGGTGGGGGCCCCCGCAGGGGGAAGGGCCGACCCTGGCGGGCGCTCCTGCCCTTGTTGCTATGCAGCTTCTCGTCAGCAGCATCCTCAGCCCCGACTTGCACTGTCATTTAGAGCCCGTGAAGGTAAAACGGGTGGGGGAGGGGCGGCGGGGTGGGGGCGAGGCTGGGAGCCCGATCTGCGGCTGCGGCTCCGGCAGGCGCCCCTCCCACCCAGGCAGTCGCAGCCCCGAGACCGACGGAGCAGGGACTCTGCCTGCTCCCGCAGCCGCCAGGCGGGAGCGGGAAGCGGCAGCCGGGCCTGGCGGGGAGAGCAGCCTGAGCGCAGCCATATTGAGGACCCCTGGGCCTCTGCCCCGACCCTGCGGGGTCCCGCCGCCGCCCCCAGGCCCTGCCGTCCGCCAGCCAGCCCCGGGCTGCCTGGTGCCGCGTGTCCTCTCTCGCCAGCCCCGCGGGATCGGGGGAAAGTTTTGAAAAATGCCGATCGCGCAGTTGCTGGAGCTATGGAAGAAGATCGAGGTGGAGCCCATGGAGACGGAGGTGAGCCGGGGGGACACGGGTGGGGGCCCAGCTCCAGCCGCCCTGCGTTCAGCCGGGTGGGGTGGCCGTCGCGTGGCAGAGCCGCCGGGATTTAATGTGTGGAGACGTGCGTGTGTTGCGTTACACAATACGTACGTGCAGGGGAGCACACGCGTAAACATCACACACGTGTGAGTGCCCGTATGGACGGCGTGGGCGGTGAACAAACTCCCGACACGGCTGCGTGGAAGCCCAGACTCGGGTGCGTGCCTCCAAGTCTGCGTGTTCCCAGCCGCCCGCGTCGCTGAGTGTTCCTTCAACAAGTGGCTCCGAAGGGGGGAAGCTCCGTTTGCTCCAGGGAAGGGCGAACCCGGAGGCGAGCGCAGAAATAGGGCTTGTTTCCGGGGAGCCGAGGGGCAGACCCCGCAGCCCTCACGGTGCATGTGCCAGGCAGGGGGTCCAGGCGAGGAGGGAAGGTCAGGAGGGGACTCTGTCCCCGGCCCCTCCCAGCCAGCAAGGGGGTGGGTGGCCGCCTGGGGCGGAGCTTCTGGCTGCTGGGTGCTTCGCTGTGTGTGTTCTGGGGGTCCCGGAACTCTGCTCCCCGGAACCGGACCGGTTCATTTGAATGACGGATGGCCAGCATCCGTGTTCCCCAGGAGACAGGGTTCCCCACGTTATTAACGCCTGCCGAGTCCTGAGGCGGCAGACAGGTGCCGTGCGTGCGGCCACTCGCGGGAACCCGGAGATCGGACCCTTTTCATAACTCACCAAAGCGTCCCAACGGGTCCCAAACCCCAAGCCGGACGTTCTGCCTTATTTCCTGTCGCCAGTGTCCTGCCGCTGACCTCAGCGCTTCCTATTCTCAATGTTATTTATACGTGATAGGGTCTACACGTCACATGATTTTAAACGGAAGGGGAGATTCTCTGCTAGAATTTACTTATAGTTACTGTTGCAACCAAAGTCACCGAAGGGTGCCTGGCTCGGAGCCCTCCCTGCGGTTCCGCCGTGCGCACCTGGGCCCGGAAGGCAGCGCTGTAGGAAGAGCCTGTCCCCGGGAGGCTGGCCACTCCTGTTGATCTTTAGTGGAACTAAGGAATTCATTGAATTAACGATTGGTCAGCAGCCTTCGCCTGTGTCCTGTGCTTGCAGGAGCCCCCCGGGCACCTGACCCCGTGTATCCTGGCCGGGGCCCCTCAGCAGCCGCCTGGAAGGAGGCCCTTCCTGGCCTCGTGCTTAGACGGAGAAGGAGGGGGGTAGGGGGGGCGCTAACACTTTTCCTGGGACTCTGCCCCACGTTCCTGTCCCTGGACGGAGCTCTGGGGGGCAGCGTGTGTGTTAAATATTTTTTGAGTTGGTGGCATAGGACCTGCCGTGAATACGCTCCTTTCAGCATCGGTCGTGACCCTGAAAGGAACTTGCAAATACCAGGAATTCAAAGCGGGGAGACTGGCAGGCCACACGGCTTTGCCACCCTCGTAGGGGCCAGCGGTTCAGGTGTTTGAGGCCGATGCGCAGGCCACTACAGATCGTGCAAAAGGTGTGAGTTGGGCGTGGTCCGCAGGCGTCCTGGGAAAACACCTACAGCTGTGCGCCCCGTGGAGCCGGGGAGGGCAGAGCACCCGCTCGGTGCCGGTGGGTCGGGAGCCCCGAGACGCAGACCTGGACCAGAGCCGCAGGCACCTCCAGCCCCGGGGAAACTTCCAGACCCAAACAGACGTGGACTCCGTCCACGCTGGAACCCAGAGGCTGACTTCATTCTCTGCTTTTGTCCACGTTTCATGTTGCGTGATGGTAAAACAACTCGCGTATCAAGACTTTGGGCAAAAGGAGAGGCAGTGCCTTTGGCCTCCTAACATCAAATGAAAGGCCGTAAAATCCTGGTACCACACACGCTGTTTTCAATCTGCGAGGGGCCGGCCCTTGCCCGCCCACGGCGCTGGCTGTCCGGCCTGCAGCCTCCGCCCTGGACTCCGGTCCGGCCTGGTCTTTCCGGGACCCTCCCTCTGCCCAGCTTCCTCACCCGACCTCTGAAGGACCTGAACCAAGTTGGGTCCCTGCATGAAAAAACACTGCTCATGAATATTGTCCATGAAGAACAGCACCGAGACCAGAGGACTTCCTCTGTCCCGGGAAAGCGTGTGATTTCATAAGTCGTCCTGGGCGGTACATGTTGCCCAGCAAGCAGCTGTGTTGACAAGGAAGAGGGCCCCCCAAAGCTGCGGGGACCCCCGTGCGGACGGGGCCGCTGCGCTGAGGTGAAGAGACACAGCAGACTGGCAGAGGCTGAGGTTGCGCCCGGGGAGCTGCTGAGGGCGGCAGGTGCCGAGCCGACAGCCAGGCCCGATGGCCCGCGTGACTGATGTCCTTCCCGAGGACGGAGCTGGGCTGTCATCGGGCTGCTGAGGAGGACAGGTCCCGTTTTTAAGTGATGCAGACTGCACGAGGTTCCCAGGAGCCCCAGTCCTGGCTGAGGCCCCGACGGTTGGCCTGCAGCTGCCGGGCTGCAAGGTGGACGCGTGGTGACAGCAGCTGGCCCAGCCTGCGCCCCGCGGTGGCGCCCGGTGGGACGCTGTGGGCCAGCCACGTCCCTCCTCGTCACCAGGCCGCAGGCACTGGCCCGTCCGGATTTCCTATGTGGGGACATGGAGGCCCAGGTCGGGTGAGCTGCCTGGAGTCGCCAGACAGCCGGCAAAGGCTCAGGCTGGACGCTGCTGGCCAGGTGGCCCTTGGCCCTCGCTGTCTCTCGTGAGGCAGGTCCGGGTTCTCAGGTTTAATCCTGTCCCGGACTCGGCTGGGCTCTGCCGGTCCTCCCGGCCTTCACACCTTCACTCGGGCTCGTCTTTTAGCCCCGGGGGGAGCCACCCCCTGCTCATGGTGGGAGCTAACACGGCACCTGGCTTCTCCAGTCAGGGTGGTCGATTCAGTCACTTTTAATCGAGGTGGTAAACCCTCGTGCTGCCCGTCATGTAAAGCAGCGGTGCCCAACCTGTCTGGCACCAGGGACCAGCTCCATGGAGGACAATTTCTCCAGCCTGGGGAGGGGGTGGGAGTCGGGCTAGGAGGGAGGCTGAGGCCCTGACGCAGAGGACGGGCGTCTCCGGCAGGAAGCGTCGGGTGGGGACAGGGGGCAGCCCCCCCGTCCCGCTGTGCTCCCGAGCAGGGTCCGGTGGTCCTTCGTGTCCACTGCCTGGGTGACGCTGTCCTGCCCACTCTGTCTAACACGTGTCTCTGTTCCCAGCCCACCGAGGATGACCCGACCCTGGACCCCGCGCCCACCACGGAAGGAACGGCGGACGAGGTAACGACACGTTTTATTACAGCCTGGCTACTTGGGGTGGGGGGAACGTGATGAGTGATGTTCCGAGCCCCCGGGGAGCTCTGGGGAGCCGGGACGGTTGGAGGGGAGGTGGCACGACATTCCCCAGAGCAGCGCGAGGAGTCCGCAGGGCGCGGACGGTGAACCGATCACCTCCTGGGACTTAGGGCCCTCCTTGGCCTGCGTGGCACGTGTCCTCAGCGGCCGCTGGGCCTTTGGCTCAGGGAGCGGAGATCAGACAGCAGCTGCGGGTGAGACACGGTCACCTGCTGAGAGGGGTGACTAACATCACGAGGAGAAAACAGCCTCCTGTCAACACGTTTGTTGGTTTGTTCACTCGGTCCATACGAGTGATGACGGGCAGGCGTCATGCTCCACCCTCAGGGCAAAGAGGCAGCAGGGTCGTCTTGGAGGAGAGCAAGGAAACGCTCAGTTCATCAATCATCCAATCAATACGGTTGATAACAGGGCAAACATCGGCTCCGCTCTCAGGGCCAAGAGGTAGCAGGGTTGCCTTGGTGGAGGAGGAGGGGTCACTGTGACGGCTGGGGTCCCTGGGCAGACACGGCGTTTCTGCGTGTATCATACGTACTTAAGCATAGAACAAACACGTTTGGGGTGGTTTACGTACGAACGTGCCCATGCGGTTCATGCCCATGAGCATCCCGCGTCGTGGCCCCAGGTCTGAAAGGCCTGGTTCGAGTGGGGAAGACGGGCGGCGGGGTTGGCCCTGGTGTCCCGGCCGTGTCCTCCGTCTGCAGGAGCTGGGTGGCCCGTTACGGGGAGGCTGCACCCGCCGCCTGATGTCACCGGACACATCGCGGTGGGCGCCCCTATATTCTGAAAAACGAGCAAGCAACCCCAGCAGAGGCCCGTGGGGAGTGTTTCCTCTGCTGTGTGTTCAGGGGCTGCTGTGGGGCCCGGAGGGGACAGACCATGGTCCAGGAAGGGGGTCTCGAGGCAGAGGTCCCCCCGGCATGTCGGAGGTGCTTGCTGTGTGTGCTGCTGTGGCCCTCCGTCCTGTCTCCTGCAGGTTTTGGGGGGCGGGCATCAGGCACCTGCGGGGATTTCAAGCTGAATACGGGGCCCAGGCCTTGTGGGTCCACCAGGGTGTCCAGAAGCCCCTGGGGCCACCTCACCCCACGAAGTGCCATCAGTTGGCGAGCCGGTGGGGATGGTGCCGTGCGGGGACAAGGAGGAGCAGGGCCACCCGTGGGTGGGCTCCTCCTCTCCCTGCTTTTCAGGAGGTGGAACGGGGGCAGCTGAGCGCAGTTGAGAGCCAGCCAATAGCCTTGAACAAAAGCCTTTCCTACGGGGTGTCTTCTCCCCGACTCACTGATTCTCCGTCTGGGACCTGGGACAGGCGGAGGACCTGACTGGTGGAATCAGGGTCCAGTGCAATGGCTGGTCCTTCCCTCTGGGTTTACAGCACAGGAACAAGGACCCTGCAGTGCCCCCCGCCAGGCCCCGCTCTGCGCCGCACCGGACGGCGAGCCTGGGAGCAGCGTGGCCATGGCCAGCCCTGCACCCCGGGGCCTGAGTGGGGCACGCTGACCCCACCGTGTCACTCGGGGTCACTGTCCTTTCCCAAATGCTCTCTTCTGTCTCCGAGTTTGGGAAAATGCAAAGTCATTCCCCTTCTCATGGGGACAGAAAGCCCAGGGGAGCATTAGCTGGAAAGGTTCAGGAAATTACCCTTTTCCCTCTGTCACGGGTGGAATACATTAGCGGCTCCTGGGAGGACGGAAGCTCCTTTTGTGAACGCTGAGCGTTTCAGGAGCCTCACGCGGAGGATGGCGGTAACGGCGGAGGCGGGTGCTGTGTTGCCTCTGCCGTGGGTGGGGGCGCAGGGTCAGGGCGACCACTGTGCAGCTGGTTGTTTTTCATCAGATACTTTGAAGCCGTAAAAGCGAAACAAAACAGAACCGGCCCCTCCTCGCAGATGCAGCCGGGAGCCAGGGTCAGGCAGACGCAGGCTGTGGTGTGTGTGAGTCAGGAAACCTCGAGGGAATCGTGAAACACGTTTTTTTCTGAGATGTTGTAGCAAACACTCGGCTGTGCCAAGTGCGCGCCGACTGAGCGCCAGTGCGCGTGGCCCACGGCTCCCTGCCCGTCCGCACGCGTGGGCCACGGCTCCCCTGCCTCTCTGCACCTGTGGGTCACGGCTCCCCCGCCTCTCTGCACGTGTGGGTCACGGCTCCCCGCCCCTCCACGTGCATAAACCATGGTTACCCCGCCCCTCTGCACGTGTGGGCCATGGCTCCCCGCCCCTCCACGTGCACAAACTATGGTTACCCTGCCCCTCCGCACGCGTGGGTCACGGCTCCCCGCCCCTCCACGTGCAGAAACCACGGCTCCCCGCCCCTCCGCGCGCGGGGCCACCCTGGGACGGAGGGCGGCTCAGGCCCTACACGCTCGCTCACACGCCGTCCCGCAGAGACACTGCCTGTGACTTCCGAGCGAAGGGAACAAGGTCAGCCTCTGTCTCGGGAGACACCGTAGGTCAGAGCCAGTGGCCGAGGTCCGTGGAGTCCTCACGGAAACGCCAGGGAGAGGTGTCCCTGTCACCCCGGGAGTCACGGTCTGAGGACTCCGGCCCCCAGGTGCCTATTTCCAAAGTCCCAGGAGAAGCGCAAGACAGCAGGTCCTGGTGGGAGTCACGGGGGTCTCCTGCGGCTCCCCAGGTGGGCTCGGGGTCACGGTGGGCGTGTGGCTGAGCCAGGGGTCCCTCCCTCCTCTCCCGGCCTCCCTTCTCTGCTGAAATGCCTTCAGCAAATGTCGACGGAGTGTGGGCCTCCTGCCTGTCCCGCGCCAGGCCCTGTGGGCTCCGTGATGCGGGTACCTGAGGTGGCTGCCCCAGGGACTGCGCGTCACGTTCCGGCAAACACGCCTAGTGAGGGCCCTGGCAGACTGCAGCACGGGGTGGGGGCCGTTAGCCGGGCCGTGGTGAGGGGCCACCTCCTCGCCCAGGAGGCGCTGCAAGTGGGATTGAACGGTGGGAGGGATCGATCTCGGAGTCTGGGGGAAGCCAGTCACAGTGCAGGGGTCCGTGGGGCGGCTGAGCAGGGCCAGCGCGAGGACGCAGCCACTGGCCCGCGCCTGCCACCTGACGGTGACGCGGCAGCAGGACGCAGGACCAGCTCGGCGGTTTGCATTTTACTCCCGGGTCTCTGGGTGGCCAGCAGGCGGTCCAGGCAGGAAGCGGGTGGGCCCACGGGTGGTTCCGAGCCCAGTCCCTCTGGTGTGGGGCTCAGGGTCAGAGCGGAACGAGGGAGACCCGGCAGGAGGCTCTGGGGGGTCTTGGGGAGAAGGGTGTGGGCTCCCAGCCACCTTGGCCGAGGACGGCAGCTTTGTATTTCAACAGCGCGGTGAGAGGACAAGGGTGAGGGCAGCGGGCGCGTTCTCACAGGCTGGTGGTGACCACAGGAGTGAGGCCACGCAGTGCCCATGGAGGGTCCCTGCCCGGTGTTCACTGCACAGCTGGAAGCAGCTCCCAGGCCGCTGTTTGCCTGGCCTGAGCCCCAGAGGATCCCCAGGTCACTGGGCTGTGTCGCCCAGGCCTTGCAGCCAGGCCCCAGGAGCCCTGGGGTCAGACAGCGCCGCAGACTGGGGTCCGGGGGTCCCAGGAGCGGCCTCTGTTCCTGGCGTGGTGTCCGCCGGGCTCAGAAGTCCCCACAGGCAGACAAGGAGGTGGTCAATTCAGTCCTGCGTCTAGAAAATACTGCTAAGCACTCGGCTGTGGTGTGGCTGCCGCCCTCCGCACGCCACCTCGGCCGTCCCTGCTTAGGTGAACCGGAGCCTTGGTGCCCCTTGGGAAACGCAGCTTGGGAGGTGGGTGAAGGCGGCCTGAGCAGGGAGCGTGTGCTGGGGAGCGGCCACTGCACCCCGGGGTGGGGGCGGCGGCCACGGGGAGACTTGAAACTCCACGAACGAGGGGTCGCACTGGAGGCCGCAGGTGCCGCAGCCGGTGGCCCCAAACCTGGTGGCTTTATCACGTGGCCGGGGTGGGGTCAGAGGGTCTCCCCTCTACGCGGTGCCAGGCTGCGTCCCAGCTCCAGAAGCCGTTTTCTTTTCCCTGGTTCTAGAGGCTGCTGAGTTCTTGGCTCACGGCCTCACTCAGCAGCGGCTCCAACGGCCGCCTCCAGCGTCCCACCCTGATCTCCAACTCTTACTGCCCCCCATACGGACCCTTGTCCCGACCCTTGTCCCGGTGGAGCCCGGAGACTCGACCTCAGGCTCTGCCACTGAAACACCCGCAACGTCCCCTTTGCCACGGAAGGTGACGTCACAGCATGTGGCCACCCTTGGGTGCTGTTACTGGGTCACAGGGGCACCCTTGCTGGGTCGAGGGGCCCGTTCTCCACAGCTAAACGCACGGTGGGGGCTGCGGTGTGGCACTGCTGCAGGGACGGAACCGCCAACGCGACATGGGTCTTGGTTGGAAAAAGCGACGGTCTCGTCTTGGGCCGGGTGGAGGGTTCCGAGTGTGGGGACGATGCTGCGGGTGTCACACACGTCCTGCACTTCCCCTCAGCATCTCCGTGGGCCTCCTTGGGGCCACTGCTGCGGAGGAAACACCAGCATTTCTGACACCTGGCGCTTTTCTCCCCCCACCGCTGACCCGGGAGGGTGGAAGCCCCTCACCTGCGGCCCCCTGCTCGCCATGTCCTTTGCCTCAAGAAAATCAATCTGGCTAAGTTGCACCTGGACGGGGCGTTGGGTTCCAGCGGCTAAATTCAATGAGGATGGTTAGCGGCTGACTTCCTCACGTGAGGCTTTTTAAAAATACGCAAGGGCACGCTTTTTGGCCTGAGAAATAGCCAGCAGCGGCCTCCCCCGTGCCCTAACCAGGGACGGAGCCCACCACCCTCCGGTGCCCAGGGCGCTCCACCCCGCGGCCCCGTGCAGGCAGCTCCGCCCGGAGTCCACGTGAGGCCGTGCGCCCACCGGCTCTTTCCCAGTCCTGCGTCAGCACACACGCTGCTTCCTGACCGTCCACGCTTGTGCGGGAGGTTGGTGTGTCTGGAGGGGAGGCCACGGGTGGGTTAGGGGTGGAGACAGGCAACAGCACAGCCTCGGGCGTCTGTTTCTGCTTCCCGGGCGCATCGCAGCTGAGCTGAGTCCGCTGTCTGCAGGCCCGCCCGGCGGAGCCCGTGAGCACGTGGCACAGGTGAGGCGCGGGGCAGGGCACCCGCAGTGGAGTCGGCCGCACACCCGCACCTGTCCTTTCCACGGGCCGCCACTGGAGACGCGGGAGTGCCGGACTGGGGCCTCCAGGTCAGGCACGGGCTGGACACCCGGCCCGACGAAAGATGTGGGTCTGTGGACGGGGCAGCGACGCTCCAGTGGGAGGTGGGTGAACAGACCGCTGTCACGGACACGAAGATGCTGTCACGACGGGGCCCCTGTTGCCACGGGCTGGAATCCCTGCTTATTTTCTCCTTTTAGGGGTGCTTTGTGTTCTAGAGCAGTTTCAGGGTCACAGCAAACTCATGGAGGGTGCAGAGCTTTCCCAAATCCCCCCGCCCCACGCACGCAGCCTCCCGGTTATCAACCTTGCCCCATGGACGGGGGGGACTGGCTACTGCAGATGGACCCTCCCTGGTCCCCAGAGTGAAGCCCACCTCTGGGTGCTGTCTGGACACACGGGGGACGACACCCACCACGGTGGTGCCAGACCAAGTCCCATCACCACCCCGAAACCATCTGCACTCTGATCCCACTCCCCACCACCCCCTCAGCTGCGCTGTCCCCAGGGGTGGGCCTCGTCCAGAAGGTCTAGAGCTGGAGTCCTGCGTCATGTGTCCTGCTCAGGCTGGCGTCTCCCGCTGTGTCCCACGCATGTCCGGCTCCTCCGGGTCTTCTTGTGACTTGATGGCCCATTTCCTCCCGGGGCCCCATGAGCGCCCCTCGTCTGGATGGACCCCCGTGCACTTGTCCGTCACCCAGAGGCACATCCGCTTGCTTCCAAGTGTTGGTGATTATGAATAAAGTTTAACATCCTGTGCAGGTTTTTCTGTGGATGTAAGTTTTCAGCTGCTTTGGGTAAATACCAAAGAGGGAGATGGCTGGATCATACGAGTGTCTGTAGTTCTGTAAGCTGCCCAGCTGTCTCCCGAAGGGGCTGCAGCACCTGGCGCCCCCAGCGAAGAGCAAGAGCTCCCGCTGCTCCACGTTCGCGTCAGCACTTGGCGTTGTCGGGTCCAGATTTAGGCCACGCCGGTAGTGGGTGCAGGACCCGAATTGCTCTTTTACTTTGTGTTTCCCTAGGGACGTGTGCTGAAATTCTTCTCAAGCATTTACATGGTGCCATGTCTGTTCAGGTCTTTTGCCCACTTCTAATTGTTTTATGATGGAGTTTTGAGTTTCTTGTGTATTTTGGACAGTGGTTCCTTATCAGACACGTCTTGCTAATTTCTCCCAGTCTGTGGTTCACCTTCTCATCCTCTTGACAGTGTCTTTCCAGAGCACAGAAGACTCACCTTTAAGTGGAGGCTAGGTTCCCCATGGTTGCGTTGTCACATTTATAGTCAGCACATCCCCAGGCTACCCTGGTTTCTGCTCTGCTGTCTCCTAAGATGGCAGTGCCAGCCCCATTTGTCACTATTGTATTGACGTTGCTCCTGGTCGAAGATCAATAGACTGTATTTATGTGGGTCTGTTCCGGGGCTCTCTTTGGTTCCATCGATCCGTTTGTCCATCCTTTTTCCAATACTACACGGACTTGATTACTTCAGTTGGACAGTAAGTGCTGAGGTCAGGTGACGTCGGTCCTCCAAATTCGTGCTGCGTCTTCAAGACCTGCTGGCTCTTCCTCCATCCAAGTGTTCAAGTCAGTTTGTTGATACTTGCAAATTGTTAATGGGATTGTTTTTGCTTTGAGATGTAAGAATTCTTTATACAGACTGGATATTAACCTCTTACCTCCTATATGATTGGCAAGTATTCTGTGGGTTGGTGGCCTCCTTGGGTACTCTGAGGTCTTCCATTTTGATGTCCAATGTATTTATTTTTGTTGCAACTTTTTTGGTGTCATATCCAAGAAATTGACAAATCGAATGTTAGCACTCTCTGGTTTTCTCCTAAGAGCTTTATAATTTTAAGTTTTAAATGTAGGTCTTTGCTCTATCTTGAGTCAACTTACGTGTTTTAGTTTGTATACAGTAGAATTTAACATTTTAAACAAAGATGCGGAAATGGATATCAAGTACTATTGCTGTTCTTTCAGATCAAGAACGTCCCATCAATTTTTAGATGATAAATATAAACTACTTATCATCTTAGAAAAATGTGGGGAAAATTTTCTGTGCTCTAGTTATTTCAGCTACTTAATAACATTTGCATCTGTTTTCCTCCGTAGAACTTAAAATACCCACCAACTGAGAAAATTTGCCAAAAGAGAATGTCTATTTAGGTCCCAAGTGTTATTTAATGAGTCATTGTTGTATTTGTCTTGATTCATTCTTTCTGGTTAATTTAACCCTATTGTCTTTATTTTCTCCTCACAATTGCTGGTAAAAAAGACGAGACGGATAGGGCAGCAGTCACATCAAGGGCCTGGGCTTTCCTGCTGGGAGGTTTCACCCAGCGTCCAGGATCCCCTCCTCTCACCACATACACCCCCCCCCCCCCGGGGTCCAGCATCCCCTCCTCCCACCACATACACACACCCCAGGGTCCAGCATCCCTCCTCTCACCACATACACACCAGCGTCCAGGATCCCCTCCTCTCACCACACACACACACACCAGCATCCAGGATCTCCTCCTCTCACCACATACATACCAGCATCCAGGATCTCCTCCTCTCACCACACACACCCACACACCCACCCCAGGGTCTAGGATCCCCTCCTCCCACCACACACGCACACACCATGGTCCAGGATCCCTCCTCTCACCACATACACACCAGCATCCAGGATCCCCTCCTCCTACCACCACACACACACACGGGACGTTCTCCATCCACGGAGTTCTGTGAACAGCGTTCCAGGTCCTCTCCATGCAGCCCCATGTTCAGCCCTTCAGCCCTCACTTCCCATCTCTGGGTTTGGTCCCCTCCCTGCGTCCCCACCTGGCCAGCAGGCCGCACACCCTCCCGCCCTGACTCCATCCACTTGGAGAGCCTGTCACGGCTTCATCCCTGAAATGGATTCCTGACCATGAAGTGGGCTTTTAGCGTGTGAACAACAATAGAAAAGGCTCTCTGTGTTCGTTGTAGAAAAGCGGTGCTGAGATGTTGCCGTGTGGGCGGAACTTGCAGGATGCTCATGTCCCATTAGAGGCCACCACGCAGGATGCAGGCGGAGGGAGCGTGGCCGGGGACGCAGGGGCCACCAGCAGAGGTGACGCGTGAGGAGGCGTCTCACTGGAGGGTTCGAGACCATGCACGCCCACCGTGCACACGCAGACCACCCACAGAGGCAACCCTGCGCGCACCGCACATGTGCATCTGTGCATACTCACGCGCACACAACCCTGTGCACACGTGCACACACACACACAGGGCCGGGAAGATCTAACTGGGAGCCTGGTAAAAGATCCCAGTTACAGTTCAGGCACAGTTGGGGCGCGGGTCTCGGGAGCATCTCGGAGGGAAACTGTGCTGGTGCGGGCAGGGCTCCCAGGGGGAGCGCACTGGTCCCACGCTCTTGTCATGAGTCTCACGTGTTCTTATCTGTGCACTATTCTAGGTTTACTTATCTTTTTAAAAAGATATTTATTTTCAGAGAAGGGGAGAGGGAGGGAGATAGAGGAGCATCCGCCAGTGAACATCGCTGGTGGCTCCCTGCTGGTCACGCTGCCTGTGAGCACGTGCACAACCCCTGGACCACGCGTGCCAGGGCCTCCCCGGAGGCGGTGCGTGTACAAGCACACGTAGCTATGCCTGCAGGCCGGCGTAAGAGCACATGTACCTGCACGTGTGCACACGCCACCTGAGAGGCCTTTGTTGAGGGAGCTCACCCAGGATGGGAATGCTCAGCGTGAGGGAGGAAAGGTGGACTATTTCCCAGCAAAACGCAGAGACTGGGCTCCTCTCTGCACGGACCTTTCCATTTCCGTGTCAACTCACGGAGTCCACACTGCACTTCCCTGATCAGTGGACACTCACCTCCTTGTACGTTGTCAGGGGCCGTGTTGGATTTCTAGCATGTTCTCTGTGTTCTCCGTGCAGCATAGGCTCTGTTTTCACGGATAACTTTATTTTGGAAAATTGGAAGCAACTGCAGAAGTCGGAGGAGCAGCACTAGGAGCCTCCCTGTGCCCACTGTCCCCCCGCGTGGCCTGGACAGTCTCACTCCCTGCACCGGCCGGTCTTGAGGTTGACAGTCACGTCCTTTAACGCTCCCGCTGTTCCGGGAGTGTCGGGAGATGGGGTCTCTCCTCGGAACACAGGACTAGGCGCGTTCATGTGGTCAGGTGCCGGGCCTCCAGCCCTGTCCAGCTGCCCGGCGTCAGTTGCTGGGCCCCTCCCCTGACACGGGTGTCCACCTGTGGCCAGGGGACGTGTCTCCAGTGTCTTTAATTTGCGCTCTCCCATCTCCTTGTTCTCCCATTTGTAGTGGCCCGTTTGCCCCGGCGTTTCCCACATTCTGGGTTTTATTTGCCTTCTAGTGGGTCACTGAACACGGTCCTCTGTATGTCCTGTGATTCGGGAGTTGGGTCGAGGGTCTTCTATTCAGGCTGGACTGTTGATTTTTCAGACAAGGGCTTCCCCCCATGCAGCCCCTCTCGGGCGTGTCCCAGGACCAGCCATGCTCCTGAAGCTCTGCTCCGGCCTCCGTCCCAGGTCACGGGTCTCAGACAGCTGTCCCTGCTACCCTGTCACGCCCGACTGTGCCCTGCTGTGGAATTTCTCACAGGCAGATACACCGTCGTCCACACGCTGGGCGCGGAGCAGGCGACCTGAGCCTCAGTGGCCAGACAGGGACACCCGCAGGACCTCCGCCCGGCGGGATGGACAGCGTGGGCTGCGTGGTTCTGTGCCGGTGCCCCTCCCAGGACAACCGCGAGATGTCACTAGACATTGGCAGATGTCCCTGGAGAACAGGACCCCCCCACACCCTGTTTGGAACCAGTGATACAGCAGGAGAGGTGCATGGTCAGTGCGGGGTCTTCTGTTAAGTTGGACATTAACATAATGGCCCATTTTCAGGGCGGTTGTAGGTTCACAAGGAAAATTGAAGGTACAGCGGTGTCCCGTAGCCTCTTCCCTACATGCCCACAGGCTCCCCATGGTCACATCCCCCTCCGGAAACCTTGGTTACAACCGACAAACTTACGTTGCTACGTTCCCATCACCCAGAGTCCCCAGTGGGCTGCCTCTTGGTGTCGTCCACCACCACGGTGTCACATAGTAGGGTCACTGCCCCCAATGCTGTTTCCCCCATTCACGCTTCCTTCTCCCTAAGCCCTGGGGACCAGGGTCTGTCTATCTGTCTGCTGTCCCCCTGGGCTTGTCTCTTCCGGGATGTCACACTGTTGGAATCGCACAGACTTTTTGGACAGGTGCCCTTCCCTTCGGGACACACATTTGTTTCTCTAGTTTTGTCACGGTGGTGACTCATTTTTAAAGTGGTGAATCATACCCCCCTGTCTGGCTGTAGCATGTGATGTTTTCAAAAGTGTCCTGCATTCTTGTGTCTGCGTGGCTTGGTCGTGGTTTCTGAGTCACTGAGGGCAGCGCGGTGTCACACCCACCTCATCCATGCGACAGGCCACTCCTGGGGCACCGGCTGCTGTCCCCAGAGGCCACAGTGCCTCCCGTGACCCAGGGCTGGTGTCCTACTCTCCCAGGTTGCCATGAAGGGAGGAGAGGGGGAGGGAGAACTTTCAGTACAGGGATTGGGGGCAGAGTGTGAGGCCTGATTGGTTGGAAACCCTGTTTCGGACACGCCTAACTTCCATGTTTTTGCCCTACTGAGTGCATGTCTGGCTCCACTAGCCTTGGGTACAACGTGTCTCCTCCCTGCCGTGTCCTCTCAGACACCCCCGAACCTTGAGCGGTAGCCCCCACCGGGAGGAACCGCGACCCCGGCCTCCGTCTAAAAACTCACATCAGCAGAGAACGCAGACAAAGGGAAGCGATTTAAAATGTTCCTGAACCGGTAACTAGCAGCGCCGCCTCACCGAGCGAGGCACGGCTCATTGTAATTAAAGTAATTGAGGCCGTCATACGTGGGTTAATTACTCTTTGTTCAGAAGGCAGCGGAGTCTCACAGGCACAGCTCCTTCTAACCGATCCGAGAAACGTGTTTCCCGTCACGCACCGTGAAGGTCGGGGCTGCGAGCCAGCTCCCCATGGGATGCGGGCAACGGCCCTTCCCACGCGCTCCGGGCCCCGTGGCCACTGTGCGCCGCCCCCGGGTGCCGTGTTTTCTGACCTGCGCCGTCTTCACACGCTCGCAGAACAAAGCCCTGGGCCGGCTCAAGGCTCCTCTTTCAATTCCACGGACTTGGCCTTGGAAGCTTAACTCAAGGCCCAATCGGGTACCCTGGGCTCCAGGAAGAGGCGTTTGGCTCAGCCAGGGGTTGAAGCAGAGGAGGAATCAGGACGCTTGGGGTGGGGGGTGGGCTGCAGGGCGGTGCTGGGGGCGGGGTGGCCGGCGGAGCAGGGGGCAGGTTCACAGGTGGCGAACAGGTAGCGGTGTTTAAAGAAGCCCAGAGGACAGGGCCCAGAACTTAGGGGCAGGTGGAAGAACTTCCTCTGCAGGGAGGGGCAAGGCTGCCCCGACAGCCCAGGGAGGTGGGAGGCAGATGGCCCTTCCCGTGCTCAGGGGCCACAGTGTGGCTGAGCTGCCCTGGTGCCCGCTGCCCCCGCCGCCCCCGCCACCTGCGCAGAGGCTCGGACACATGACACCACGCTCTGCTGGCCTTCACGGGACGTGCTGGCCGGTTTTGAATGTAACATGTAGCTCCGGTTGCAGTGCATGTGTGCGCGTGTGCATATGCGTGTTTCTGGTTTGATTTGTGGGCCTGGGTTCCCCGTCTGGTTACAGAGAAGTGGTCTGTGCACCGCCCTGCACTGTAGCCGCAAGGAGTCACCAGGGGGAACCCCGAGGTGTGGGGCCAGGGGACCCCTGTCTGCGGCTGACATCTTCACGTTCAGTCCTGGGGCTCGGGCGGGGGTGGGTGGGCAGGAAGGGCCTGCAGTGCTTTCTGACCTTCAGGTTGGAGTTGTGACACTCGTTAGAGGCTATGAAAATAGGTATTTTCTCTCTCCCTTTTTGCCCTTCACACACGCACTTCATCCCGTTTCTGTGAAATGTAAGAATGTCTTCTGTGTTGGAATCAAGGCCTGAGGTCCCTGCTGCGCCATCAGGATAGGGAGCACGTGTGAGGTGTGGACACAGGCCAGGGGCCCCACACACTCCAGGACGCCCCACATCCATCTGAGCAGAAACGAAGGAGATGAACTTTTTGCGAGATGACGTAAAAGGGCGACGCAGAACACTTTTCAGTTCGTGGCCTTGAAGAATGACGTGGTCACGATGTCCCTAGCAGCTCGTGCAGAGCAGCTTCCCCGCGCCTCCTCCCTCTCGGCCACCACCAGGCTGCGGCGGGAGGGGCCGCGGGGAGCCCCGCGCTGGGGGCACCCGCTTCTGAGCAAAGAGCCGTTTCCGAGAGACGCGTGTTGGCTCTGCGGAGCCTGTCTGACTCCAGGTGAGATTCCGAAAGCTCGTCCTCTTGGCTCCTGAGTGGTGGACGTGGCCGGCCTTTAAAAATAGTCCTCGATGGTGACTGTTTCCAGCCTCCTTGAAAAACATCACGCCTTCCGAGTGGTGTCCCCACGAGGTGCTCCTGGGGCAGCTGGTTTTCTTTTCCTCACGCAGGACGTTCTTTGTCGCTTTTAGAGGGAGGAGGGCGGGTGGGGGGCAGAGGGAACTTCAGTCTGAACAGCAGCTGGTGCCTCCACATGTGTCCCAGCCCGGGGTGGGATCCCAGCCCAGGTGGGATTGAACCTGGGATCTTTCAGTGCACGGACGATGCTCCAACCAGCTGAGCCTCGTCAGCCAGCGCAGCTAGACGTTTTAAGCATAAAACCGTTCACCTGTTTCTTATTGCAACACGTGCGTACATCGGTAAATGGGATTAGTCAGTAACAATCAACCAGACCGTACTTAATGCCGCGTAGGATGCAGGGTACCAGCCATCACTAAACTGCGCGGCTGGTGCGAGGCGGCCTGACCTAAATGTCCAGTGTAACCGCTGGGGGAGGACAAAGGGAACATGGAGCTTAGCTATTGTTACTCCATAATGGACTCTACATTCAGCTGTCATTTCAATAACTTCAGAAAGTGACAAAAATGCCCAGTTTCCTTTGTAGTCGCATCCTAATGTAATATTTTAGCTTGAGTGTCCCCAGAAGATGTCTTGTTGTCCTAACCCCGGGGCCTGTGAATGTGCCTCTGTGTGGAATCGCCTTGACCGGTGTGACCCTGCTGAGGTCCTCGGTGCGCCAAGCAGTGAGGGGCTGGCAGCCCCTGGACTTGGTGCGGGCGGCACGTGCTGACATTCCCGCAGGGCGGCCGTGACATGCTGGAAGCCCCCCCTCGCTGGTTCCCGAGTGGGTCACGTTCTAGCCCAGGCCGTGTGGACAGGACCCCGCATGGTCCTTCAACGTCAGACTCCCGGGCTGGGGGACTGAGGGCCCTTCGCTCTGGTCTCTCCCCTGGGCCCAGCAGCTGCCCCAAAGGGGGAAACTCCGCTGCCCTCATTTCTCAGAGGTTCCTGCTTTCAGCCGGGGAGAGCAGCTGGGTGGAGGCCCCCTTCCGCACCTGGAGGGTCTCAGATGTTACCTGAGGCCCAGCCTGCAGTTCTGAGTGAACCCCCACAGCCAAGGCTGTTTCCACGTGTGCCCGCCCTGGATCTGACTGTCCCCTCTGGCGGGGACACCTGCCCGGCTCCCGTCTGCTCAGGTGCAACACAAGTCCTGCTGGCTGGGGTGCCCGCCCTGCCCACACCCACCCTGCCCCTGTGTCCCCCCCACCCTGCCCCCACCCACCTTGCCC
>PVIW01001854.1:0-32567 GCA_004026585.1 Noctilio leporinus
AAAAAAAAAAAAAAAAAAAAAAAAAAAAAAAAAAAAAAAAAAAAAAAAAAAAAAAAAAAAAAAAAAAAAAAAAAAAGATAGACAAAGAGGTCAGTGGAGTAGAATGTCCAGTCAATTTTTGACAAAAACATGAGGGCAATTCAGTTGGGACAGCATAATCTTTTCAAGAAATAGTACTGGGATAATTAGATATCCCTAGGCAAAAAACAAAAACAAGACTCAAAATGAATCATAGGCTTAAATGTACAACCTTGAACTATAGACTTCTAGAAGAAAACATGGAAGAAATTCTTTGTAGGACTGGGTTAGGCAAAGATTTCTTGGATTCCACAATAAAATTTAAAAATTGGATATAACACACACACAAATTAATAAACTGAATTTTATCAAAATTAAGAAAAATCTATTATTTGAAAGACACTGTTCCCAAAATGAAAAGACAAGCTACAGACTGGGAGAAAAGATTTGCAGATTACATGTCTGATAAAGACTTGTATCCAGAATACACATAATGCTGAAAACTTGATAATAAGGAGACACAACTCTCCCCATAGTGGGCAAAAGGTCTGCACAGCACTTCACTGAAGAATATACATGGGTGGCAAATAAGTATATCAGATATGTTCTATATCATTAGTCATCATTAAAATGCAAAATAAAACTAGAGTAAGATATGACTATGCATCTGTTGCAGTGTCTAAAACCAAACCAAGTGCTGATGAGGATGTGGAGCAACTGAAGCTTCTTACATTGCTGGTAAAAATGTCAAATGAAGCCCTGGCTGGTGGCACAATGGATAAGGTGCCAACCTGTGAACCCAAAGGTTGCTGGTTCGATTCCCAGCCAGGGCAACATAACCAGGTTTCAAGTCAGGTCTCCAGCCAGGTCCATAGCTGGAGGCAGGTGAAAGGCGACCATACATTGATGTCTCTCTTCCTCTCTACCTCTCTCCCTTCCCCCTCTCTCTGGAAATAATAAATAAAATCTTAAAAAAAAAAAAAAAAAAGAATGAACTATTTATACATGGGACATCATGACTGAATTTCAAAGTAAGTTTGCTTAGTAAGTAAAGACAGACTAAAAGAGAGGACACAGCATATGATTTAATTCATAGGAAATTCACCCTGGCTGGTGGTACAGTGAGCTCCTGGATAAGGAGCCTGCCTGTGAACCCAAAGGTTGCTGGTTCAATTCCCAGCCAGGGCACATAACCAGGTTGCAAGCCAGGTCTCCAGCCAGGTCCATAGCTAGAGGCAGGTGAAAGGCAACCATACATTGATGTCTCTCTCCCTCTCTGCCTCTCTCCTCCTTCCCCTTTCTCTAAAAATAATGAATAATTTTTTTTTTTTTTTTTTTTAATTCTAGAAAATGAGAACAAATTTGTGATGACAGCAGATCAGGGGTTGCCTGGGGATGGGGTGAGGTAGGAGGGGAGGAACGGAGGGAGAAATTACAAAGTCACAGAGAAACTCTTGGAGGCGACGTTCACTATCTTGATTGTGGTGATGATTTCACAGGTGTAGTCATATGTTAACACTTGTAAAGTTGTTCATTTTCAACAAGTGCAGTTTCTTGTATGCCAATTATACCTCAGGAAAGCTGCTAGGAACAAAAAATCCCAGAAGGAAATAGTGAGAAATAAGAGGTAATGGTGAAGAAAGAAATTAGTGAATGTGTTGGTGAATCTAAATAAGTAGCGGTAATTCACAGGAATAAAGATAATAATTACAGACAGATGGAGAACATCTGATTTTATCCTGATTGGCAGAAAGGAGGTGAGGGTTTCACTCTAGATTTTAAATATGTGTTCTGTGTACTGAGCTTCCTTGCAAATGGAAGGAACAAAAGTAGGGGATTTTTAAAAAATCAGCTCAAAAGATGTGAAATAAGAAAAATGAAACAAGGAAAAAGCATGTAGCCAATTGAAGTCATGGAAAAGCAGGTAGAAAATAGTTTAACACATCCCCTTAAAAATTCCTGTGGGAGTCAAGGAAGTCTTCCTGGGAGAGGGCATTTATTTAAAATGGCTTTAAAGAATTCGTGTCCACCTAGAGAGGACACAAACATTATAATAAGTAGAAGGGGTTACATAAGCAAATGCCCAGGGAGGTAAAAAGACAAGCTAGGGTCAGTACCTAGGATGTGACCCCAGTGCAGGCAGCTGGACAGGGCGGGCCGGAAGCTGCAAAAGGGAAATTGGAGCCACATCACTGAAGGCCTTGAGTGGGGGCAATGGGAAACCTCGGAAAGCTTTTTCCAAGCTGAGGCGACACAGTCAGAGTCATTTTAAAAAGCACCTGGTGAGGGTGATGTACAGAAAGGATTATTGAGCCAGTCCCGTTGGGGTGGGCGGGGGGCGCAGTGAGGAGGGTTGAGGGGAGGCCATAGGGACAGAGAGGAGGCCACCACCCATTCCCTTACACCTCAGTTTTCCGGTCAGCATCAGTGACAGGCCGGTCAGTACAAAGATGTTCTCTGGCAGCTGTGACTTCCTGGCTCAGAGGTGAGGAGATTGAGTTGGACAGAATTGTTCTCACAACAGATGGGTGGCAGCACCACGTCTGTGGAAACCTGCTGTTTAAAAGTGACCTCCTGACCTTCAGATCCATCTCATGAAAAGAGAGCAGCGAGGCAAGAGGCCTGGCCTTGGGACTGAAGGGCTGGGGGCCAAAGGGATTCAGCTTTGGCTCAGCCACGTTCCTGGCCTTCTCTGAGCCACCATCTCACCTGTCGTTCCGCCTCACAGTGAAGGCGTGAGGCCGGCAGGCCCTCCCATCTGTGACAGCCCAGGAGTCGCTCCCAGGACTCGACAAGGTCACAATGGGCTAGGGCAGCAATTTTCAACCAGTGCGGCACAAGATTTTTTAAAACATGCCATACCTGATTATTTAGTCAGGGGCACTGACCTCTTTTCCCTTAGATCATCAAATAAAAAATGACAATTGCTAACACAACAGTAGCTGTCCGGTGTGAATGAATCAAAATTATTTCTACCGTTTTGGTGGATCAGCAAAAAATGTATCTTTTTGTGTGTTGCAGAATTTTAGTAATTAGTTGATGTGTGCCATGAGATGAAAAAGGTTGAAAATTGCTAGGCTAGCAGATCCAACCCTGGTTCTCTGTATCCCGTCTAATGTCCCAGCCTGCTAGCATGACCTCCTCGTAGGGTCACCCCCTAGTCCCCACCAATGAGCTCCACCACTTGGGGAAACAGGACCTTCTGATTGCTTTCTTTCTTCAAAATGAAAATAGCTTTATTGTTTTCATTATAAACATAATATGAGCTCATTGCTAAAAATTTAAACCATAAGAGAAATGTAAAAGAAAAAGTAAAATTCGAGTGCTTTTCTCTCATACAAAGGTCGTCACTGTTAAGATTTGGCAACAGTCTTCCAGAGAACTCCCTATGCTCTTACACACACACACACACACACACACACACACACACACTTCAAACCTTCACACACAACTTTGTATAAATGAAACTGTAGTATTTTAATTGTGTTGCAATCTAAGTGTTTTACTCAATAACCATGTTATGGATCTCTTTGTAAAAATATGTACCTTGTTATTTTAAAAAAATGTTTTTATTACATGCTCTCAGATACATTACACAAATGTATAAATATGATCAACATGAACACCAGTAAACCCTGACCACTGCTTTATTTTTAATGACTCCCTATTTTCCTCTATGAATAAATGAACTGTAAACACTGCTGCAATAAACATCTTGAAATACATATCTTTTTGCATTTTTAGGATAAGAGCTCTTTGTATATTAGAAATATAACCTCAGATCACCTGGTTTCTCAGGGTCTCTGGTGTTGGGCAACATGGTCCTCTGGAAATCAGATCCCCAAGAGACTGGAGCAGTTCTACCTCTGGTCAGTGGAGGGCAGCAGTGGGCAAGATTCACTTTCAGGTAGGACACGCTTCGGCCTGCCAGGAGCTGGACACACACACACACACTCACACGCACACACCCATCCCACAAATACCCTTCCAGAGAGCCTCTCAGGAAACCACTTGGTTCACTACTGTTAGATCTTCCAGACACCAATTATTTTCCCATTGTCTGTAGACATATCTGTGAACAGTGAAGAGAGCCAGGCTCTAAAGTCAGACTGAATTTCGAAATCCAACTCTTACCTCCCAGCTATAGGTTGGGTGCACCCTTCATGACCTCCCTACCTCTCGGTTTTCTCATCTATGAAATGGAAATGGGTCCAGTGAAACCCACCTTCACAGGGCATGGTGAAAGAAAAGTGAACTGAGGAAGGTCCTAGCCAGGCAAGGGCAGGTGCTCAGTGACGGTGAGCCCTGGACCGGGGTCCCCCCCCACACACACAAACACACACACTAACCACCCCACCTCATTCACTCCCTGGTGAATAGAGAAACACTGACTCCGGCTGTCACTGCTGGCTTTGCTCCTCCCCAGCCTGCCCCATGCTTGCTCAGCTCTGGGTCTAAAGAAGATCACCCCTGGGCTGGCTGCATGGGGAGAGACTGCAAGAGAGGAGGAAGGAAGCTGATGAGGACCCACACCAGGGCTTGTGGAAAGCCTTGTGCGTGGGAGCGACCACTGAGAGACATGCGAAAAAGGCCGGCACCTGGCCACCGATGGGATGTGCTGGTCAGAGGGGTGGGGGCTCCTGGGGTTTCCAGCTGAGGGACTTCATGGACCACCAGAGAGGTGCCGTTGGTCATGGAGGAGGCAAGTTCTGCTTTCATTGTGCTGAGTTTAGGTGCTAGAGGGACTTTCGGATGCTCCCATCAGTGGGAAACCAGCGTTCAAGCCTGACCCTCCCCACCTCCCCACTGCCCAGCCCTGCAACAGCAGCTGGGTCCATCCCTGTCCAGGGATCAGAGCTGCTCTAGGACCTAATTCAGGCCAGCAGAGGGGATTCATCTTGCTTGATTCCTTCTTGCTTCCTCTCCAATCTCCCCCTGGCTACCCCAGCAAACCCTAGGCCTCATGTTTGGAGAGGGGAACATGGGGAAGACCATTTTTTCCCCCCACTCAGGGCCTTGTACTACTCCCTTATGCCAGGAGCAGGGCAGGGCCCAAGGGGCCCCGGGCTCAGGAGGGGAAAGCAGAAAAATGGGTTTCTGATAGGCACGACTCTGGCCTGAGAGCCGGGTGAATCATCAGTCAGCAGGCAGAGGGGGCAAAGAGCGGGAAGGGGAGAAGGCTGGCCCAGGCTCCAGGCTGTGGGCTTTGGGGGAGGGAGAGGCAGGCAGATTAAAGGGGTGAGGTCCTGGGATGCCACCATGTGTGTGTGTGTGGGGGGGGGGCTCTCTGAGTTTCCTTCAATCTCTAGCCTGGTTCCAGGGCTAACGCAGGACTCTAGATTTCTATTCCTTTGTTTATATTAATAATGAGGACAACAACAGGTTTGTTTATAGATTGCTCACTCAATGCCAGGCCTCCTGCTAAACTCTTTACAAGCATTACTTCATTTTACTTCCATTTTAGAGATGAGGTCACAGAAGCTCAGAGAGATTAAGCCATTTGCCCAGGTCACACTGAGAAGTCAGGGAGTCAGGAAAGAGCCTTTTGTTTGCCTCCAGAGCCTAGGAACTCCTCTCTTCGTTCCCCTCGAGTCGTGTCCAGCACCCTATTAATAAGATCAGTGGTTTCCCACCAGGGGTCCCAGGCACACCGAGTCCTTGGAGCTATAATCAAGGTGAAGATGCCCAAAGCATGACAGGTACATTCACTTACCATTAGGTTACCTGAGCCACAGTTTCCCTAACACCAAAGGATTCTAAGCACTTTATTACTTTTTTAATTTGTGGGCTTCATTCACCCAGGAAAGATATGAAACTAGTTCTTGCTCAGTGGGGAAATGCTGGGGTCCCCAACAGACTGGTGGGGTCAGGGTCATTTGAAGGATGGTGCCAGGGCTCCTTGGGGTTCCTTAAATCTTTGCTGTTTGGTGGATCTGTAAGAAGGAACAGGGGGTGTTTGTAATGGGGTGGGGGTGCTGGCAATCTTCCCCTCCTGTGTGGAGGGGGAAGGCCTGGTGTTCCCCACCTATCCAGTCCCAAGTTGGCCCATGGATGGTAGGTGTGGCTTCTGGAATTTTATCAACCCCTCAGGAATGTAGTGGCTTTAGTAAAGACCCTCTGAGGCAGATGAGTGGGGTACAGGCCAGGGCCTGCTCTGGCTGTGGGTGCGGACCCTGCAGAGGGCCCCACCAGGCAGGCTTGGGCTGGGGCTGGGTTTGGGGTGGGGCAGGCCAAGGATCCAAGGAGTGTCAGGCATCCCTGTGCCCTGCCCCAGGCCGCTTTCCTCTGCCGGGCTCCACTCCAGCATTTCGTCTCCCCACCCAACTCTCCCAGGGCAAACCCAGCCTTTAGGATGGCCTCATTTATCAAAGCATAGAGTACCTGAACCCTATCAGGCATTTCCCTTCAAAATCTTACTTAATCCTCTGGGGAGAGTGGGCAGGTGGGGAAGGGGACAGAGGGGAGGAAAAAGGGGATGGATGTAATACAAGGACAATAAAACTAAATTAAAAAAAATTTTACTGAATCCTCATATCCTGCCCAATTATGTATTTCTAATCCCTAAGTTATAGATGAGGAAAAATAAGTCTCTAGAAGGTTAGTGACTTGTCCAAGGCCACACAGCTACTACCTGTCCAAGTCTGGTAGAATCTAGGTTTCTGACTCCAAAGCCAATTGACTCCTTTTTATTTCACTAAGCTAGGGTTCAGAGGGAATGGGATCTGTCCAGTCTGCTCCTAGAAGTGTGAGCAGATAGACAATCTCACAGGGCAGTAGAATGTCGTAACAAGAGCACTGGCTGTGGAATGGCTGCCTTTTCTCTCACTGGAAACAGTTGCCGTGTGGAGAAAGGCATCCATCAAGCCCTCTCTCCCTGACCCTTATCTCATTCAGCGTAAGTGCTGTCAATCGCACCTCCCAAAAGTATCTCACTCAGCTCCATCATTCTTCATTGGCACTGCCACGCTAGTCCAGGCCATCATCATCTCTCACCTGGCCTCTCTGCTTCAATTCTTGCTCCTTCAATAAATATTTCTTCACAGAGCAAGCCAAGTAATCTTTGGAGAATATCAAAGATCATGTCACTCCCCTGCATAAAATTCTTCAATAATTCCCCACTGCACTTGGATTAAAATCTACAATCGTTGCCAGGCTTCTAATATCTGACTGTCATCTACCTTGTGATGTCAGCCTGTCTTCTTCCTATGCTGCCAAGCTGCCAAGCGCACTTCTACCTCAGGGCACTTGCACTTGCTGCTTACTCTGGGAGAAACTACGTCTTCACGTGGCTGTTTGCTGCTCGTCGTTCGGGTTGGGCCTCAAGTGTTACCTCTCTCAGAGGTCCACCTTGAGCACCCTAACTAATGCAGCATTTGCTTCTCACTCTCACTCCATATCATTTTCTCTTCTATCATCCTGTTTATCTCCTTTTCAGTTTGTAATTTTGAGTGAGTCAGAAATAGACGAGGCATCGTAAACACTAAAGAAAGACCAGTTTTGGATCAGTTCGATCCCTGATTGCATGATGATGATCTGCCTCCACTACCTGTCAAAAATAAAAGTATATCCTTTCTTAAGGAAGAGAACACCAGCCAGAGCTTCAAATTATCTCTACATTTTTCATACACAATGCTAAAATTTAAGGAAAAGTTACCAAACATACAAAAAAAAAAAAAAAGCCCTGGCTGGTAGCACAGTGGATAAGGCGCCGGCCTGTGAACCCAAAGGTCGCAGGTTCGATTCCCCAGCCAGGGCACATAACAAGGTTGCAAACCAGGTCTCCAGTCCCGTCTGTGGCTGGAGGCAGGTGAAAAGCAACCATACATTGATGTCTCTCTCCCTCTCTGCCTCTCTCCCTTCCCCTCTTTCTAAGAATAATGAAATAAAATCTTTAAAAAAAAAAAAAAAAAAAAGACATGAATAGACCAAATAAATAAATAAATAAAAAGGAAAAGTATTTCATGAAAAGAGACCCACAGGAGGCCCAGCTATTGGCATTACCAGACTTTTCAGTGCAGTGATTAATATGTTCAACAAATTAAATGAAAAGATGGGGAAATTCAACAGAAAACTAGGAACTATGAAAATTATTAAGAGCAAATTCTGTAACTGAAAAATACAAAAATTGAGATTAGAACTCAGTAGATGGGTTTACAGCAGGTTAGATACAATGGAACAGAAAATCAGTAGACAGGAAATAGGGCAAAAGAAAACCTTCAGACCAAAGTAAGAAAAATTAAAGAATGAAAAAAATACAGAAAAGAATGTATGAAGCACAGTGAAAATGCCTAAATTATGTGCAATTGAGCCTCAGAATGAAAGGAGGGAGAAAATAGGGCAGATGCAATATTCAAAGAGTTGATGGTTGAGAAGTTCTGAAACCAAAGACATGAAGTCGTAGGAAAAATATGAAGCACTATGAACCTTAGACAAAATGAATACAAGGAAAAACAAATTCAGACATAGAATAAATAGCAAAACTTTCTGAAAACCAGACAAAGAGAAAATAGTAAAAGCACCCAAACGATAAAAGGTATATTATCCTCAAATAGTATAAAATAGGTCTGTCAGTGGACTTCGTCACAGATGCCAGGGAAGCCATAAAACAAGGAAATGAAAGAAAATACTGCAAATCTAGAATTCTACACCTATTAGTACTATCACTTCATCTTCTCCTATTCTCCCATTCACTCATTTTGTTGCAGTCTTACTGTCTTTTTTGCTATTCCTTGTACATTTCAGACATGCTCACACCATAGGCTCTTTGCACTGGCTGTTTCTTCTACTTCATTCATTTTTCTCTTAGATGGTCACATGCCTATTGCCCTCATCCCTTTCAGTCTTTTCTCAAATGTTACCATTCCAATAAAGTCTACCTTGAACATCTTATTTAAAACTATAACCCCCTTACTCCTGATCCCTCTTCTCTGTACATTAATAACTACTGACATGTTATCTATTTTATTTATTACTTGTTATTTCCCTTAGTGTAGAGACAATCTGATAAATGTAACTGATCCCTTTAAAATATGTGTATTTAAAAATAACATCAGCTGTTTAACAGGAAGGTTAAGAGTATTTAGTATGTCAGGATGTCATACTTGTTTACTTTTTTTTCTGATTTTTTTCCCTGTGTAATTTATTGTAGGACAAACCTCATCTTCTCTGGAAGTATACAGGAGAGACAGAGAAACCACTATGTGTTCAAGTATGGATGCTCTCCATTGTGATTTACAGAAAACCCAGCTACAGTGACTTAAAAGAATAAGCATACTTCTTATCTGACATAAGAAGTCATTCTGTGGCATGGCTTCTCCAGTGTTAGCTCAATACTGACATCAATTTGCTTTCCATTTTCACATTTCATCACACTTAGCTGTGCAGTATCACAAGAAGACATGAAAATATCTTGCTTAAGAAGGATGTTTTTCTTCTTTGCACCTCTTTTTAAGGGCTAAGAAACTCATTTTCTGCAGTACACCCAGCAGACCTCCTTCCTGTCTCATTGACTAGGAGTCTATCGCTGGGCCATTCCCTGTCTCTTTACAGGAAAGGCCGACAGACTCTTGTGATCAGCTCAGACTGCTCATGACTTATGTGCTGTGGGGGGTGGGGGGGTGGGGGGGGCAGACCCCAGAAGCCCATGACCAAATTCAAGGCTCTGTCAACAAGACAAGGTGTGCTCTTGAGGGAGTGGGGGCAACCCATAGCAGCTCTTACACAGCATTTCTGTTTTTCTTTTTCTTTTTTATTATTTTTAGAAGATTTTATTTGTTTATTTTAGGGAGAAGGGAAGGGAGGGAGAAAGAGAGGAAGAAAAAACATCGGTATGTGAGAGATAAATCCACTGGTTGCCTCTTGCACACTCCCAACTGGGGACCTGGATGACAACCCAGGGATGTACCCTGGCTGAGAATCGAACCTGTGACCTTTTGGTTCTGAAGCAGGCACTCAGTTCACTGAGCCACACCAGCCAGGGCCTCAGTTTTTCTTTTTAAAAGTCACTTTAAGCCCTGGCTGGTGGCACAGAGGGTAAGGTACCAGCCTGCAAACCAAAGGTCACTGGTTTGATTCCCAGCCAGGGCACATAACCAGGTTGCAAGCCAGCTCTCCAGCCAGGTCCATAGCTGGAGGCAGATGAAAGGCAACCATACATTGATGTCTCTCTCCCTCTCTGCCTCTCTCCCTTCCCCTCTCTCTGAAAATAAGAAATAAAATCCTTAAAAAAAAAAAAAAAACTTACTTTACAATTTTGAGCTCACTGATCCTCACCTGCCCCGGAGGATTTTACATCCTATTTTGCAGATGAAGCTCAGAAATGTTGGTGACTTGCTGACAGTCACAGAGCTAAGGTATATTAAGATGCTATTTGGGACCCACCATCCTTGGCTATTCTGTCTATGGATTCATGGTGGTTTAAAAAATTAGCCACAGAAGTTGTACATGAAGATTCATAGCAGAATTATGCATAAGAGCCAAAAGGTAGAAATAAATAATCCAAACAGCCATCAACTGATAAATAAAAAGACAAAATATGGTATAGTCACACAATGAAATATTATTAGGCCATATAAAGAAATGAAGTTCTGATTCATGCTTCAAGTGGATGAACCTTGTAAACATTATACTAAGTTAAAGAATTCTGTCACAAAAGGCCACATATATGATTCTATTTATATTAAATGTCTAGAAAAAGCAAATCCATAGAGACAAGAAGTAGATTAGTGGTTGCCAGGGGCTGGGTGAACAGGTGGGAATATTGGGGACAGTGGTAACATAAAGGTTTTTTTGAGGAGAAGGAGTGACTTAAATGTTCTAAAATTTATTGTGGTGATGGGTTGCACAATTCTTTGAATAAAATCATTGAACTGTCTGTTTTAAATAAGTCAATTGTATGATACACGAATTATCTTTCAACAAAATGTCACTAAAAATGGCTACAAGTTATGTGAAAAGTCCTCTTGTGGAAAGGTGGGGTCTATGTCCCCTTTCCTTGACATGAGTGGGCTTGTGACTGCCTTGACCAATGGAGTATATAATGGAAGTGACATGTTACTTCTGAGACTACGATTTTTAACAGCTTCCACCTGCCTCTCTCTAGATGCTGGTTCTTGGGACATTCTTTCTTGGAACCCAACTAACATGCTGTTGAGAGCCCAAATCCCACTGAGAGGCCACATATAGCCTCTCCAGGTGACAATCCCAGTTAGGCCCAGCCTTTGGCTATCTCAAGGCCAAGAGCCAGCGATGTGAGTGAAGAATCCTCCAGAGGATTCCAGTCCCCAGCCATTGAGGTCTCTCCAGCTGAGACCTCAGACATCATGAAGCAGAGGAGATGAACTATTTATTCCCTCTGCGCTCTGTCCAAATGCCTGACCCCAGAATCTATTAGCTTAAAAAAACATTGTTACATACTACCAAGCTGGGTGGTTTGTTGCACAGAAACAGATAACCAGAGAGCCATCTTCCCGCTCCTGGCTCTGTGACTCATCTCTGTCCCATCTGATTCCTTCCCAGGTCTCTCAGAATTCCCTCCTGCAGATTTCCTGGAGATGTAGATGGTGCTCAGAACTGTGGAAAACAAGGGTCTTCCTTTTTCCCTCCCTCACCCGGTTCTCTGTGGTTGTTTCCCTCACATTACACATGGTCTCTCTGGAAAAAGTCCAGTAACTGTTAAATGTAACAAGAACGGTTTGTGCAACATTGTCAATGTGAACCTGCAGCCAAGGAGAGTGAACTGGAATGAGCATGCGTAAACAATGACAACTTCACTGTACTAGTCAGTGGAGTGAGCATGTGTACTGTGTGGCCGTCATGTTCAAAATGACAGCGAGTAGAACAACAAATCTGAATCAAATTTTGCATTTAGCTTGACAATTCCTCTGTGGGAACTGTTTGGATAATTCAGAAGGCTTTCGGGAATGATGCAATGAGCGCAGCATAAATTAAAGTGTAGCACAAAGTCTTCAAAGATAGTCAATAATCTGTTGAAAGTGATCCATGTTCTGGAAGGCCTGCAATAAGCAGAACACTTGAGACTTGAATGTGTACGGGCTGCCATCAACAAAGATCAGAGGCTGACAATGCGAGAGCTAGAAGCTGATCTGGGGATTCCAAAAACTACTGGCTTTTTCCAAAACTAAAATCACCTTTGAAAGAGAAGAGATTTCAGACCATCAATGAGATTCAGAAAAATATGAAGGGGTAGCTGATGGTGATTCCAACAAAGGATCTTGCAATGCTTTGAACAGTAGGGGAGGCACTGGGAGAAATGTGTGAGGGCCCAAGTGCCTACTTGAAGTAGACTGAGGAATTTTGAAATAGACTGAGGAATCATTGTACAATGTTTCTTGTATCTTTTTTTTTTTTAAGATTTTATTTATTATTTTTAGAGAGAGGGGTAGGGAGAGAGGCAGAGAGGGAAAGACATCATTGCATGGTTGCCTTTCACCTGCTTCCAGCTAGGATCTAGCTGGACACCTGGCTTGCAACCTGGTTATGTGCCCTGGCTGGGAATCGAACCAACAACCTTTGGGTTCATAGGCCAGTGCCTTATCCACTATGCCACCAGCCAGGGCTGTTTCTTGTATGTTGTATCTTCTTTAATAAATGTTGCTACTTTCAGAGTACACAGCTGGATACTTTCTGGACAGACCTCATGTATGGTTCAGTAGTTCACCTGCAGGCTCAAATTCCTGTTTTAATCCCTGGAACACCTGCATTGACACCTGCTGGCTGTGACTCTGAGGACTGGGAAAAGGGCTCAGGTTTGTAGAGATTTGCATTTCTTTTACATAAATTTGCTGGGGTCTCAGTTACTCTCTATCTCTGTCCCTTGCCCAGATCTCTCTCCTGAGCTCCTGACCTTCAGAACCCACTGCCTGCCAGCCCACTCCCTGTCCCACAGCACATCAAACACAGTTTACCCATAAGCACACCCATCACCTCTTCAACCCACTTCTATGAAAACCATCCGCCCAGTAGTAGCCCAGGCCTGAAACCCAGAACTCGCCCTTTCTTTTCTACATTCACTCCTGGACCTTCTCGCCCAGTGTATGGGCCTTACATATCATCTGTACATTGACAACTCCTAATTTTTTTAAATTACAGTTGACAATCCAATATTATTTCATATTAGTTTCAGGTGTAAGCATAGTGGTCAGACAACAATGATATAATTTATGAAGCGATCCCCAATAATTCTCGTACCCACCTGGCACCATACATAGTTATTACCTTATTGACTATATTCCCCATGCTGTACTTTATATCCCTGTGACTATTTTGCTACTACTAGTTTTTACTTATTAATCCTTCACCTTTTTCTCCCAGCCCTGCTGCACTCTCCCATCTGGTAACCCTCGGTGTTTTCTCCATACCTGTGAAATGACTCCTACATTTTTGTCTCCATCCCTGACGTCTCCTCTGAACTTCTTTCCAGTATGTCCACCCATGTCCTTGGCATCTCCACATAGGTGTCTAAAATGTGTCTCAGACGGAACCTACCCAACACCAACTCCTGGTTTCCCTTTCACAAACCTGCTTCTTGCTTAGTCTCCCCTTTTCCAGAAAATGTCAACTCCGTTTCCCCCGTTGTATAGGCCACTAATTTGGGACTTACTCTTGACTCCTTTTAAGGTTGGCTTTATTCAAAGTACGTTCAGAATCCAACACTGCTTGGCGTGACTCTACCACCCTGGGAGCCCCTGTCAGCTCTCTCCAGGACTGTTGGAAAGATGTCCTGACTGGTCCCCTGCTTCCCACTTTGCCTCCGTCTATTTGCCACACAACAACCTCAGTGATGCCTTTAAAATGGAGGTCAAGCCCTGGCTGGTGTTGCTCCGTGGGCCGAGGGCAGGCCTGTGAACAGAAAGGTCGCCAGTTTGATTCCCAGCCGGGGTCCATGCCTGGGCTTTGGGCCAGGTCCCTAGCTGGGGGCGTGTGAAAGGAAGCTGATGGATGTTTTTCTCGCTCGTGGCTGTTTCTCTCCCTCTATTTCTCCCTTCCTTCCCCTCTCTAAAAAATGAAATAAAATATTAAAAAGCTATTAAAATGAAGGCCAAGCCTGTCGCTCCTGTGCTTGAAACCTCCGCTGGCTCCGCATCTCAGAACACGAGTCCAAGCACCGGCAGCGGCTACATCCCCGGGGGCCACGCTCTCGCCTCCCGAATTCTGTCTCCTACTGCAGCGTCCCTCCCTGTGTCTCTCCAGCCACCCGGCTCCCTTGCTCCTTCACGAACACCTGAGGCATTTTTGTCACACAGCCTTCGTGATGGCTGTTCCCCGTGCAAGGAATGGTTTTCCTCCAGATACATGCAGGGGTTCTTCTCTCCTTTCCTTCCACTTCTGCTCAAATGTTTCTAACGGAGGGGCCTTCCCTGGCTGACCGCCACTGGACCCCTGGCGCTCTCTGTCCCCCGCCACCTGCTTTGCTTCTTTCTGCAGCACTGACGCTGGACCGTCATGCTTCGTTTGCTTATTGTCTGTCTTCTCCCAGTTGAATGGACGGCTCCAGGAACTTAAGGGTCTGTCTGTCTTGTGCTACCCTAACTCCCAACACAGCTTCTAGAACACAGGAGGTGCTTTAATAGACGTCTGTGAAATGAAGAGATGTATCCCAACGGATCCCTCACTCCTGTCTGATCAGCCATAGGCATTTCTATCTTCACTTGTCCCCACTGCCTCCTTCACACCCCTGAGTCAGCACCCTGGGGCAGACCTCACCGTCTCCCTCCTCAGCTCCTGCAAGTATCTGTTCACCAGTGTCCCTCCCTCTGCTCCCCTTCCATGTAGGCTCTTGCCACAGACATTTCTTTCAAGGATATATTTATTTACCTCTAGAGAGAAGGGAAGGGAGGGAGAAAGAGAGGGAGAGAAACATCAATGTGTGGTTGCTTCCTGCACTCCCCCAACCAGGAACCCAGCATGTGCCCTGACCGAATAAAACCACAGATCCTGTGGTTCACAGGCTGGCACTCAATCCACCAACCCAGGTTTCTTGCCACGGATATTTAAAACATCAATGTTGACTATTTTTCCCAAGTATAAAAGTAATATATGTTGCTAATGAAAAACTTAGAAAACACAGATCAATGAAAATAGAAAACGGGTGTGAACCCCACCCATATTCCTACCATTTAGAGATAAGCACTTACATTTTGAAGTGTTTTCCTGCCAACTTTCTCCCCTGTGCACCAGCTATTACGTTTATTGCATACAGATGTGCTTCTACTGACTCTCCAGATTAATGCTCTGCTTTGAAAGAAATACCTATAATCATAGTAGCTAATGTTTAAATTTACTGTGTAACTCAAAGCATGTTACTCCACTCTGTCTGTGTTTCATCACCTGTGGTATGGGAATTCTCCTAATGCCTACCTCATTGGCAGGTTGTAAGGATTAAATTTGGCAAGTGAACGTGGCAAGACCTCACTGTGTTAGGTAACGTTATTATTATTGTTGCTGTTTCTGAGGGCTGACTCTGTACCAGGTGCCCTTCCCATCCATCGCGTTACAGGCACTGACTCAGGTCGACCTCCCCACCACCCTTTGAAGTAGGTGTGTCTGTAATTTAACAGGATAATCTAAGGAGGCTTCTGTGGTTTCACAAAAGGAAGGGAAGGCAAAGCTGGCAGGGGCTCTCTCCAGCTTGCAGAGGGGTCCGATGCTCCCATCCTCTGGCGGGTATGTAATATTAAAGACAATAGCTGGAGTTCCCTGAACACTTAACCTCCGTTGGGCCCAGTGCGGAGTGTTTGCATGCACAGGCATTCCTCCCACAGTGCCCATTTTCATAACCTGAACTGTGCATTGCTTGATGGATCAATTAGGGAACGCAATTTGCATCCTGTGGCTTGCTGATTGGTTAGACACCACTGCAGGCTGGAAGCAGCAGGAAGCGGAGGCTGGGCTGCGGGAGGCTGCTGGCTGGGTCTTGCTTTGTTTATCCTAACAATGGTTGCTTCTCAAGGTGTGTTACTGACGGTGCTGGAGAAATAGGCAGGCCAGTAATCCAGAGGAAAATCTGGGTGTAATCAAAACCCAGGAATGCTCAGGGATGTTTAACATCCATCGCTGTACACACATTGCACAGATTAACACCTTCATTATTAAAATAGCAGCAAGAAAAACGACTTTGCAACTGCTAGACTGAAAATCTCTCATTCAGCCCTGTTTTCACATTTGCTTTTATGATTGATTTCAAAACAACAACACGTAATAATAACCGTTAATGTTTATTGAGCTCACTGAACGTAGGAGCTTTATACACACGATCTATTTTCATCTTTACAACCACTCTATTTGTTATTGGCTGCATTTTATAGATGTGGATACTGAGGCACAGAGAGATGAGGCAATTGCTCAATGTTACACAGCTACATGTATGGGGTGGGCTTCAAACATGTGATCTAGCTCGACCAGAAGCGTTAACCATTGTGCTATACTACTGGATGGTTGATAGTGTGCAGTTTCGTAGTTCTTGCATGATGGTCAAATGGGCCACGTTACCTCATTTAGTTTTCTTTCTAATCTCAGAGACAGTTCCCATTGTTTTTGCTGTTTCCCAGTGAAGATTTAGGCATAAAGAAATGCCAAGCGCGTTGCCTTTGAAAAGTCACACAGGCAGTAAATGACTGAGTCTGGGCTTAAAATGCCAAATGCCAAATTAGAAGCCCTTGACCTTCCTGCCTGGGTCAAGTTGCCTGCTATTTACTCTTATAGCATCAGCTGCCCATCCGTCCACAACTGACAGCTGTCATTTGACACATACCTTTGTGGTTACTGATTTTCTTCCCAATGAGAAGGTAAGCTCTTCAAGGGTCCATGTTGAGCTTTGCTCCTTGTTTGTTCTGCCAGAAGTGCCCAATTAATATTTGTGGATTTGAATGAGTACATGGTGGATTCTGACAGAGGCACTGAGCTAGACCAGGGGGCACAAAAGACACACTCCAGCTCCCTCAGCCCCACTGAGGTGATTTTTTTAAAAAAAGATTTTATTTATTATGTTTTTTTAGAGAGAGGGGAAGGAAGAGAGGCAGAGAGAGAGAGACATCAATGTATGATTGCCTTTCACCTGCCTCCAGCTATGGTCCTGGCTGGAGACCTGCTTTGCAACCTGGTTATGTGTCCTGGTTGGGAATCGAACCAGCAATCTTTGGGTTCACAGGCTGGGGCCTTATCCACTGTGCCACCAGCCAGGGCCCACTGAGGTGATTTTTAAGGCTCCAGACTTTAGGGTCAGCCTGTCTTGACCTCCAGGGTCATTGAATGATTTCAGCCCCTGAGGCCACCAGCAGGTGGGGGGATGGAATTGCCTTTATTGTCCAAGTTTGAATTCAGGTCCTCAGAATCAAGGATAATGCTAATGGCCTAGCCAAATCCCCTCCTTCCTTGCTGAAAATACCTGTTTTATTTGGCTCCTGCCCATTTGAGGCTGGCAATCAGGGGACAAGCCCATCCTCAGCCCTGGGATATGAATCCTGATTGGCTTAAGCAAGTCATAGTAATTATATCCCCTTAGTCAACATTGGTTTAGTGGAAAGTTTTTTGATTGTTTGCTTTTTAGATTTTATTTATTTATTTTAGAGAGAGAGGAAGAAAGGGAGAAAGAGAGGGGAAGAAACATCAATGTTCAAGAGAAACATTGATTGGCTACCTCTCATTTACCCCCACTAGGGACCTGGCCTGAAACCCAGGCTTGTGCCCTGACGAATACTCAAACTAGGGCCCCTTCAGTTCATAGCCGGTGTTCAGCCCACCAAGCCACACCCAGCCAGGGTTTAGTGAGGTTTGCGATCCATTCTTGGCCAATGGAACCTGAGGGAAAGTCTGGTGAGGCGATTTCCAATAAGGTGTGTTTTCTTCCTTTCAAGATGCGTAAGAGAGAGAATGCCTTCTCCACTGAGCATCGTTACATCTGCGGATGATGGCAGGCCCTGCTGCAACCATCTTATGACCATTAGGTGAGCCATTGCCAACATGGGAAGGAGGCTGACATCTCTTTGAAGACATCATTGAGTCACTGAATTTGCAAATTCTAGATCTTGTCTCCTTTGTAAGACACTAAATAACCACAGGCATGTAAAGCAAGCTATTTTACCCTAATTTACTGATAAGGAAACTGGAGTGCAGTCAGGCAGAGTGATTTGGTCAGGGCCACACATCTAGGCTCTCCAATGCCCACAGGATCAAACCCAAACTTCTAACCATGGCATTCAGTGCTCTTCAGGGCTCTTGGTTCCTTCTACCTCCTTCAGCATTAAGTCTCCCTATCCAGCACTCCCCACTGCACTCCAAGCTCTAGCCAGGCTAAACTTCCTTTAGTTTCCCTGGTGTGCCCTTTGCCCATGTTGCCCCCTCTGCCCAGGGCAGCCCGTTTCTGTTCTGCCTCACTGTTTGCTCTCTGAAGCTTTCCCTGACTACTCATGCTGGCTTTGGCCTACCCTTTCTCAGCACACCTGCAATGTTCTGTACATCCTTCACCCGTCACCTCTCACACTTGGTCATGGAGTCCTGTCTGTGAGTTTCTGGAGGTTTAGCCAGGGCCATGTGGTACAGTGATCAAGAGCATGGACTCTGGTACCAGAGTTTGACTGTTGGCTTCATCACTTCCTTTCCCCTCTCTGTGCCTCAATCTCACTCCTCATAAGATGGAACATTTAATAGATTCTACCTTGCACGATTGTTGTGAGGATTAAATGAGTTCATTCACGTAAAAACACTTAGAATATGGTCCTGGCTGGTGCGGCTCAGTGGATTGAGCACTGGTCTGTGAACCCAAGGATCTCTGGTTTGATTCCCAGGCAGGGCACATGACCAGGTTGCAAGCCAGGTCTCCAGCCAGGTCACCAGCTAGAGGCAGGTGAAAAGCAACCATACATTGATGTTTCTTTCACTTCCTTCTTCTCTCCCCTTCTTTCTAAAAATAATGAATAAAATCTTTAAAAAACCCCCAAAACTTAGAATAATGTTTGGCACATAGCAAGTACTCAATAAACCTGGTCTATTTGTATCATTTCTATATGCAAAGCGCTTGGCACCTACCAGACATTCAGTGAGTATTTGTTAGATGAATTGATGGAGCAGTTGTGGTAGTCGATTTTGTGTTAACTTGACTGGGCCATGAGATGCCCGGATAACTAGTTAAACATTGTTTCTGGGTGTGACTACGAGGTTGCGCCAGGAAGAGAATAGTAGATTAGGATTCCAATTGTTGGACTCAGTAGAACACACTGATCTCTTCGTCGTGAGCGTATTCCAATCCATGGGGGACCTGCACAGAACAAAAAGGCGGAGACTGGGTAAATTTGTTCTGTGCTTGAATGCTTGAGCTAGGACTTTGGTCTTCTCAGGCACTCTGGCTGAGAATGACACCATTGGCTCTCTTGGATCTGGGGCCTTTGGGTTTAGACTAGAATGACCGTCAGCTTTCCTGCGTCTCTAGCAGATCATGGGAAGTATCAGTCCCCCAATCCCATAATGAGCCTACTCATTATCTTATCTATTCTATATCTATCTATTATCTATCTACCTACCTACCTACCTACCTACCTATCTACCTATTTATTCTGCCACCAGTTGGTTCTGCTTCTCTGGAGAAACTTGACTAATATAGTGGTGGAACTCAGGTTGCCCACAACACAGTCTCTTGGCCATGGACAGAGGTGGCCTGAGGTTAAATATTGTTACAGGCTCTTGAACCAGACACAGTTGGGCTCAAATCCTAGCTCTGTGACTTCGAACAAGTTACTTCCCCTCCTGCGCCTCCATTTCCTCATCTGTGAACTGAGGAAGCCAATCCCTACCAGGGAAGATTGTTGTGTCTGTAAAAGATTTGCTTGGCATAGAGCCCAGCATATAGTAGGGGTTCAAATACCTCAAATTTCCTTATCCCCACCCCATGTTATAATTTTTGCCAAGGGCCACATCAGAAGAAAGGATGTTAGAAAAATTGGCTTTGGTCCACTTAAAATCTCAAAGGATAAAGTCTTCTTTGTGATTTAAAGACCCACTCCCTACCTTGTGCTGTCCAGCCCCCACCCCATCCCAGACTCTTTGAACTTACAGGGCTTTGGCAGGAAATGGATCCCCCACAGCAGAGAGATCAGAAAGAGCAGACCTTCCCTGCATGCTTCCCGCCAAGTGAAGGGAAACAGGAGGAGCATTGAGCAGTGGAAGGGGTCCTGTGTGAGCACCACGGCCTGGACACTGGTCCTGACTTGCCCACCGGCTCCCTGTCTGACCTGGACCAGACCCTGTGCCTCTCAGGGCTCCACTGGCCCCATCTGTCCAACAGGGTTTGGCTCTGCGACCTCTGAGATCCTTCTGGATCAGGCATTCTGGGATGCAGGAAGTGGGACCCCTGGGCTGCCAGGAAGATCAAAGGGTAGCTTCCCAGAGGAGGCCTCGCAGCTGCCTGCCCTCTGGAGCAGCTCTGGGTTTCCTGCTCTGCACGGAGCCTGCGGTGCAACTCTGGGAACAGTGGAGCCTCAGCCAAGGTCAGGCACTGGGCTTCCTTGCCCCTCCTCTCCACCCCAGTCCTGAGTCATAGGTTTGAGATATTTGACTCCATTTTCCTCTGTCAGCCACCTGGAATGGGGGCCACCTGGGATGAAAAGAGTACCATGCTGTGCATTCTTCAACTTTCATTCACAGGAAACGCCTGTCTGTGCCTTAAGACACTTGGGAACTTCCCGCTTGGTCCTTCAAGGACCTCCTAGGATTCTGTATGTGTAATTGACCCCATCTGCACTCCTCATATGTCTTTTGAGGCTGGTGACACCTGCTTTACCTGGCCTCCCGTCCTCTGGTTCTGTCTGGTTGGTCTCTTCTTGCTCTGCTCAATGCCAAGTCCTTTGCAGTTGCTGCCCTTGCCCTGTCCTCCCCATCCAGGCCCTCACAGCCTGACCTAGGACAGGTACTTCCCCAGGTCATCTCCCTTCTTCCTGGTGAAGCCTCTGACATTATTGCCTTCTTCGTTTTCTAGGAGGAGGAAACAGACTCAGAAAGGTAAGATGCCCAGCTGAAGGTCTCTGGGGAGCTCCAGGCAGAGTTTAGTCCAAGACCCAGCCTCCTTCATCTCTTCACATCCTGAGCCCGATCCATGCGCTCTGCCCTGCTTCCGTTGTCTAGGACTCTTGGGTTTATGCAACACAGAAATCCAGCTAGAAGAAACTTAAGCCAGAAAGGAAACGAATGATTTATTAGAAGGATATTAAGGTAGATTTTATTTATTTTATTTTTTATTTTTATTTATTTTATTTTATTTTATTTTTGTAAAAGATTTTATTTCATTATTTTTAGAAAGGGGAAGGGAGAGAGGCAGAGAGGGAGAGAGAGACATCAATGTATGGCTGTGTCTCACCTGCCTCCAACCACAGACCTGACTGGAGACCTGGTCTGCAACCTGGTTATGTTCCCTGGCTGGGGAATCGAACCTGCGACCTTTGGGTTCGCAGGCCGGCACCTTATCCACTGTGCTACCAGCCAGGTTAAGGTAGATTTTAGAGTGGGATCAGCAGCCAAACTGTGGAGGTGCTGACTGTGCTGCCTCCAGCCAGTGGGGTCACCTGCTGGGGCCTCAATGTCCGTACCTTCCTCACCTATGGGATGGAGCTTCGAATAATAATTATCTCCTTCACTGGGCTGTTGGGGACGGCCGGTGAATTAGGGCAGTGACTGTAGTAAAAAAAGATATTTTATATTATGACTAGTACACACATAATCTAAAGTCCATAAAAGAAAACTTGCTGTTATTATGGTTGATACACTCTGATGTTTTCTGCTGTAGTTTAGTCTAGTTCTACTTTAGTTTAGTTTACTTTGTTCATTAAAATATATTGGTACTGCCCTGGCTGATATGACTCAGTTGGTGGGAGCATCATCTCATAAACAGAAAGGTTGCTGGTTGGATTCTCAGTCAAGGTACATGCCTGGGTTGCAGGTTCCATCCTTGTGTGTATGAGAGGCATCCAATTGATGTTTCTCTCTCATATTGATGTTTCTCTCCCCCTTTCTCTCCTCTCTTTCCCTCTCTCTAAAATCAATAAGCATGTCCTCAGGTGAGGATAGATAGATAGATAGATAGATAGACTTATACAATCAGTTTGGAAAATGTCCAACTATTGTTAATATAACAAGAATGGTTTACATAACATTGATGTAACCTGGCAGCCAAGGGGAATGGACTGGAATGCGCATGTGTAAACAATGACGACTTCACTGTACTAGTCAGTGGGGGCAGTAGACACTGCTGAGTGAGCATGCGTACTGTGTGATTGTTGCGTTCAAAATGACTGAACAAGAAGAGCAACAAATTTGCATCAGCCTTTGTGTTAAGCCTGAATGTTTCTCTGAAGAGACTATTTGGATGATTCAGAGGGCCAAAGCTATGGGCAACTGGTGATTGGCAGCTTTATCACAACAACGTGCCTGCTCATGCATCACGTCTGGTGCAGAGTATTTAAATCACCCAGGTGACTCAGCCCCTCTACAGCCCAGATTTGGTGCCTTCAACTTCTGGCTTTTACCAAAACTAAAATCACCTTTGAAAGGGAAGAGATTTCAGATCATCAATGAGATTCAGGAAAATACCACAGGGCAGCTGACGGTGATTGGGGGAACTGTGTGTGGTCCCAAGGTGCCCATTTTGAAAGGGACTGAGGCATCGTTGTCCTATGTACAATGTTTCTTGTATCTTGTATCTTCTTCAATAAATGTCTCTACTTTCTATATTACATGTCTGGATATATTGGTACCAACTTCATAAAATGATTTTGTGACCCACTCCCCTGTCATAGGTTGAGGTTCGAGTTTAAAAATTGTTAATGTCTAGTAAGAGCTTAGCAAAGAATCTGGCATATAATAAGACCTTAGTAATTGTCAGCTACTACCAGTGTTGTTGTTATTAACTGCAGGCCGACCAGGACTGGAGAAGAACGGGTTTGCCTACAGCAGGCGCTTTGCTACAATCAGGATTCTCTCACTGGCCTCGTCTTTCTGTGTGCCAGCATCTCTTTCTTACGCTGGCCTTTGCCACTCAGTAGAAGCCATAGCTGCAGGCTGCTCTCAGGTGACATCGGTATGGCTTTACTGCCAAAAGGAAAGGAGCACTTTTCCCTTCTCCCCTTCAGCTCCTGTAATAATCACAGCTAACATTTATGGGGTGCTTATGAGGCCCAGACATTATTCTAAGTCTTCACAGTTTTCTCTAACACAGTTCTCATGATGACCTGGAGTCCACAACAGAGATTGGCCAGATTGCTCATCAGATCCATTTCCTCTTCCTGGACCCACAAACTAACTACATTTCCCAGTTCCCTTGCATCTGGGTGGAGCCATGTGACCAGTTCTTGCCAATGGAATGTAAGTAGAAGTGACCTATGGTCCAAGGCAGTTAAAAGTGACTACTATTCTGTCTTTCCTTGACTTGTCAGTGGGCAGGGGACAGGGCAATCTTGAAGCCTTGTGTTAAAGATGGTGAAATCACCTGGTAGAATGAGCGTGAATCTCTGAACGAGTTCACAGAGCAGAACTGATACCAGCTGTGCCACCCATCTCTGACAATCAGCAGTGGAGTGTGATGGCATACGAAATAACTTTCTGTTATGCTAAAGCCACTGAGATATTAGGGTTACTATAGCAGCTAGCATTGCCCAGCATGACGAATACAAAATTACCTTTTGTCCATTTTTTATAGGTAAGGAAATGGAGACACCAAGATGTTAAATACTATACATTTTGTTTTGAAGCTAGCAGGTGAGGAAGCCCCCATTTGAATAGGGAAAGCCACGTAAGAAGCCCACATTTTATCCATTATTCCATGCTGTAGATCAGGGTGAGCAGACTCCAGCCTACCATAGGCCAAATCCAGCCAGGCCTATTCCTTTTTATATTGTCTTTGGCTGCCTTCACCTGCAAGGGCAGAGTTTAGCACAAAACTGATAGTTGTGAAAGAGGCCATATCCCCCTTTCCCCTCAAGGCTAAAATATTTACTGTCTAGCTTTTGTTGATTTATTCTCTTATTTGTTTATTTTTAATCCTCACACAAGGATATGTTTATTAATTTTAGAGAGAGAAGAAGGGAGGGAGGGGGGAAAGAGAAAGAGACAGAAACATTGATTTGTTTTTCCACCCATTGATATATTCATTTGTTGATTCTTGTATGTGCCCTGACGGGAGGTTGGACCTGAATGAAGCCTTGATGTATCAGGCTGATGCTCTAGCCAATTGAGCTACTTGACCAGGAATGAATTTTAATTTTCTTTAATTATATATTTAGTATATATTCAATTATATATATATATGCACACACACAAATAATACTTCAAATCTGCATATTTTAATTATACTCACCCTTTAATAAACGATGGGTTCAAAGTGAATATTTATTTGGAAAATTCCTAGTTGTGTAATTGGCCCTGGCATATACGGGCTCTAAAAAATGTTTTGTTTCTTTTTCCAGAATAAGTTAATTTCAGTTCTTAACTGTACAAGCTAACTTGGGTGCAGTTTTTGCTTGTGTGTAAATAGTGGATTCAAAATAAGCAAGAAGAGCAGGGTGATGGCAAAGTAAACTGAACTCGAGTTAGTTTAATTCTGACATTCTATGTGACCACCTGGAGTTTTTCCCACACATGTGACATTTTGGGGGAACTTTAGAAAAAAGGTAGTCATTCTTTTCAGGGTCGCTTCATTGCTGAAAAATGCTATGGAATGAAGCCTAGTGAAAAGGTTTCTCCAGACAAAGCCATTGCCCCACTGAAGCTGTGCATGAAGTCGAGACAGCGTTTGAAAAGTTAACCCCATCTTTGAAGAGCTGTGTGATCCAAAGGGGATCCGGGCAGATTTTGCTCTCCGCTGCATGTGATATTTTGCCGAGTTACCTTTCATCAAGTGTGAAGTTTTAGATGAGGTCAATCAGACACAAAGATATTTGAACCAGCTGGAATCAGCCTTGTTAAACATCAAGCTTTCAAAGCGCTTCTTGCAGGTTGGTGAACAGAAATTGTAGAGAAGGTTGTTAACTATGCAATAACCCAGGATGGAAGTGGACATTTACATAGAAAAAAGTCAGCACTTTTCCAAGAAGAGGGCGGGAGGAGCAACAGAAGATGCTGGTCTTCCTCCACCAGAGGAAATGGAAATGTTTGAAGGCCATGATCATTTTCACCAAGAACTGGATATTCTTGAAAGACTCTGGATCAAATGATGTCAATTTTCAAGCATTTTGCAAAATTAAATTTTGGAGGTATTTCTTCTTAACAAAGTACATGAGAAATACTTAATGAACTTACCGGTGAACATAATTTAGTGGAAATTTTTTGGTTGTAGAGACATTTGAATCAGTATCAATCCCAAAGACACCAAGCCAGGAACAGCACTGCAATTTCTTAGACTCACTATAAAAGGGGGTTTTTATGAGACTTTTCCAAACTTACCCCTACATTGATGACTTTTTTAAAAAAATTATGTATATATTTGTTGATTCACATGAAAGAAACTTCTCTAAATTAAAATGAATAAAAAGTATTCTTTGATCAAATATTGAGTGAAGACAGATTTACAAATCTGGCTACATTTTCTATTGAACAGGAATATATGAATAAAATAAATTCCAAAGAAGGCATGAGAAATTGACAGCATTTAAGGCACTAAAAACAGAAAGTGGAGGTCATTAGGCATTTCCATGACACAGACCAATATGTAGGTACACATTTTTCTTCCCTTCTTCTAAAACTATAATAATGTAATTAAAAAATATTAATCCATAATTTTTTCTTTTGTGTCTTACCATATTTTTAAATATTGGATTTTCTCATAATTTTACTGGCATGTATGTGCTTTTCTTCTGGGCCATCATTATCATTCATATCATTTCACGATTTTTAAAAAAGATTTTAGTTATTATTTTTAGAGAGAAGGGAAGAGAGAGAGGCAGAGAAGGAGAGAGACAACAATATATATTTGCCTTTTACCTGCCCCCAGCCACAGACCTGGCTGGAGACCTAGCTTGCAATCTGGTTTTTGTGACCTGGCTGGAGAATCGAACCAGCGACCCTTGGGGTCACAGGCTGGCGCCTTACCCACTGTGCTACCAGCCAGGGCTTCATTTCATGATTTTTTTTTTTAAAGATTTTATTTATTATTTTTAGAGAGAGGGGCAGGGAGGGAGGAAGAAAGGAGCGAGACATCAATGTCTGGTTGCCTTTCACCTGCCTCCAGTCACGGACCTGGCTGGAGACCTGGCTTGCAACCTGGTTATGTGCCCCGGCTGGGGAATTGAATCTGCGACCTTTGGGTTCACAGGCCGGCGCCTTATCCACTGAGCCACCAGCCAGGGCTTCATGATTTATTTTTGAAAAATAATTGTGCTATATAGAAGAAAAAGTTTTAATTAGGGGAAAAAAACAAAACAAAACTGTTCTTGGTGTTGAATGCCCTAGGTGAGACATTGAGAAGGATCCAAGCTTTGTCAGTGTTCCTACCAAAAGTGTATAATCTGATTCTGAAATGAGGAAACCTCAGACAAAAGGATATTGAAAGATATTTTACAAAATAACTTGTCCATGAATCTTCAAAAATGTCAAGGTCAAGGGAGACAAAGAAAGGCTTAGAAATTGTTTCAGATCAAAGGAGACTAAAGAGATATGACAATTAAATACAATATGCCATCCTAGATTGGATCCTGGACTGGGGGAAAATGGTTACAAAAGATATTATTATTGGAACAGTCAACAAAATTTGTACTGTGTATTAAACAACAGAGCTGTATCAATATTAAATTTCCTATTTTTGATGATTGTGTTATTGTTCTTTAACAGACTATTTTTGTACTTAGAAAATGTACTCTGAGATACTTAGTGGATGTTTATGTGTGTGTGTGAAGATACATGCATAGAGATAGAAAATCAGAGTGAATGAGCCAAAATGCAAACAATCGGTGAACCTGGGTAAAGAATATTTGGGAGACTCTGGTGCTATTGTTGCAACTGTTCTGTAAATTTGAAATCATTTCAAAATGAAAATTTATTTAAAAAAACAAACAAAACAAAAACCAAACCCACCTCTCCAAACTTCTGATCCAATAAGAAGAATTTGAGGGAAAGACAACACAGAGTTGTAGGCAGGTGGTATCTTATATTCCTGAAGAATAATCAGGGGAGGATACAGCCAGCCACTGGGTGTGTGATTGTGGGGTTGGAGGGACAGCTCAGGGTGGGAGAATTAACCTTGAGCAAGTGAGGGGATGAATGAAAGAAATTATACAGAGAAGAGAGAAGGATGAACCTTAGGGAGACCAAGACTTAAGAGCTGGTGAGGAAGAGAAGTCAGTAAAATAAACAGAAAACAAAGACTCAGAGAGGCAAAAGGAGAGTTCAATGACAAGAGGTGTCACAGAAGTCAAGGGAGGTGAGAATTTCAAGTAGGAGGAAGTGTCACTGGGGACAAATGGCATGAAAGGTCAAAGAAGACAAGGACAGACTTTTAAAATGGAATCCAGCAAGCATTTAGTGATATACCCACTAATAAACCTATGAAGACTAAGAAAAAGACAAAGGTCATAGAGACATTGAAAACCAGGGTAGAGAATTATGGTCAGAATCCAGACTTCCCATTGGGGATCTAATGTGCAACTGAGGCATGTGCTCTAATCAGGGATCAAACCTGCAAGCCATCTGAGCCATCTGGCCAGAGTCAAAAACTGCAAGTTTTTAGAAAATGACTAGGCAGGAGGTGGAGAGAAGTACCTGGTGTTGCATTGCATCTGAACTGGGGTCTTTTGGTTAGTATTTCTTTTTTCTCTTTTGCTTTATGTACTAATTTTACTTATTTATTATAATATGAAAAAATATATTCAAAATAATTACATGTATTACTAAATGAGTACATTTGGTGAAAATGCTTTTGTAAAAATGCCTGCCCCCCCTCTGCCCCCAAAATAGAAGAGAATACATCAAGCTATGAGTTAGCACTAGGTCATAGGCCCAAAGGATATTTTCCTCTGTTTTCTTTGATTTTTAGGTTGTTTTTTTTTAAATTTTATTGTTGTTGTATTACATCCATCCCCTTTTTGCTCCCCTCTGTCCCCCTGGGTATTTTTAAATATTTCTATCATGAGCATGCATTGATTTTTATAATGGAGAAAATAAACACAATTTTTTTTTTTGTTTTTAACAAAAAGAGGAAAAAGATGTCCATGGATTTGGAGATGGGTGGATGAAGAAATTGTCAGTGAAAGAAAGAAGGATGGGATGGGGGAAACAGGAATGTAGTTCCTATGAATAATCACTGACATTTTTAGTGCACTTTCTGTTTTGCTAAGTGCGTCTACAAACATTATCTCATTTTGCAGTGTTTGCAGGTTAGATGGAACCCAGAGTCATGAACTCTAACACTAGAGCACAAGGGTGCCCCTTCCAGGAAAAACCCTCCCTACAAGTTTTCACAACTAGTTCTGTAGTGGGTGCAGCCCAGCTCATGTGTTGATAACAATAACCACATAACTGGCCAAAGTGCAAGTGGGAAATGCTATTAAGTCATCTTCATGTTATAGATGAGGAAACCAGTCTCTAGATTAGGAGACTCACCCAAAGCCACACAGAACCAGGACTCAAGCTTGGCCAGTGTGGTCATTGTGGAGCTTCTCAGCAGTTTCTAGCCCCAGCAATACCTGCCTCCCAGCCCCTCCCAGTGCCCCCAATCCTCCCAGCCCGGTTCAGCCAAGCTCCGGTTCAGCCAAGCTCCGCTGCCCACCCACTGCGCAGTGGTGAGTCCTGAGTCGGTCTCAGGCGCCTGTCTAGACACATCTGTAGATATTTCCTCCCTACCTGCACCGGGCAGATTAACAAAAGAACATGAACTCTTTGTTATCTGTCTTATCATTTCAGCTGTCCTCCGAGGCACTAACCACAGGTAATTCAACAACTATTTATTGAATGACAATTGTGGGCCAGGAACTATTTTAGCCACCAGGCCTTATTCCTTTCCTTGCCTCAATTTCTTCATTCTGTCCCTGTAGGCACACAATTCCTGGCAGAAGAGAGGGAGCCCCAGGTTATCTATGTGGGCTACTTTGAGTTCTCAGGGCCTACAAAAAGCTATTATTATTTAATTACTGCAAATGGTAATTATAAGGGAAGGTAATTGTCTGCCCTTTCATTATAGCACTTCTGCCCTTTTCCTCTGGCAGTCCCCAGGGCCCGTCATAAAACAGAGCCAGGTCCAGATCTGTTGTGACAGCTGAGGAGGATCCTCTAGACAAGCTAGGAGGAAGGGCTGTAAATAGTTACTGCCATCACTTTCTGGAGGTGATTTGTGGATGATAAAGCCCTTCTATACCATGAACTCCTTAGATCCTGTAGGAAAAGAGAAATGGACACTCCTGAGCACCAGCCATGTTCTGGGCACTGTGTGGGGCACTGCACCTTCTCCAAGAGATTATACATGTAAAAAGCCCAGCAAATTGCCTTACTTACAGTAAACACTTGATAAAGGGGGTATATACAATTTCTAATCCTGACTATACCCTGTGAAATAATCATTATCCTTATTTTATAAATGAGAAGACTGAGGTGCCCTCAGGTTTTAAAGCTAGTGGGAGCCAGTACTTGAACCCTGCACGTCTGCTCTCAAAACACTAATGCTTTTCACTTACAACTTCCCACTAGGTACTATTGGCCCATTTCACAGTTGACAAAATCGAGGCCTGGAGATGCAACATGACTGAATCCAGTTTACTGAGGTTATTTAATAGAGTCAGGACCTGGATCCACTTGTCCTGCCCTGCCTGTGTAAGGGCTCTGACTGACTTGCTGCTGGCTCTGCTTTGCTCCCCTGCCCTGCCCTCTGCCACCCCCTTGGCCCCCACTACCCCCAGCTCACTACCAATGATAGAGACACAGAAAGTGACTAAGACATTGTCTTGCCCCTCTGGTTAAACAAACGCTAAGCTAAATTGCAGAGCCAAGAGTTCTTGAATAAGGCTGGCCTTCGTAACCAGCTGTCACTGTCATGACAGACATTGCTAATCAGTCACAACAGTCTTCCTATTTAAAGTCCAGATTCCTAGTCCTTTGAGATTTAAATAACAATTGGCTAGAATTTGCTACCTCACATTTTGAAGAGATTCAATGATGTCTCCAAGAAATCCAGTGACTTAACAAAGTCCTGATCACTTGCAGCTCCAACTATCTATCTACTCCTAGTGTGCCTTTACTCTCCTGTTTGTCTTTCCTGTCCACTCCTTGCCAATCCAGGCATTCAGTATGCAGCTCCTTTTACTGATGGTTTAAGAAACAAGGAGCAGGGGGAAGGGGAGAAGGGGAAAAGTGGGGGAAGGGTTCAGTCAAGGAGCTAGTGTGAAGGACACATGGACATGGACAATAAGCTGGGGATTGACCGTGGTGGGGGGCAGGGGGGGTGGGGCAGGGGAGAGAAATAGGGGAAGAAATGGAACAATTGTAATACAACAATAATAAATAAAATTCATCAAAGAAATAGAAACAGAGTGGGGGTTGTATCATAGCCATGCAAAAGGCAGAAAGATGAATAATAGTATCCCTGTTTTTGCACCCTGCAGACACCTGTCCACTGGCTGCCTCTCTCCTCCAGCTCTCCTGTTTTACTGGTCATGCCCAAGGCAATGCGCACATATTTTATGTAGATCATTTGCTGAATCCCCTCACCTTCACATTCAATCCCCATCACTTTTTACTGGATAAATGAATGAACAAATACATACTGAGTACCCAGTTTACAGTCTGAGGTCAAATCATGGGATTAGGAATCTGAATGCACAGTGAAAGCAAGAAGTCCATGGGACCGTGGGAGCATCCTAAGGGTAATAAAAGGCTGCTGCCCTCAGGTTGTGGCTATGAATTAGGAAGTGTTGGGTGAGTAGTTGATGAGGTGGCAATGGGACATGGCGGGTGTGGGAGCACATGCTGAGAGGAGGAAACTGCAAAGGCCAAGTATCAGAACAAAGCAGCAAGCCCTCCAAGGACTCAGAGAGGGGCAGGCCACCGGAGCACAGTGGTTGCGGAAGAAAGTAGCCCTGGTTGAAGGATGGAGGGTTTGGGAAGGGGCCACACCATGTGGATACTTGGGGGACATGATCCCCATAATCTTATCACATAGAGCAGTTTAGGCCCCTATTTCCTGTTCAGTTTATGGACACCCCTGATTTAGGACAATCTATATCTCAAGCTCCATTAATATTTCTGCTAAACAGAGGGGCAGATACTCAATACTCCCAGAGGAGGCAGTAGAAGTTTTTCCATTCACACCCCCTACCCTTCAAGATGGAAAGCAGAGTCTGTTTCACGCTGATATGAATTATGCCATCACCTGAAGAAGGCAGAGAGGCCAGTTTGGGATTTAAGCAGTACTTTTCCTCCATGTTAGAACTCGGACAGTCCAGATGAGAAGGGCTGGAGAAGTTGGTATTGGGGGTGGGGAAATTTGGGCTGGTGTCCTCAGGAAAGATTTTCCAGGGGAGGGGAGGTGGGAGCAGGTACCTGAGGTACAGTCCCCATCACTGCAGTAGCCTAGCCCATACACAATTCTATTACACTCGTCCTGTGAAGGAGGTATTATGCTCAATTTGCACATGGAAAGACTGAGGCCCAGAAAGAGGGAGAAGCTTGCCTAAACTCATTAGTTTATAAGGACAGGGTTCAAACCCAGCTCTATTGGACTCCTCAACCTAATCTATTAATCCTAAACTCTAAGACCTTCCTGAGGAAACACTGAGCAAAGGTGAAGGGGTTGCAGGGGCAGAGAACTCCCATGTGCAACCATTTGTTCCCTCAGCTAATGCACGCAGCTCCCACGGTGTACCAAGCTCTGTAAAGGCAGGAGCTCTGCACCAGGAGTTGGAGGCCTTCAGCTGGAGGCCTTGCCGCAGTACTTAGCTAACCATTTCCCCTAGTTTTACTATCTGTGGAATGGAGGCCACTATCCCTGCCAGCCTCCCTCCCAGGGCTCCTGTGGGGGTCTAATTAGAAAGTGCTCATGTTGAAGCTCAAGATTGTTTTAGCTCTGATGGGAACTACACTCCGATTTGAGGGGGAAGGAAGCTGCAAGACTGGGTATAGGCCAAGGAGATGAAGATGGGAATCTCTGGGCATCAAGGTCCCACTGGGAATAGGCTGCAGGGCAGAGCTATGAAGCCAGCCTCGTATTTGCCATGATGGGAGCCACAGAACCTGGAAATCACTGGACACCTGCTTTCACACTCCCCACAACTATCAGTCATCAAGTCCCAGTGAGAATGACTCCTTAAAATGTCCCCTATTTGTCCACTCCTTTCCACCTCTGCTAGTGCCACCTTGGTCCAAGCCATCACCATTGCTCACCTGGAAGACTTGGAACATTTCCTGACTGGTTTCCTGCTTTGCCCCATTCTAGCCCATTCTTTCCCCAGCAGTCACATGGACCCTTGGAAAAGAATTCTGACTGCATCGTTCCTGTGCGTAACGCCCACCTCCTCATGACTTCCTCCTGCTCTTAAGCTAAAATCCTCATTCCCTGCCAGACCCCACCTAGG
>PVIW01001854.1:32667-163352 GCA_004026585.1 Noctilio leporinus
CCCCCCCCCCCCCCCCCCCCCCCCCCCCCCCCCCCCCCCCCCCCCCCCCCCCCCCCCCCCGCCCCAGGCACCTCAAACCTGTCCTTTGTAGCTCTTATGAGGCTAATTACACAATTTTTGATTATCTGTTAAAGTCTGTCTCCTGGAACAGACTTGGGGGAGCTCACCAATGTCCACTTCCTTTCCCCTCCCAGAGGAACACTGCATTTCCCAGCTTCCCTTGCAGCTGGGCAGCACATGTGACTAGTCACATGGCCAGTGGATGGTAAAGAGAAGTGTTGTATGTCCCTTCCCAGTTAAAGCAGTTTACACAATTCACAATTCCTGCACAATTCTCCAGTTTCTCTTCTCCTGCCATGGTAACTAAGAAAGCCACATGTTCCAGTGGGTGTAGCTTCATGATGGTAAGGACTCCTCAGCCTAGGTGTCTGGGTGGCTAGAGATCTTTGTTACTGCAGCATGGTCTGGTTTATCCTGACTAATTATCTATCTTAACTAATGATCTGTCAGACTGGGCCTGATGTCTCTCTCCCCCTCTGTGTCTCTCCCTTTCCCTCTAAAAATAATAAATAAAAAATATTAAAAAAAAAAAAAAAAAAAGACCTCAGCTCATTAGTCAAACCCTTCAGGGTTCTGTCTCATCTCCCTCTCTACCTTAAACTCTGGTGCCTTTGCATGTGTATTCTAAGTGCCTAGAATTACAATGATCATAATAATATTGGTTGAGCCCTTTATCGTATATATATTAGGTATCATGTCAAGTATTATTTCATTGACTAACAACGACATCAGCAATAACATGGACTGGTACATTTTTGAAGCATTTTTTTTCTCATTGGAGCTTATTTTTAGAACAGTTTTAGATTTACAAAAAAATTGAAAAGATACAACAGGGAGTTTCCATATACCAACCCCCACCCAGTTTTCCCTATTATAGTAACATTTTTTGTTAGTATATTTGTTATAATATTAAAAAAAAGATTTTATTCATTATTTTTAGAGAGAAGGGCAGAGAGGGAGGAAGAAAGGGAGCAAAACATCAATGTATGGTTGCATTTCACCTGCCTCCAGCTAAGGACCTGGCTGGAGACCTGGCTTACAACTTGGTTATGTGCCCTGACTGGGAATCGAACCAGCAACCTTTGGGTTTGCAGGCTGGCACCTATCCACTAGGCCACCAGCCAGGGCCTGTTATAATATTTTATAATTATTTACCAATGGATACTTCCAGTAATACAATATTAACTGAATTCCATAGTTCATTAAGATTTCCTCAGTTTTTACCTAATGTCTTTTTACCTAATGTAATGTCACATTACATTAATCTGCTATGCCTCTTTATACTCCTCTGGGTAGTGACAGTTCCTCAGACTTCCCTTGTTTTTGATGACCTTGACAGATATTTTTAGGATACCCCACTATTCAAGATTATCTGGTGTTTTTCTCATGATAAACCTGGGGTTATAGGTTATTGGGAGGAAGTCCACAGAGGTAAAGTGTCATTTTCATCACATATCAAGCGTACATACTGTCAACATGATTTGTGACTGTTGATGTTGGCCTTGATCACCTGGCTGAGGTAGAAGTCGTTCAGCTTTTCCACTGTGAAGTTACTTTTCCCCCGCCTTTTTCATACTGTACATTTTGGAAGTTGCAATGTATAGCTCACACTTGGGTGGAGATTTATGCTCCTTGACTATTTACATAAATGATTTAGAATTCTTCTTCATGAGAGGTTTGTTTCTTCCCTCCATTTTAAATGTATTATCTCACTGAACTTCTCAACAATGGGTTGATATTTATCACCCCCATTTTTCTGGAAAAGAGATAGCCCTCCCTTCTTCCCCACCAGCTTACACCAGATCCAATTTCTGAAGACCTTCCCTTCCCTTTCCTGAGAAAAAGAGTGGCTTCATCTGTGTTCTCCCCGTGCTTTGTAGTTCTGATTCATGATATGTATTGCACTCCGCTCTGTGCCAGACACTGTGCTTGGGACTTGGGCTTGAAAACCATGGCCTTTGTGTTGTCCTGTCCTCTAGCAGCTCACAGCCTTGACATCTCTGATAAGACTGGAAGCGCCATTAGGACAGGCACTTTGTCTGACTTGTTCATGGCTGTTTCCAGCCAACGGAGAGCATCTGCTAGCAGGTCCCAACACTATTTATAAACTAGGAAAGGCTTCCTGGAGAATGGCAAATGGTGACAGGTGATTGTTTATGTATGTACCCCCTCCCCAGGGACTGGGTGCTCCCTGAAGGCAGGGCCAGCTTTGATTCATCATGGCCTAGAGGCTGGGTGGCAGTGAGTATCAGAAGTCTGAGCTGGGGAAAGAACCCAGGGATTGGCCAACTCAGGTAGAAAGTGAAGTTTGGAAGCTGACACAGCCCGGGAGGCCGAATCGAAGGGCTTGGTGACTGATTGGCTAGGGAGGGCGAGGCGGGAGGAGGAGTCACACACAGATGGCTCTGAGGTCTGGAGCTGGGGACAGCCGGTGCCACCTCTGATAGATTCTGCAGGAGAGCCGCCGACAGCCTCCGGCGGCCCCACCCTTGGGGGGTCCGGCCTAGAGCCAAGGAGGGCCGGCCTGTCCTGTCTAACAACTTCTGACCCCTATCCCAATGTCCTCTAAAAAATAATCTCAACCCTGATCTTGAGCACGATCGTTGGTTCTCAGGTGTGGGGCCCACTCTGGGGGTCCTTCTCCTGCCTGCGTCTGCGAAGGAGACCCTCGGTGGCAGCCTGGCCCCGCGCAGGGTTGCTCTGGTCAGGGTCATGGCCCGCCAGGCCTAGGTCCCCAGCCCGCCATCACCCAGGAGGGGGCGGCGAGGCGGCGGCCCAGCCAGGGCGGGACAATGACCGCGGCCGCCGGGGCCCCGGGAGCCCCCGCGCTGGGGAAGGGGCTGGCCTAGGGCCGGGCGCCGGTGCCCTCCCCGCGTGGCTCCGGCGGGCGGAGGGGGGCGAGGAGTTCCTTTGTGGCTCTGCCTCCGGCGCGGCGCGGACGGTGGACGCCGCGCAACTTTGCTAGGCGGCGGCTGCGGCGGCGGCGGCGAGAGCGAGACGAGGCCCCGGGGCCCGAGCGGGGCCCCCAACGCGCGGCCCGCCCCCGCCCCCTGCCCGGCCCCCTCCCTTGGAGCGCCGTCGCCCCCTCCCGGCGCTGCCCACTCGCGGGAGCCCCCGGGGCCGGACGGGCTGCGCAGCCGGAGAGGCGGGGGCCCGACGCGGCCCCCCCGGAGCCGGGCGCCTGGTGCGGGGGCTCGCCGAGCGCACGGGGGGCCGCGCGGCGCAGCAGACCCAGCCTCCCGCCGCCGCCGCCGCCGCCGCCGCCGCCGCCGCCTCGGCGCTTGCAAAACCCAGAAGTGAACAGCAGGCGACCCGGAAGGTTTGCGCGCGGCTCCGCACCTAGCCGGAGCCCGGAGCCGGAGCCCCAGCCCGGCCCTGCTCGGGCCGCCGGGCGCGGGGCTGCGGCCGCGTCCGGGAGCCGCAGCCAGCACAGCCAGGTCCGTGCGGGCCCGGGGCGCGGGGGGAGCGGGCTCGGTGGCGGCGGGTGCCCGCCTGAGCGTCCGCCCGCGGGAAAGTTGCGCGGAGTTGCGGGCTGGGTTGCGGGCCGGGACGCGGGCGCTGTCAGCGCGGGCCGGGTGCTCGGAGGGCCGGGGCTGCCTGCGCCTGCGGCCGGGCCCGGAGCGGCGGCGGCGCGCGGGGTAGGAAGTGTCTCCGGCGGCGTGTCTGGGTCTGCTTCGTGTGTGTGTGCGCGCGTGTGAGTGAGTGTGTGTCTGTGTGTGTGTGTTTTCTTAAGCCGGGCTATTCAAACCTGCTGCAATTCTCCGGTAAACAATGATTCATGGGACTTAATGCAAATAAACGGATTGCAAACGGCGCGGTTCGCGCACTTTGCAGCCCGCCGGGTGGAGCGGCCAGTGCCGGATTTCTCCCTTTTTTTGCAGATCTGCAGAATATGGCGTCCCTGTCCTGTTTTAAAAATAAGCCAGGCTGCCATTTTTGTTTTTCTTTTGTCTGAAAATTTTAATAAAACTGTCTGAGAATGTGGGAGAGGCGGCTGGAAGCAGAGGGGGCACCCGAAGGGTTGGCTTTTTTTGCTTTTCTTTGGCGAGAGCCGCGAGCCTTTCGGGGAGGTGAGACACAATGCAATTGCACTTTAAAGAAAAAAAAAAAAAGGAAGCCGCTGGGCGGTTTGGGGGGGTGGTGTAGGGCTGGGAATTTAAAGTTAACTCCGAAAGTTTTCTTTTCTTTTTAAAAAGCTCTCTCCCTCTCTCTGTGTATGCTTCTCTCTTCTTTTTTGGAAGGCTGTGAAATGCCGCCAAAGGATCTCGGGGTCCATTTCTACCCCCAGCCAGTCGCCTTTGCAGGAATTTTGGGAAAAAGTTAACTGCCGGTTTCCTCAGAGCTGCGGGAGCCATGTGCGGGGCTGGGAATGGGGGTTTGGAGGAACCAGGAAATGTCTTTTGGAAGAGGCTCTAGAAAAATAGTATTGTAAGGAACTATATTCTCAGATTTGAGGGAGAGGGCTGGCACTGGGGGCTTGGAGTGGGCCCAGGGTTTCCATGTGAGACTTCTGCACCAGGAAATAAGCCTGTTCTCCCTCACCCTACCCTCCAGCAGTGTGTGTGGGGAGTGGGCCTGTCCCCTTCATGGGTGGCCAGGGGGGCTCCCCAGTGCCAGAGTGGCTCCCGGAGACCTATGGCAAGTGTGCTTGGTTGGCAGTTGGAGAGCCCCTTCCCCAACTTGGCGGGGCTCCTAGCTGCAGGAGGTAGCATCTGGTGGCGATTGCCCCCAGGGGTGGGCTCTTGGCAGGGTGCAAGCTGGCAGCCCCAGTGGGTCCTGTCTGAGAGGTTGTCTGGTGATGGTGGGGGCCTCCTATGGTTTGTTAGTAGTGGGGGTCGTTTGAGACTCCCCTGTGGTGGCCCTTTCCTCCTTCTGCCACCCCTGCCAGCACCCTGGAGGGGTTCTCTGTTGGAGGCAGTGAAGTTCCTGAAGTATCTCGATAGACAGGTTAGGGCCTGCCAGCTTTGCAAGCTGCAGAGAAGGTCTGAAGGCCAGGTCTGGGGTGGCTGGCGCTGTCCAAGGCACCAGGGCCCGCTGGGTTTGGTCTTGCTTCTCCTGAGAAAGTATCTGTCCTGGGCGGACCCTGAGCCCTTCTGGCCCCTGCCCTAGGAACTCCTGGAGGAGAGACCCCTCTAAACTACTCCTGGTCTGTGTCCTGGCCCCACTGGGCAGTGTGAGCTCTCTGAGTCCAGAGTCAGCAATTGAAGGTTGGAGTACAGAGGTTCAGGGCTGTAGAACCTGGCATGCCTGAGCCAGAGGTACCATGCCAGGCATTTTTCAGATGAAGAAACTGAAGTCCAGAGGGGGAAGTGACTTGCCCAAAGTCACATTGCCAGTTAGGATAGCTGAATCAGGAACACAGATGTTCAGGCTCCCACTTCTGGGCTCTCTCCACTGTTCTCTGGCCTTGACCCCTGAGAGGGTCATTTTGGAAAGAATTGTATTAGACAGGATGTCTCTCTTCATCCCCACCCCCTCCACCATAATAATCCTTCATGAGTGAATGAAGCCTGACAGTTTTTACAGTATAGTGCATGGTTGTTAATCACATCAGGCTCTCTCGCAGAAACTCTGTTGGGATGAAATTGTCATGGTGGGGAGACTTAACCTCATCTTAAAATGTAGGAAACTGAGGCTTGGAGAGGTTGAGCAGTGGCAGAGGAAGGCTGAACCCCAAGCTTCCAGGCTCGTTGTCTTGGGGGCCCTTTCCTAGGTGGATTTTGGTGCTCTTGGATGGGACTATTCCTAGTTTTTGATCTCCCAACTTCAGATGACCCAGCGACTGTAAAAATCTGAAGGCCCACCCCCTACAGACAGTCAGAGCTAAAAAGGCCCTGAGAAGTCACCTGGGCTCAGAGGGGGAAAGTCCCTAGTTTGAAGTCACCCAGTGATTACCAGCCAAGCTAGGACCAGAGCCCTGAGTCTCTGGTTTCCCTTCCTCTGTGAGACACCCAGAGGGAGAGTGAACCACTCTTCCCTCTGCCAGGCTCCACTGGGCTCAGGAGAGTTGTCATTGCTGGTTGTGCCGGGGGACACTTGGAGGCACAGGTCTGTCCCAGGGGCTGAGGAATAGGCTTTCTGACTTCTTGAGGAATGGAGACCAATGGCTCCAGGTGGAGAGGAAGCTGGCATGTGGGTGAGGTGTGAACTGGCTCTGGAGATAGCTTGGCTCCAGCCCTTCCCTGGGTAGGCATTTCTCTGCCCTGCCTCTCTGTAAAGTAGGAGTTGTTCCTTCCTTCATTCGTTCGTCTGCCATCCGTTAGTTATTCATTTATTGGTCTGCTAGATCTTTTATTCTTTCATTTATTCATTACTTGGTTGGTTAGTTATTTCAGTAGTTCACTCATTGTCCTTCCGTTCATCTGTCCATCCATCCATCTAATCCCCAGCACTCCTGGCCCAGGTTGGACAGCCATGTGAGAAAGAAATGCAATCCTTTGGGGCTTCAGGGCCAACAGGCAGCAGAGTGTAAGACTGCACTTGTGTATAGCACTAGCCAGGGCAGTATTGATGAGTGTCTACACGAGTCACCAGGGAAGGTCTCTCGGAAAAGAGGAGGCTTAAAAATACCAAAACAGTTCCACAGACCCTCTGGGGCCTGGGACCAAGTCCCACTTGTGCATTGAACTTTACAGCTTGCACAGTGTGGTGTATGGTTTGTGTGACCTGAGGCACATTCTTCCCCTCTCTGAACCTTGGTTTCTTGGTATTTAAAATGGGATATTCTCTGTGAAACTCTCATGGGCAGCAGGGAGTGGTAACAAGAGTCTCTGCAATGTCTCCCAGCCCTGGCCAGGCTTGTGGTAGGAGCTCAGTATACACCAACCGAATTTTAAGGAATGTTGATTGCCGGCTGAGGTTCTACCTTGATATTGAAAACTATCGTAGTGTTTTCAGAATGACCCAAATGACCTGGGGACCCTGAAAGCTCTGCTCTGCTTTGTCACCCCACTGCTGAAACTTTTCTGTTTCCTAGGCATTTAGAAGAACAAAAATCCAAAGTCCTACAAAGGACTGCGGGCTTGTGAGGCTCTTCAGGTCTGGGCCTACCCACCCCTTACACTCAGCTCCCCTGCTTACCCACCCACCCCCCGCCCGGCTTCACCACCTCCAGTCACTTGGGCTTCTTTCTGTACCTCAGACTTACAAAGCACAGTCCCCACCTAAATATTTGCACTGCCGCACCTTCCTGTTTTACAGGTTTCCACTGAAATGTCACCTCAGAGGGGCTTCCCTGACCACCTGCTCTATAATAACTTCTTGCTGTCACTCTTGGTCATGTCAGCCCCTTTTATTTTTTCTCGTGGCTGTTCCCAGTATCTGAAACTTTCTCATTTATTTGTTCGTTTGCACTTCTTGTCTGTCTGCACTGCTGGAATAGGCTTAAACCCCATGCAGGCAAGTGGGCGGGTGGTTCCAGCGTGGCTGGGGCTTCCTTGCAGGTGAGGAAATGCTGGGGAGCCCAGGTGTGGTGGCTGCTGTGGCAGCAGCCTTGGCAGGCCTGGGAGATGAAGTGACACCGAGCTCTGTCCTCTCCTCCCTTGGGAGGCTCTGGGCTGTTGTTAGGAAATAATGAGATGATTAAATCATGGGATCTAAGAATCCCAGTCTTTTCCAATCTCAGAATCTTAGCATTGAGAAGCTTTCCACCTCAGAAAATTTGACCCTTGGAGTGTTCGCACGATCAGATCTGGGATTTAGTCTCACAAAGGGGACTCTCACTGCCTTCCTCTCACTGCGGGTCAGGACTTGTTATAATAGGCTTTGTATATGTTAATGATTTAATCCGAATTGTTGTTATCCTCACTTTCCAGATGAGGAAGTCGAGGCACAGGGAAACTGGGTAACTTGCCAGTGTCCACAGAGCTTTCCCAGGGCCTTGCTGGATTTGCACCCAGTGTTCGGGGCTCCTGCTTAGAAACCCACAGAGGCTGAGGAGAAGCCCAGCTTTGCTGGCGGCCCCCCACACAGCCGGGATCCCCTTCCCACATCTTTGGCAGAAGGGCCTGTGACCTCTGCCAGAGTGGCAGGGGCTCCGTTCTCACCAGATTCCCCATTCTTTCCTCGTCAGACAGTTGTCATTGCTGGAAAGATTTTTTTTTTTAACAAAGTGTGAAGTGATGAGAGGGTTATAGTTTCCCAGTGCTTTTGTCCTTACGGTTTTGTGACTTCAGTAGCCTCTTTCTCCCTACTGGGTTGTGAGCTCCTTGAAGGCTGACAGCTTTGGTGTGTGGTGTTGAATAGATGAATGAATGAATGAGTGGGTGAATAAATGGTGTGTGCAAAGAATGCAGCCTGAGCTCCTCCTGTCTGTAGCAGCATGCTAGGTGCTTGTTTTAGGGTGTTGGGCAGGCTTGGTGTACTTAGGGAAAGAAGACAGTCTGCTTCATGCAGCTCCAAGAAAGTCTGCGTCGATGATGTTTCTGTCCCCCACATGCTTGAAGGACCAGCCGAGATCCAAAGTCACATGCTAATGGGAGAGAGGTAGACCTCATATGTAGATTATCCAGTCGAACCTCATTTTCATTTTGTCCATTGTGGAGACTAAAACGGGAAGGGAGAGGATTGGGCTTTGTCCAGGGAGATGCTTTGCCTGGTGGGCCTTCTGCTCCTGGGGGCCAACAGGCTGCCACAGTAGGTACCTGGGGTTCAAAGGCAGGGACAGGCTCTTTGGGGACGCTCACACTGTAGCACCAGTCTCCGCACCTCCACAGTGGTAATGTTCCTGACGCACCGGGCTGGCAGTACCAGGGCCCAGTGCCTAGTCTGGCACTTGGGAGGGAGTGAGGAGGTGAGTGTGGTTGGAAGCAGTGGCTTCCTGGGACCTGGGGCTGGGGTAGCTTTGGAGGCTGGTTAGGATTTGGTGAGGGGGTTGAGGGGTGTCTTTAATCATGGGAGAGCTCAGGGATTTGGCTCTGGGGCCCAAAGCATCCTGTCTTATCCCTGCCTCATTTCTGTAGCCATAGAATTTTCTTGGTGGGAGGTCCCTACCATCTAGGTCCTTTTCTGAGCTTTGAGCAAAGGCTTCTTACTCCTTGAGGAGACAGTGTAGCCATTTCAGTGGGAGAAGCCTAGCTGGGGTAGGCACACATCCCAGCTATACTGAAAAACACGCTCTTACATATCCACATTATCATCCATCCACTACCACCTTTGACCCTTCCCCCCACCCTTGCCAATTTGGGGTGCTCCCCTGCTATTTCAGAAGCATCACCAGAGATAGCCTGAATTGGCCCCACAGGACCCAGGAGTTCAGGAGGCATGTCTGCTGGAATGTGCATCCACACACATGATACATATATCACAGGGGAACACATGCACACACTCCTGCCACCTGCAGGATTACAAACACGTGCAAACACCTACATGTACCCTCCCAGGAAACGACAAACAGTTGTATGCCTGCCCCTTCTCATGTACTTCCACATGCATGATAAATGCCATGTTTATCATCCGCACACAGGCATACTTGTATACATGTGTGTCCTTACATGTCAGTGTATCTTGCATGCACATCCACTTACACCATGAGGATGTAGCCTCACCTTCTGGGCTGCACACGTGGTTCTTCTGACCCTCACGTGTGTGCCCGCGCGCTGCCTGGATCGGCTTGCTCTGGTGGAGCTGGCAGCGGGTTCCATCTCCCACCTTCACTCAGCAGTGTTTTTGAAGCATGTATTACACCCCAGGCCATGTGCCAGGTGCTGGGGATAGAGGGAGGAAGGTTGACAGAGTTCCTCCCCTGGTGGGGGAGCCACAGTGTACAAAAGTGCATGAGTGATGTGATTGTGGATTTTGGTAACTGCTGGGAAGGAACTACTTTTCTCTGGTGAGGGCTTCCCTGTAGCTTCATACTTGCAGATTTACTACAGTAGAATCAGCGACTGGTGGTCATGGTACATGTAGGCAGGAGGTGCTTCTGAGAGGAAGTGAGAGCTGAACTGTGGCCAGAAGTTTTCCAGCGGAGGGGATATGGGCAGAGGAAGCAGCCTGAGCAAAGGCCCTGAGGTGGGAAACCAAGGCACGTGAAGAAGGTGGCAGCTCCCGGGAGAGGGTATAAGAGACCAGTGGGGGTGGGCAGGGCCTTCAGTAGATCTTTTCTGGCCTCCTTACCCCTCCCCACATATCCACCCCAGGGACTCCACACCCTGGTCTCTGGCCAGCCCAGCCCCCGTTTTGCCAACTTAGCCTGCTGCTCAGGGCCCACTCTGTCTGCCGCCTCCACCCAGGCCTGAGCCCTCCCTGTCTGACCTCCATCGGCTGCCTGCCCCAGGGGGGCATCTTGAGATGCAGCATGAGAACTGGCTGTGACCTTCTGCTTGGGATTCCCTGTCTACAACCCCTAAGACCTGTCTAAGAAGTTCCTGGGGTCAGACCACAGCTAGGGTTCAGCGGCGGGCTGTCCTGCTTTGAGTTAATCCCAGGCTTGGCTCTCCACATCAGCAGAGCAGCCCCTGTGTGTCCTGAGAGGCCCCCAGAGCTGTTGGTGCCCCACCCCAGCCCAGGTAAGGATACCGCCTGGCCAGATTTCCATGTGTGTCTTTGGAATGTGGGAAAGGTCTCTCTAGGCCTTAGAGAACCTAATAACAAAACAGCCATGGTAGTTAATACGGAGTCCTTACTGGGTACCAGGCGCTGGTCTAAAGACTTGGAACTGTATTAACTCATTTAATCTTCACAAACTACATGGTGGAGATACTATTATCCCTAGTGTGGAAACAGTCTCTGGGGCTTGGACCCATACTATCTTGTTCCAGAATCTGTGCTGTGGACCCCTCAGTTACCACAGTGTCCCAGAGGGTGGAACCAGGGCTGTGATTTAGTTGACTCTGTTTTATACAGGAAGGAACAAAGGCCCAGAAAGGAGGTGGACTTGCTGAAGGTCACACAGCCCTGAGGCCCTCTCCAGCTGCAGGATCTCAGGCAGCTTACACACTTCTCTGAGTCTTAGTACTGCCCCCAACAAGGAAGAGATTGTCACAGAAGCCAGGAGGCCAGGGACTTTGGAGGTTGTGAGGGGACTGCAGTTGAAAAGGGACACAGGCAGGGGCTTCTTGGGTACCCTGGATGTGCGCTTTATAAGTCACTGAGCTGTTCGTTCGTGTGTGTGTGTGTGTGTGTTTTGTTTTTAAGGAGAGTAGACATTTCAACTTTGTGACTTTTGTTTAGTTATTTATTTTTTAAAGGTTTTTATTATTTTTAGAGAGAGGGGGAGAGACAGAGCCAGAGAGGGAGAGAGACATCAAATGTATGGTTGCCTGTCACCTGCTTCCAGTTACGGACCTGGCTGGAGACCTGGCTTGCAACATGGTTATGTGCCCTGGCTGGGAATCAAACCAGCGACCTTTGGGTTCGCAGTCTGGCACCTTATTCCCTGTGCCACCAGCCAGGGCCCTCATTTATGTTTTAAGCATCTTTCTGAATAAGTGTTGTATATCTAAATGGTCATAGCATCTACCTCATGGGGTCATTAGAAGGCTGAATGAGAAATCCTTGTGATGCACCCAAAAGCACCTGACACAGAAGAAGGGCCCAGTAATGATTACTATTGTTGTCATTTCATGGCAGAAGGATTGCCCTGTGGGGGTGGGAGTTGGGGATCCCCAGGGGAAATGGAAGTAGAGAAGGGCATGTGTTCAAAGCTTGCAGAACATTTTCTCAGCCCCGAGAGGAGTGTTGTGGCTCATTCCCTAAGTGAGGGCACTGAGGCTCCCAGAGAGGGTGAGGCTCACTGCCCTGGGTGGCTCTGGGAAGCTGGCAGTGAGTGGGAGGGGGCAGCACCCCTACTCCCACTGACCATGACCTGGACAGCAGTCCCCCTCCCACTCTGATCAGCCCCATTGTCACAATGGAAACAGCCCTCCCCAGCCCCACAGGGCTGCAGAAACCCAAATTGGATCCAGGACCCTTGGGAGCCTGTTCCGCACAGGAAGCTCCCAGGAGCTAGCGACTGAGGCTGTCCTGGGTTTGGGGGGGTGGGGTGAGGCACAGCAGCTGGGGCTCAGGCCTCTAGGCCACCTGCAGAGGGGTCATGGGAGGAAACTTTTGAGAACACGGGGTTTCAAGGCGCTGGGAAGATGGGAAGCCTCAACTTGTCTCTCCTAGACTTCCTCTTGCTTGTCCCTTCAAGGCACTGATCTGGCGCCATAACAACCTCTCCATTAAAAACCCTGACCTCAGCCTTCCTCTGCTCAGGGACCGCCCATCCCCTGCCAGTCTGTCATCCAAGCCCCTTAACTTGGAACTCAGGTCCTCTGTGGACTGCCCTGGCACTGTTTTCTCTTTCCCTTGTGAATTTCCACACTGTACCCTCACAGCCCAAAGGTGATGCTGTGTGCTTTCCCGCCCCTGGGCTCTGCACACGCAGCTCTTTCCACCTGGCCTGCCCTCCCCTTGCTCCCATCAGCAGGTCCCCCCTTCATGAAATCTTCGTCTTCCTGGGACGGTCCCACTCGCAGCGCAGCCTGACCCCCAGTGGCAGCTTGTTGCTTCTCTGGGTCAGGGAGCGTGTTTTAAGGACCCTAGAAAGCTAGCAGCTTTCCCTGCCTTTGCGCATGCTGTCCTCTGCTCCCTCTCCTGGCAGACTCTGTCTTCCAAGCCCGTGGGGACAGACTTCCTTCCACTGATGTCCTCAGTGGGCATTTACTAGGCATGTGACATGAACTAGGCACTTGAGCAACTATTGTGTGGCCAGCACTACAGCGGTGGCTCCAGCCTTGCGGGTATGTAGAGGTGTGATACAAAGGTGGGGTAGGGATAACGCTGGGGACATTGGGTATGTATAGCAGGGTGGCCCAATTCCTGTTAGGGACAAGGTCAGAAAGTGACTTTGAAGGAAGAGCAGCTGAGCTATGGGGCCGAGTCAGGATAGGGGGTTGTAACCAAGACCAGATCCAGTCTCTCTTGGGGAGTTCCCAGCTGTGTGGGGACTAGGCAGACATGGAACCATGCAAGTCTAGGATCAGTGCTTTGGTGGAGGTAGGGGGAGCCCAGGCAGCCTTGGGAACTCAGGGGAAAAGCTGCAAACTGGCCTGACGGGCAGTGATCAGGAAAGTTTCCCAAGGCAGTGACACATAGCTGACATGGAATGGTTGATGGGAACCCGGCAGGATTTTGGCTGGGTGATGCCCACCAAAGGGAAGGGCACAGCTTGTGCAAAGGCACAGTGGCCTAAACCAGCAACTAGTTTTGGAGGAACCTGCAGGTAGTGGGGCCGGAGAGAGGAAGGAACCTGTTGGGCTGTACATGGCCAGCAGGGCTGCCTTGGCAAAGGCCCCTGGGTGCCCTGCTGGGGAGTTCACACTGTACCCCAAAGTGACGGGAACACAAGATGGACTTAAGCAGGAGCTTGAGAGACCTGGGCAGGCATGCCTTTGTCTGGTTCTGTCCTCCTTCCTGAGGCCTCCAGATAAGAGGCAGAGTCTCTAGTTGGGGTCTGGGATGGGTGTGAGGCTCACTGGGGAACTTTGAGCAAGCCCTTGGCCTCTCTGAGCCCCTGTAAATGACTGTAGGGTGGTTTTACTTTCTAACAGGTCCAGCGTCAGGGTGGGAAGTGTGGGCTCTGAAGCCTAGCTATCTAGGTTCAAATTAGATTTGGACTGCTTGACTTTGGGCAAGCGACCTCCTCTCTCTGTGCCTCAGTTCCTTTTAAGGTTATAACTATTAAATAAAGCATTACAATGCCAGTAAACATAGACTGTGTTGCTGTTGAACACGATTGACAGAGCCATCCCCCTATTGTTTGAAATTTCAAATGTTCCAGGTTTTTGCTGTTGTAAGAAACCACAGAAACAAACAATTTTGTATCTACAACTTTGTCTATATTTGGGGTATTTTCTAGGGGCAGATGGCCAAGAACGGGATCCCTGGGCCAGAAGTCTGAAAACCTTTAAAACTTATGACACATTATTGCCAAATTGCCTTCAAGAATGATTGTTCCAGTTTCCACTCCCAGCAATAATGGGAGTGTCCATTTTATCATAGGCTCGCCAGCATTGGTATCATCGTTTTCTTAGTTCTTTTTGCTACTTTAACAAGTGGCATTCATTAATCTTCACTGTTAGGGAGGCAGAACCATTTTATTTTTTTTAAAGTTATAATGGAGAACTTTTCTTTTTTAAAAAAAATTTTTTTTAATTTTTATTTTTTAAAGATTTTATTGATTTCCAGAGAGAGAGGAAGGGAGAGAGGTAGAGAAACATCAATGTATGGTTGCCTTTTCACCTGTCTTCAGCCACGGACTTGGCTGGAGACCTGGCTTGCAACCTGGTTATGTGCCCTGACTGGAAATCAAACCAGCGACCTTTGGGTTCACAGGCCGGTGCCTTATCCAGTGTGCCACCAGGCAGGGCAGAACCACTTTCTGTGGTTATTAGCTGTTAGTCATTTTTGGTCCATTTGCCTGGGTAGCATGCAACCCTTTCTTAGATCAGTTAGGAAGACAGGGCTGAGACAGGAAGTAGGAAACAGTGTAACACTGGGGACAACAGTAGTGCCAGGGCGAGTGGAAGAGACCCACAGGAGGGAGAAGGGACTTTCCTCTGCCCAGACCATGACACTTTCAGTTCCCTCCACCTAGACAACTCATTTATCCGAACATTTGTCAGGTACTGTCTGGGGCTTAAAGGTAAATGAAGGCTGTGATTCTGTCCCGATAGAGAACATGCCCAAAGCCGAGATGGGTGGGAAAACAGGCAGGAAATGGAGAGATAAGTGTCTGAGGATGGAAATGAAAGGCACAAAGAGAGCAGAAAGAAGAGGGACCCAACACAGCTGGAGGGAGTGGGGAAGGTGGAGGGTCCCAGAAAGCTTTCAGGAGGCAACAGCATGTAAGCTGGGGCCTGAGGAAAGAGCTGTAGTTAACTCATTAAGGGGAGAGGGCAGGGGCTCCACGGGCAGTGAGAGGGAAGTGGAGCACTTGAGAGGAGGGCACTCTCAGTCTGGTGGGGCAGAGGGGGCCAAAGAGGTGGGCAGGGGCTGAATATGTAAGGGCTAAGGAGTCCAAACCCTGTCTGGAGGGAAGTAGGGAGCCATGGAAGGTTCTGAGGAGAGTGTTGTGGTCCGACTTGTATTTATATTTTAGAAATATCAAGAATATATATTGTACTGTAGTAATTTTGTAATTACATTTGTATGATGTGACATAATAGACATGAATGTTAATTACTGTTTGACTATGCTAGTAACGTTGTTTAACTAAAAAAAAGAAAGAAAGAAATACCAGGGTGACTACTGTAGGAGAATGGAATGAGAGAAGTGGGCCAAGGTGGGGAAACCTGGGAGGAGATTCTTACAATAGCTGCAGGGGGCCTGGACCACAGTAGGAAAGGGGGTACAGACACTCTTCTTTCCCCACCTGATGGAATCCTAACCACTTCAAAGTGCAGATTGAATGCCAACTCAGTCAGGGAGCCCGTCCTGACATTTGCCACTTTCTTCCCAGACCTGGAGGATCGGGGCTGTGGAGAGCCTGGCATGTAACTGCCAATTGAGTGTGTCCACCATTAACTCACCTTGACCTTTCCTTGCTCCTCTCGCTGCAGACCTTCCATCTGTTCCTCCCCTCCCCCATCTCTACCACCCTCCCTCCCTTTCATTCGTCTTTCTTTTTCTTTCTTTCATTTAAAAACATTTTTTTAGTCCTTATTTATTTATTTATTTGAGAGCGTGGGGAAGGGAGAGAGGCCGAGAGGGAGAGAAACGTCCATGTATGGTTGCCTTTCACCTGCCTCCAGCTACTGACCTGGCTGGAGACCTGGCTTGCAACCTGGTTAGGTGCCCTGGCTGGGAATCCAACCAGCGACCTTCGGGTTCGCATGCAGGTGCTTATCCACTGAGCCACCAGCCAGGGCCTCTTTCATTTTTTTTTAAAGGATAAATTTATTGTTTTCAATATAAAAGCAACCAAACAATATTGAAATCAGAGAAACAAAGACAAAAATCAGATCAGTTCCAGGCGCTTCCCCCAGCACTCCCAGCCTCCCTCTGGGCGTGGTTCCCTGCTGCTTGCTTTTTCTGACGCAGGTTTTTATTTTTGCCTTGTTGTAATCATAGTGTCCGGATGGTTTTGGGTTTTGCTCCCTCCCATTTGCTTTGTGGCCTCGGGGTCTAGGCAATTCTCATTTTTTAATGTCTGTGGGATGGGCTGGGGATGGAGGGGTGGTGAGACAGGAGTGGCTTAACCACACACCCCAGCTCTGCAGTGGGCGAGACTAGTCCCATTTTACCCTGGGCTACCCATCCTCTCTGTCTGTTTGTGTGGGCCTCAGGCCTCCGGGGTGGCAGGGCCTGACACCTGGTATACCCATCGGCAGTGCCCCTCCCCCAGTTCTCCCTTGTGGAACTTTGCTAGTTTGGCCTCAGAGGCCACCCTCCTGGGACAGGGTGATAAATAGACTTGGTTTCAGATCCAGACTGGGCTCTGTGACCTCAGACAAATTACATAACCTCTCTGGGCCTCAGTTTCCTTACAATGTGTCTATTGTAATGGTAAAGTAATGGCTGTAAAGTGCCCTGACACAGTTGCTGGCCCATTGTCATGGGCTAGATGCTGGAATGGCAGGTGAATGCGCACCAGTCCTACCTGGGAAGAGCTCATCTTCTGGCGGAGAAGTCACCCAGGAAAGCAGATAATTGCATCAGGGAATGATTGTCACCATAGTGCCGGGTGGTGTCCTAACTCCATCACTTGCTAGCTGTGTGACTTTGGGCAAGTTGGTGAACTTCTCTGAGCTGCTGTTTCCTCGTCTGTTAAATGCAGATTTCACAGGGTCATGGGGAAGATTCAGTGACATGATGCCTATGACATACTCAGCACAGTGCCTGGTACATAATAGGTGTTGAAATCAATGGTAGCTGCCATTTTATTGTTATTATTGTTATTGTTATTCTCATATACAAGGTGCTGTTGGGAACACAGAGGAAGTGACTGACTGGGGGTTCAGGGAAAGCTCCGTAGAAGAGGGAACACTTGAGCTGGGTCTTGAAGGATGAGTAGAAGTTCACCAAGTGGGAAAGGACACTCTAGGTAAGCAGCCTGCGATTCCAGGTTGAAATCTGTTGATGAGGGGTTTGTTCTTTGGGGGATTAAGCCCTTATGTTCACCCCAGCTTCCCTGAGCACCCCTTGCTGGGTCTGCACCAAGGGCCGAATGCACACACCCACTTTAACAGTGTCCATTTGGGACTTCATGTCCTGGCAGCTGTGGGTTCCTGCTCATGGGAATCGCTGTGTCCCCATCCGTCCATGTTTGGGGCTGCAAGTCTGTGTCTGTCATGTGTATCTGAGTTTGGTGCTGTCTGCATGTACCTGTGGCCATGTTTGTCCATGTCACTATTCAGAGGACCTCCCAGGCCACCTGTGCACACTTCCTTGGCCTTCATCTCAGCCCAATGGCCAGGCCTCCTTGGTTTCTCTCCTGCCTGGCCCAGGTTTGGCCCCGGCATTCCCCCCGGGCCTCGTAATGGATGTCCTCCCTCTGCGTCCACTTCTGTCTTCTCCAGTTCTCTCTGCAGCTCAGCAGCCAGAGGGAGCTTTCTAAACCGCAGATTCTGTTCTGTCAGCCACTGCGTCAAGTCCAGACTCCAGGCCTAGGATTCAGGAATCAGCCTGCTGGGTCTGGGCCTGGCTGATGGCGCCAGCCTCATATCCTGTCTCCTAGTCCACACCGGAACGCTGTTGCCTGCCTCATGCTGTGTTGCTTCTTAACTCTGGGCCTTTACTCAGGCTGTTGCTTCTGCCAAGAACGCTCCCCACTCCTTTGCCTCGCTAACTCCCACTCATCCTTTAAGACCCAAAGCAGGCATCACCTCCCCTGGGAAGTCCTCCCTGATCCTTTCTTTCCACTCTGGCTCTGGGCTTCTCATCCCTTACCTGAGGGAGGCGGTGGGGAGGGGTGCGGCAGAAGCAACTGACTTGCCCAAGATCATACAACTGGTAAGTTGGAGCCAAAATTTGAATCCAGGTGTGTTGGGCTCAAGCAAAGCAGTCTGTTCCATGGGCCAGCCAGTGATATTGTAGCTAACTTGTGGAAAGAAGTGGGACTCCTGAGGATGTGGCTGGTGGTGGATCCGAACTGGGAAGGGAGGTAGGGGACGTGTTGTGGATCAGTGTGTGGGTGGGGCAGGAGCATCAGGGCAGATGGGGATGCCAATTTGGAGTTGGGAATGAATGGCTGGAGGAGGTGCCCATCTGAGGGGAAGACCAGGTCCAGCTTAGGCCTATGGAGTCACAGCGGCCATGAGACAGCAAGAGGCATATGTCATGGAGGCAGTGGGAAAGCTGGGCCTGGAGCTGCAGGTGGAGACTCAGGGATTGCCTGGTATTTTAAGTCCCAGAGTAGATGGGCCGGCCACCCAAGTACTGAGCTCAGTGGGAGAGAGGAAGCTCCTGCCTTACCCTAAACAGCCCAGCGGGGTGCTGTGGGAGAGACTGAGATGAGGGACGCAGGGGTCACTGCACACAGCTATTTCCAAAGGGCTCCTGTGGCAGGGAGGCCATGTGGGCCTGGAAGGTGGCCTGTCGGCTTTGATTACAAGGAGGTCCTTGGGGGCACCAAGTAGGTTTCATAGGCAAAAGTTCTTTTTCGCAGAAACGCGGATCATTTCTCTGCTTCCTCCACTTAGCTTGGGACTCCTGGAGGGCAGAGTTCTTCTGTTTGCTTCAGGTTCCCAGCACTGGTTCCCCATTTGGCACATCCCTAAGATGTGCTCAGAATAAGTGGATGTGTCGATGGACGGATGGGGAAAGGGCCAGCTGCAGTCAGGACGCTGTGTTCGGAGGTAGCTGTAGCAGGTTTTTCATTCATCTCCCCATACAACTTTTTCTCGGTCTTAGAGCAAAAAGCCCCACTACAAAGAGCAGTGAGTGCTGGGTGTCTCAGGACTCATGGTACAAAATGTAGGCTCTGTCTGGGGCTTGAAGCCCAGCCCACAGGTCCTACCCGATCACCAGTGTCCATGGTGCTGTTCTGCCTGGACATTCAGTGCCAGCCCACCCATTCTCCACCGCCTCCATCCCCTCTGCCCCTGGCACTGTCCTCAGGCTTCTCCCTCTGACCTCAGTCCCCATCAATTCATTGTTCTCCTGGCCCAGCACACTTCCTGATGCCTTCTCACCACCAGCATCTATCCTAACCCCTTAGCACAGCATTCAAAGCCCTTGCCAGCTGGCCTGTATCTCTCACCCCCTCACTGTATCTCTCACCCCTCACACTCTCCAGCCTTCTTTGGTGCCAGTGGGTGGCTACTCGCTGTCCCAAACCTTCCTTGTATTGTCATATCTCCGTGCCTCTGCTCAGGCTGCTGCCTTTGCTGGGAATGCCCTCTGCCTCGTCCACCTGTCCTAGACACACATCTGACCAGCCTCTCTTACTTAAAAATTAAAAACCCTTCCTCAAGATAAGGTCTGAGCAGCTTAGCCCAGCCCTGGCCACCCACCCTGCCCCCAACCCCTTGCCATGGCTCCCCATGTTGTGCAGGTCCCAGGGTCACACAGGTGGACACATTCACCTCTCAGACCTTCTGGGGGGCTCATGTGAAATATTCTTAGTGCACACCTAGCAATATGCCTGACACTTAGTAGGAGTTCAGTAAGTGTTACTCTACTTCCACCCTGCCCTTCTGGCCTTTCCTGCATTTGACACACAGTAGGTATACACCAGGGCCAGGGTGACTGACTGAATTATTAAATTATTTCTGACAGGCCAGAGCAGGATGCAGACATTAGGCAGAGGCTTTGCAGGTCAGATTAAATGACTCAGGCAGAGCCTTTCCCTCTGTGGACTCACTTCCCCAGCCCCAGGGAGAGGGGTGGTCCCTGCCTGGCCAGGGCCTGATAAATGGCAGAGAAGATGCTCTGTTGCAACTAGGGGAGACTCTGGGCAAGCCACCCTCTTCCCCATACCTTTCTGACCAGGGCCGGACTTTGGGAAGCTTGAACTTGTCGTTGAATTGCAGAGGAGGAGGAGAAGAGGACAGCCTTCCTAGAACTATCTGAGGAATGACTGGGTGCAGTGAGCAGAGTCCTGGACCGGGACTGTTGAACCCCGTTTACAGACGAGGAAAACATGCTCAGAGAGCTCAACCTGCACGACGCAACACAGTGCTGTCTCCTGTGTCCCCATCTGTGTGGCCTGGAGCCAAGCGCTTCCCTCCTAGTGCCCTGGTTTCCCTCTCTGCAAAACAGGGTTGAAAATTCTTCCCTGCTTCCTGGGGCTCTGCTGATGGGTTCAGGAGAGCTTTAAAAACTGCCAGTCCTCGTAATTGTGTAGAGTTGTCTTTAAAATAATTCTGATTATTATCCCTTTATTCATTCTGTCATGCAACTCACGTTATTAATAACCTCTGGGCCCAAACAGTTAAGGGACTTTGGAGACAGGCAGTTTAGGTGGGTATCTCAGCTCTCTGCTTTCTTGCTGGGCAATGACCTTGACCTCTAGGTTAGACATTGCACCTTTTTGAGCTTCAGTTTCCTCATTTGTAAAATGTGGATAATGAGAGCTCCTGCCTTTCAGCATCAATGGGCCTGGCACAAGGTAGACACTCAGCAACCTTCTCACTGTTATTATTGTTTTGAGGTCTTAGAAAAAAAAATCCTGGGGATCTGGCGCATTCAGGGAGAACTTCAGGCGGGAAGGGCTTGTCTGGGGCTGTGAGGGATGGGCAGAGGGAAGGACAGCTTGGTGTCTGTGGGTGGTGGGAGGAGGAGGGCTATCAGAGCAAGACACTCTGATCCCCAGCCTGGCCAAACCACCCCTAGGCTGGAAGTTAGAGACCAGGATTTTTGCATATAGGTATTGCAAATAGTTATTAGCCCAACTGAAGACTGGAGTGTGCAAAGCAAATTCCCTGGGGGAACCAACTTGCCCTAATCTGATTTCCAGTCTTGACTCTGGCACCCTAGCTCTGTGGTGTTGAGTAGCTCTCTTCCCTTCTCCCCAAAACTCAGTTTCTTCACCCAAAGCCTGTTCCCTCTTTTCAAGTAACGATCATAAGAGATACATTATATAAAAGATCTTTGTTAGTGTTGAGATTGGATGATAATCTTATTGAGGATTTTCTCCTGAAGCCCTCTGGGCACATCCAGGAGGGGTTTTCCAGGCTTGCAGGCCTAGGAAAAGAGGTTGAAGGTGCTTCATTTTGGCCTTGCCTACCAAAATAAGTTTGTTTAAGAGTTAGACACTTAATAATTTCTGTAAGAGAGGTTAAAAAAAAAAAAAAAAGGAGCTGGATAGGAAGCAAGACAATGGAATACCTCTGTCCATCCTGGCCCCTAGAAGTCACTTCCTCACAGACTCTAGGCTCACAGGAAGACTCAGACCCTCTGAAAAACTGAGACAGCTCTGAAGGTGCATCCTTCCTACTTCCCTGGTCGACAAGGCCTTCTAACTAACCACACAGGCCTGCCAGGGGACCTGTGAGGTGAAGGCCGCTGGACAGTCTGCCACAGACTTCTACTGAAGAGCCCAAATTGCCCTCCTCAGGCCTCCTCCACACCCCTCCTATACACAGGGTTCTGACACGTTCTTGTAGGTCAAGTGTTGTTCTTGACCATGCTTGCTTCTTAAAGGTAACTTTCCAGAGGTACAATTTCTTGGGTCAAAGGTCAATAATCATTGGGGTCTTTATAAGCCATCCTGCCAAATTGCCTTTTAGAAGGACAGTATCTGATGACTCAGGTTGCCCCCTGTGTTCTGATGAAGCTGTCTGCACTGGAGGGTCATTGGTCATAAGGGCAGGGGTCAGGGATGGGCAGCTGTCTCTGCTCTACGGCCAGTTACAAAAGTTGCTCCAGGACCCCGGTTTGGGTTGGGGTAGGGGGATTCTGCAGGGAATCCTTCTTGGGGATTGGGATTGGTCGGCCAGTTGGGGGTCTGTGCCGGGGGCACTCTGGTTTGGATGTGACCTTTGTCTCTGGGCTCATAAGGACGAGGTGAATTCCAGACTTTTCAGCATGGAGATGTCTTTTCCCGGTCCTGGTGGGAGGCCTGCTCTGCTGCCAGGTGATGGTCCCATGGGGGCAGGTGTCCCAGGCACTGGCCTAGACTTGGGTGGGCACACCTGAGGGCAGCTCGCCCCAGGCTGTTGGGGAGGGTCCTCTTCCCTGAGACAGTCGCTCTCTCCCCACAGGATGGCTGAGCCTCGATTTAACAACCCCTACTTCTGGCCCCCTCCTCCTGCCATGCCCAGCCAGGTAAGAGGAGCGTCACCCTCTAGCTGCTTTGTTTTGCCTGGGGTCCTGGCTGCAGGGGGAGGGGCGAGGGGCTTGCCTGTGGACTGCCTGCCAGGGAAAGGGCCGGGTGCTGCCCAAGCCCCTTCAGTCCCTCTTCTCTCCGGCCCGCAGCTGGACAACCTCGTCCTGATTAACAAGATCAAGGAGCAGCTGATGGCGGAGAAGATCCGGCCGCCTCACCTGCCGCCCACGTCGGCCTCGTCGCAGCAGCCGCTACTAGTGCCGCCGGCGCCGGCGGAGAGCAGCCAGGCGGTCATGTCGCTGCCCAAGCTGCAGCAGGTGCCGGGGCTGCACCCGCAGTCCGTGCCGCAGCCCGATGTGGCGCTGCACGCGCGGCCGGCCACCAGCACCGTCTCAGGTACTGCGGGCGGGGCCTGGGCGGGGCCTGGGTGGGGCCTGGCGGGGTGCAGCTCCGGTGGGGGCTTGTCCCGCCAGCCGCAGCCTGCAGACTCCCTTCCACCCTGTCCTGGGAGGATCCGCCCCACTCAATACGTGGGAGGAGGGCGGGCCCCCCGGGGACTCATCAGGGAAGCAGTCAGTTTTAAAACTTTGGCAATCCAGAGAAGAACCCTGACCAGACCTGGGGCAGGTTGGAGAGGTTGTGGAGGGTGGAGATTTTGTTGGAGGAGCAGATATGCAAGGAAATGCTGGCAGTTAGTTAACCAGGGAATGGAGCAGCGGGTGGGAACAGCAAGTGCAAAGTGACTGTGTGTAGAAAGCAAGGGTGAGGACCACCCGGATGAGGAGCGCTGGAAAATGATGATGATGAGGGTCATCCCATGGCAGCTAGCTCGAGTTGAGCACCTGTGCAGCAGAAATGCTGTTCGCTAGCTTTCCGGTTATCACCCCCCGCCGTCCTAGGAGGTGGGTACTGTTAGCATTAGGTTGAACAGTAGCCTGGTTTTGACTCCCAAACAAAAACAGCACTTTGTGCATTCAGTGAACATCTCCTCTCGACAGATGAAGAAACTGAGGCCCAGTTTCACAGTCAGGAAGAGGCAGAGGCAGGAAGTGGGTGGTTCTAGTACCCATGTACTAACCCTTTTGCTTTACCCCGTTCTGCTGAGGCTAGAGAGAAAGCAGGCACCAGATTGTGAAGGATCCTGTGTCGTTCAGACTTGACCCTCAGGCAGTGGGGGGCTGTGGAAGGTTTTTAAGTAGGGGGTGGAAATGCTCAGATTTGGGTTGGAAAGCTGGGGCTGGTTGCAAGATGGAAACCGGCTTGGTGGAAGACAACACATGGAGGCAGAGAGAGATGCAGGAGAGGATGGTGGCCATGGCGAGACAGTGGGGGCTGAGAGGAGAGGACAGGTCAGAGTTACATTAGAGGAGGGGACAGGGCTGCTTGCCGAACTGGATGTAGGGGTGAGGAGTGGGAGGAGTGAGGGAGACTCATGCACTGCCAGTGAGATAGAAACACAGGAAGAAGAGTGTGGGCGGGAGGCTCATAAGCTCAATCTTGGATAGGGTGCTCCGGGGGACATCCTGGTGCGGTGTCTCAGGGGTGCGGATGCTGGGTGGACAGGCTTTCTCTGGCAGATGCTGCAGCTGGGTCTTTGTTCCTCCCCTGGCTCACCTCTGCCACCAGCCAGGCACCCTGCCTCTCTTCCCTTCTGCCTCCTCCTTTCACAGACACCCACAATTATGGGGTCCTGTGAGCCACCCTCCGCACATTCCCCGTTAGTATGATTTTATTAAATTTACTTTTTTCATTATAAAAGTAATATAAGCATATTAAGGGAAATTTAGAAAACAGAGAAACTAAGAAAAGACATTACTCATAATCCCCTAGCTCCTAACCCAGCAGTTTACAGAGCCTTTTGGTCTGTTTCCTTCCTTTTTCATCTTTTTGGTTTGCTTTTTAATGTGCGTGTGTGTTTTGCCGAGTTGTGATGGAACTGTACCCATGGCTTGAACTTGCTTTTCCTACTTGCCATTCTATCATAAACATAGTTAGTGAATTTTTAAATTATAAAGTTAATACATAGTCATTATAGGAAGTTTAGAAATTGAAGACAAGCTGAACGGAGAAAAAGTCCTAGTCCTACTATTGTTAACATTTTCATTGTTTTCTCTGTAATTTATTTTATTTTATCCTTTAATCACAGATGTAAAAAGTGGATGAATTCACCAGGTAAAGAATTCAAATAATATAGAAGCAAATAGACAAAAGTATGAAAATCTCCTTTTACCAGTAAATTCCTTCTCCCTATAAAACACCACAATTTACACACCATTTAGCTTGGTGTGTCTCTGCTCACATCCATTTCTGTGCATTTACGCACATAGGTGCTGTCTCTGTATACAAATGCAGTTTGGGTGTGTTTTTAAAATAGGTGGGTCCGTAGTTTGTGGTTTCCTTTTTTACCTGACAGCTTATTTTGGCCTCCTCTCTGTGTCACTGAGTGACATCTGCCCAGTCCTCCAGAATGAGTGGACCAAGTCCCTTTACACAAGCCCGACTGAGGACAAACACATTGTGTCCAGTTTGACCAGTTTTGTAAGGAAGCTCCCTGTATCCATATCTGTGTTCATGTGCAAATGTTTCTTGAGGGTGATTACTATTAAGTAGAATTGTTTGGTCAAAAGTTAGGTGCATTTAACATTTTAAGGGTTATGGCCAAGCGACCCTCCATTAAAGCTGATGAATGCACACTCTTACCAGCTCAATATGACTCAAAACATACTATCTTTTTCAGTGCACACAAAGATTTTTGAAAAAAGCATCGTTTCCACCACATTATAGAAACCACTTTAATCTCACTTTAATCTTTTTGTCTACTTGACCTGATACTGTAAATGTTTCTAGTCCCCTCATTTTTAAGAGTAGCTTTTATTACAGAAGTTTTTTTAAAGTTTATTTTCAAAGAGTTACAAAATATAGTTAAACCAAAAGAGGTATTTTTAATTACTTATAAGTTTACCATACACATCACATTTTGGTACACCTCCTCCTACGTAATTTTTCTATGCATACATATGCCTTAAATTTTTTTTTTTTTTTTTTTTTTTTTTACAAACGTAACCTTTTAAATGGGCATTAATGTTCAGTAACGGAACTTGATCAAAATTCATCGATTCCTTCCTTCTCTAATGTTGCATATTTCAGTTGCCTCTAACTTTTACTATTATAACTAACACAGTAGTGAATATCTTCGTGCCTCAGATTTTTTTGGTGGTTTGAATGATTTCCAAAGTGCCCGTTATTTAACTCAATTTAGCTCTTAGGTATCAAAGGCACCTTACACATACATAAGCTTTCATTTTGTTACCCCTGGGTAATAATTTACAAAGGGAAGGGGAGGCTCTGAAAGGCGATAGCTTGCCAGAGTCACACAGCTGGGTGGCCAGGGCCGAGCTGGCCTCTGTAGCTGCCCCTCACCCCTGCCCCCACCCCCGTGTCTTCGCAGGTCTGGGGCTCTCCTCCCGGACCCCAGCTGTGAGCACATCAGAGTCCAGCACGGGCACGGGCACCAGCACCCCATCCACACCCACCACCACCAGCCAGAGCCGCCTCATCGCCTCGTCCCCCACCCTCATCTCAGGGATCACCAGCCCCCCCCTCCTGGACTCCATCAAGACAATCCAGGGCCATGGCCTGCTTGGCCCCCCCAAGTCCGAGCGCGGCCGCAAAAAGATCAAGGCGGAGAACCCCGGAGGCCCGCCTGTCCTCGTAGTCCCCTATCCCATCCTGGCCTCAGGCGAGACTGCCAAGGAGGGCAAGACATACAGGTGGGGGTCTCAGCCAGAAGGGGCCCAGGTGGGCTTAGGGCAGAAGTTCACACCAAGGGCTGTCCCAGAGGCACAGCAATGGGGCTGGAGAGAGGGGACCCAGGGGCTGAGGGTGGGGGCTAAGGCCCAGGGCTGGGGTCACCTGACAAGCTGCATCCGCGTTCTTTCAGGGGCAGTGTGGGGCTGGGGGCGGCCCCACCACAGCCTGGGTCATGGGAGCCTGTTTCCTCCCCTCTGCAAGCAGTGTGCTCAACCCTGAACATTAGAATCCCCTGGGGAGGGTTCAGAACATGCCAACACCAGGGCTGCACTTACAAAAACTCTGATTTGATTTGTTGGTGTGGGGGACGTGCCGAGGGCCAGATATCAGCTTTTTTTGAAAGCTCCCTGACTGATTCTAAGGGGAAGCCTGGCTGAGTCCCTCCCCCAGAACTGTGGGGTGTGGCTCTGGGCAAACCTTCACCAGGATCATGAGGCCTCTCTCCCCTGTGAAGGGTCAGCCTGGTCCCCTGGCTGCCAGAAATGTGCCCCTGGTGGATGGGCTTTCTCCTCCAGATTGCAGGCTGGATAGGCCTGGAGCCTGCCCGTCTTTCCCAGGTGGTGGGCGCCAGGGACTCCTTGCAGGAAAGCTCTGTCCCAGATGCATGGTCTCTGATGCAGAAGGTACCCCTGAGCTGTGCAGGAATGGGGCGCAGGGGATCTTCCTGGGTGTGAACCTGCCTCTTGCCCACAGGTGTAAGGTATGCCCGCTGACCTTTTTCACCAAGTCCGAGATGCAGATCCACTCCAAGTCGCACACAGAGGCCAAGCCCCACAAGTGCCCGCACTGCTCCAAGTCCTTTGCCAACGCCTCCTACCTGGCCCAGCACCTGCGCATCCATCTGGGCGTTAAGCCCTACCACTGCTCCTACTGTGATAAGTCCTTCCGACAGCTCTCCCACCTCCAGCAGCACACCAGGTGAGTGGCCTGCTTGGTGCTGCCCTACTGCAGCCCATTTCAGCTCAGCAGCTGTGCCTGTGCACAGACCTGGTGCAAGCAAGGGCAAGGACCTTCTCTAGGTGCCCATTGCCCTCAAGGTCAAGACAAAATTCCTTTGCTTGGCATTCAAGGCCTTTTACATGTGGCCTTCATGGACCTCACTGGCCTCAGCTCACACACCTGCACCATCCTTCCCATTGATTCTCAACTGCAGGTCTTTGCACATGCTGTGTCCTACCTGAAACCCTCCCCTCCTTTACCCTGTTTCTCTGGCCACCTCCTGTCTGTCTCTTAGTTCAGCTTCCTCCAAGAAGTCCTCCTGGGCTCCCCTGAGCTGGTTCCAGGGACCCTGTGACTCCCCACCACAGCAGTGGAAGGCTGTCCTGTACTTGCCTGGTTGTTTGCCCACCACCCCCAATATATTGGGTGTTCTTGAAGGCCAGGACCTGGTCTCCTTCATTCCCACATCCCCAGGGTGTGCCACAAACACCTAAACATTTGTTCAATATTTGTGGAATAAATAGTACTAGCTTTTATAAGTCCGTTTAATAAATATGACAGAGCCTCTTCTATAAGCTTGACATGATTTTAGGTGCTGGGAATATAGCAATGAATGAAACAGACAAAAATCCTTGCCTCCTGGGGCTTAGACTTTAGTCCAGTCTGTGAAAGGGAGACTCAGGAATAAATATGTTTTTGCAGTGGAGTACAGACATTGAAAAGCCTGGCTTACCAAATAAAAACACCATGGAGATTAAAAGGAATAAACCCAAGGTGTCCAAGATCACAGTTCATAGCCCTTTCTCCCAGGACGATTGTACCCATGCGCATGGTGTGTGTTCGCCAGTTTCAGCATCGCCCAGGTCAGGGATAAAACTGCTTCTGCTGCGGGGTTTGTAACTTACGGAAAGTGCTCCAGGTTTTCTCTCTTTTGGGGATGAATGCTAGACAGAGGGATCTTACGTTTTATTTATTTTGTCAGTGTTTATTCATTTATCTCCATCATCTTCGTGCGCTTTATCCCAGGGTGCTGCAGGTTTTATTAGTCTGTTTCTCGTCCTTTTGGGCATGATGTGTAGGTTGGACAGTAAGAAATAAGAACGACCACAGGACAGGGAATCTGTCTGCTTTTCTCGTTCCCTTGTCTCCTGCCGTGGATTTGACCCCATGTTTGTTTCAGCAATTTTCTGATTTTTGTCATTACTTTGATTTTTTCTTTAAGTTTGGCCAGTTTTACATATACATAGAGGTATATGTAATCAGGTGCTGATTAATCAAGGCACCCTGGTTGTATTGTTATTAAAATTACAGCATGTGATGCTAAAGTTTGAGAGTTAACTTCTGTCAGGGGACTCTGTAAAGCCTCTGGATCAGAATGTCATAATTTTAATGTGTGTATGTGTGTGTAAAGTTGTTTTGGGGGGGTTTTAAGATTTTATTTATTTTCAGAGAGAGGGGAAGAGGGAGAGGCAGAAAAGGCGAGAGAGACATCATGTATGGTTGCCTTTCACCTGCCTCCAGCTACAGAGCTGGCTGGAGACCTGGCTTGCAACCTGGTTATGTGCCCTGGCTGAGAATTGAACCAGTGACCCTTGGGCTCACAGGCCGGTGCCTTATCCACTGTGCCACTATCCAGGGCTAAAGTTTTCTTATCTTATTATCTAAAGTCAAGAACCTAAAACCGTCTACTTCACTGCTGTCAGGTTTGCCTCTATGACCTGTAGCAGTTGGGTGCCATCTTTTTGGAGAATCCCCAAGTTGGTCGATTTTCTGGGCGAGCAGGAATCACTGTCTGCAACCTTCCAGACTGCCCGCCACTCTGCAAACCACACAGCTGACCCAGTCTGGCTGCCTGAAGGCCTGGGGAGGCCACCTGTGAAGTGCAGTCCTTGTTTCTTACTAACAGGCTTGTCATGCCTAATTAAATGAAACTTGTCTTAAATGTGACACTTCTGCCACGGTCATGGTTACAAATTTGATTTATCCAATTATATTCTATTAGGAAGGAGGACAGATTCTTACTGAACCTACTTACAGAATGGGTGATGATCATAAAAGGAGAAGGGTCTCGGTAAAGGCACTATGAATGTTTTCTGGTAATTGTTCCGAGTAGTGTTGCAGACAAGGCCAATTACCTATGTGATTTTCAATAGAATTATTACTTTTTCATTTCTCTGATCATTCATTAGTTTATATCTGTGTTAAATTTTTATAGTGGTTCCCGTCCAAAATTCTGAAGGGTCAGTTGGAAGAAGGCACCTTTCAGGAATATTTTATTCTACTTTGTACACATTGTAGCTTCCTAAATTGAGGATTAGAGATAAATCAAAGAAAAAAAGTGATTTTTATCACATGCCCTTTGGAAAATAACATTAACTAGAATTAAATCACTTCCATACAGTGCAAGGTCAGAATTCCTGTTCCCAGATCCTGGGCAGTAAGGCTGCTTTGCAAAGTTCTTTGCTTCTGGACTAGGGACTCCTGGATCCTGCCTTGGCTTGGAGCAGCATCTGGTTTGGGGGTGGGCAGGCAACTACCTCTTGATGTTTCTTTCAGAGACTCAATTTCTGACCTGCAGCTCCAAGCAGAGGCCTTTAGGCAAGTGTGAGGGGGAAATCAGACTATAAGACTATAAGACTCTGGTCTGTTTATTATAATAGTCAACAATATCAGAATGGAGAAGGGAGTTCTCTATTAAGATATAACAGGTGGTTATTTTTTCAGGTTAAAAACATAGCAGGCCCTGGCTGGTGGCACAGGGGATAAGGTGCCAGCCTGGGAACCCAAAGGTCTCTGGTTCGATTCCCAGCCAGGGCACATGGCCAGGTTGCAAGCCAGGTCTCCACCTGGGTCCATAGCTGGAGGCAGGTGAGAGACAACCATACATTGATGTCTCTCTCTCCCTCTCTGCCTCTCTCTCTTCCCCTCTCTAAAAATAATAAAATCTTAAAAAAAAAAAAAATCCCCGAAAACATAAGCAGCAAGCAAGGGCATTGACCCATTCTCAGGATCTTTTCATTTATCGTATAAACTGTGTGTTGTATATGATTGGCACTAATTGTTAAGTGTGGTTAAAGCTAGAAAAAAATATTTAAAAGACATCTCTCTGTTGATACTTAGTATGTAAGTCCCTGTGCATGAACAGTTGTTGGTTTTCTTCCTTCATCTTAAAAAATACACAACTATATACATATATTTATATTATATATAATTATATGATACGTAATTATATGTGAGTATATGGTATATGTAATTATATTAAATATGCTATTACTATATATTTATAGAAATGATATATAATTACATATATTAATAAAATTAACTCAGGAAGATTGAGCTCTCTTTTGCTTTGCCAACTTTCATGTCCTTGGAACTTGGTAGGAGAGCTTTTACTCTAGTGTTCTGCTGATTAAAAATATGGAAAATTCAAAACATACCCAATTATTCGTATTGCCCCTCTTTTTTAAAGCAAAGAGGAAATCTTTGGTGCTGCCCGGAGGCCATCTGGAAACCCCAAGGGCCTTTGGGTGTAGAAGACACCTTGGTAATTTTATTATTCCGGATTTGAGAAAGGCTGTAGCACAGAGTTGGCTGAGTGGGCAAGATTTGCATATCCGTCTAGTCAAAACCACACACAGTAGCCAGCAGTGATAATGATTAAGAATCCTTGTTTTTTCTCAAGTAGACTTTCGTTTCCAAATATTACTTAAGACCACGACAAAACAAGGAATAAAAAATTAACAGGCCCTGAAGGAGAGTTTCATCAGAATGCTCCTTGAAGGGGTTGGGGAGCCGCAAGATTACTTGCCATTCCTGATGGTACAACTTTGTGTGTGAGTTCTTTTTTAAAAACGTTCTCACCCTGAGAATATGTTTACTGATTTTAGAGGGGGAGGGGAGAGAGAGAGACATCATTGTGACAGAGAAACAGCCATCAGGTGTCCCGTGTTGCGCCCTAACCGCAGATCAAACCTGCGACCTTTTTGATGTACAGGATGATGCTTTAATGTGCTGGGCCACCTGGCCAGGGCTGGTTTTGAGTTCTTAATGGTGAAAAGCCAAGCAAGCAACGTGAGGGTTGTAACAACATTTAGGAACAAATAGTCATTAGCCAGTGGCACATATAATTAAACCAGAGTGCCCTAACCCAGTGACAAAGAGGCGGGGTCTCAAATGCCCGCAAGTCCCAGAATCTTTTAGACAATCAAACTAAGTAAAGAAGCAACCAGATTCCAGATTCCCTGTTTTCTACCTTCCTGTGTTTTGCCCCTTATAGCGAACCCAACAATCAGGGCATATAATCAAGCCCATTTTCCCAATGTATTGCTAACAATGAAGAGAATAAAAAAGAAGGTCACATCCAAAACTAAACCAACCCTGGTCAAGAAATACAAGTGCAGTTAGAAACAGGTTGAGCAAGGTGCGCCCTGGTTCTTGAGAAAGATGTGCAGTTGAGTAGCACTAGTGACACAGAAGGGTCTTGATGAGATCTCCGTCTGTCAGAGAAGCAAGAGCAAAGAAAAGCAGGCGACCTACAAAGAGTTGCAGGCAACTTTGTGGCATGTCTGTTCAGAAAAAACAGCAGGGCCTCAAGCAATTAGCCTCTTGTAAGATCCCATACCTGCACCAGGCAAAAGTCAGGGAGAACATTGTTTTATTGGGGAGTTCGGTACAGAGACGCTCCAAGTTTTACTGGGGGCGGGGGGCAGGGAGGAAACTCATGCTAGACAGAGTGACTGGATTTGTTTGCTTTTCTAGGCTGCCAGTGTTTTTTGCCTTTTTTTTTTTTTCTTGGCTGTTTGATATTTTGTGCATGTGTGATGAAATTGTGACGGGGGCAGATGTCATTTTGTTTTCTCAAGTGTGATGATAGTGGTCATAAAATCATGATAACTACAGAGTAGGGCAAAAGTAGGTTTACAGTTGTGAGTACGCAAAGTAGTTTATTCTTGCATTATTATGTATTACTATGTTATTTTCCGTGTGAACAACTGTGAACCTACTTTTACCTCACCCACCATTCCTTGTCAGAAAGCTCCTATGTGGCTGGCTTGGTATAGGTGCTTCCGTACAAGGTGCTCACAAAGTCCTTATACAGTGTGACTTTGTGTTTCCTAATAAGACATACCAAGTCTGAAAGATGCCACAGAGAGGAAAGGTAAACTTTCAAGTTATAAATGAGGGACCAAGGAAGGTTAACTTTCACTTTCACTACCATTGTTTTACTTACGAATCACAACATGGCTGAAGCCATTCCATATAATGTACCATTTATTACCAGGGAAATAAAAAGAAAATGATAACTAATGAACCCTTAATAATTTTATTTAAACATTGAATAAATTGGTTTTTTGTTGTTTCTCACAAACTGTTTATCTTAAATAGAACCTATTAAACACTAACACTGCAAAAATATTTTATCAACTCCCTACATATAAGTCATTTAATTCTGTCAGTCTTTGTGAGCCTTACTATCATCCCTGTTCAGGATGAGGAAACAGGCTCAGAGAGGCAAAGGCACTTGCCCAAGGTCACCCCGCTAAGAGGAGGCAGAAGTGAGATTCGAGCCCAGAGCACCAAGGGGCAGCCCATTCCTTGGAGGAGAGAAGGGGCTGGGATGTCAGGCTTCAGAAGATGCTCACGTGGTGGTGGATGTACCAGGCACAAGAGCAGAGTGAGCCTTTGGGGCCTGGGCTGGGGCCAGGGCAGTGGGGCTGGAAGGGCAGTTGAGGGGCACCCATTTCAGCTCAGCTTCTCTGTGATGCATGTGCCTAGAGTCGGTGCTGAGCTCTCTGTCACCGTAGGTGAGGTAGTCAGTACTGGGGACTCTCCTAGTGGGAAGGTAACCCACAAAGAGGAGGGCTTTGGCATTGGCATTGAAGATTTGGCCCTGACTTGAAACTCGGGGACTGAAGAGCTTTGGGGCCAGTTATGAGTGAGAAGAGACATCCTAGTCTAGTCCCTCGTTCATTCAACAGTTGCTTCCTGAAGCCTCTTCTGAGCCAGCCCAATGCTGGGTGCCAGGCACAGGGATAGATCAGTGGTCCGAGGCAGGCTCTGACCTAGAGGAATTTCCACTGCAACCTGGGAAGTTGGTGCATGTGGAAACCCCCATGAGTGGGAAGTATGTAGTGGAGGTGGGGGATATCAGCTGGGTTGGGCATTGAAGGGCCCAAAGCCCTCCCTAGTGAGAGAGGGGAAGGGTGTTCCTGGCAGAGGGAATAGCGTGAGCAAAGGCTCAGAGGCTTGCTGGGGAATGTATCTGCACATGTATTCAGAAGAGGTTGGTAAGATGCCCCTCTGGGGAGAATGGCGGGGTGGGCTTTAGAAACTGAGGCCTTGAATGCTGGGGCAGGGGGTTTAGATTCTGTCCTGGAAAGAGGAGAGATAAAGGAGGATGGCAAGCAGGGGCCAGACAAGGTCAGATCCCTGTGCCTCTGCTTTGTGGCAGTCAGAAGGAAGAGGCTGGACAGTTGGGGCACTTGGGGAGAGGGTCAGATGGGGACTTTCCTCATCAATAAGTTCTTGGTTGGGTCCCCAGAGGACCATCAATCAGTTGGTCAACAGTAAACACTTGTGAAATACACATGAGGAATAGATGTTGATTGCATTGAACATATTACTGTTGTCAGTGACTGACTACAGAGAAAGAACTCACTTCCCTTCATTCAGTCAATGACTATACGAGGTCTGTCTGGAAAAGGTCCAGCCATTGTTAACATAATGAGAATGGTTTGTGCAACATCAATGTGACCGATGTGACTGGGCAGCCGAGGAGAATAGACTGGAATGCACATGCATAAACAATGACTACTTCACTGTACCAGTCAGTGGAGGCAGTAGACACTATTGAGTGAGCATGTGTGTTGTGTGGCTATGGCATTCAAAAAGACCCAGCAAGAGCCCTGGCTGGTGGCATAGTGGATAAGGCGCCAGCCTGTGAACCCAAAGGTTGCTGGTTCGATTCTCAGCCAGGGCACATAACCAGGTTGCAAGCCAGGTCTCCAGCCAGGTCCGTGGCTAGAGGCAGTGAAAGGCAACATATGTTGATGTCTCTCTCTCCGTCTCTGCCTCTCCCCCTTCCTCCATCTCTGAAAATAATAAATAAACTCTTCAAAAAAAAAAAAAAGACCAAGCAAGTAGAGCAACAAATATGCATCAAATTTTGTGTTAAGCTTGAACATTCCCCTGCAGAAACTATTTGGATGGTTAAGAAGGCTTTCAGTGACAATGCAGTGAGTGCAGCACAAATAAAAAAGTGTGGCACAGTCACTTCCAAGGTGGTCAGGAATCTGTTGAAAGTGATCCACATCTGGAAGGGCCGGAACAAGCAGAACACCTGGGAATGTTGAACGTGTGTGGGCTGCAATCAACAAAGATCGATACCCGACATTGTGAGAACTAGAAGCTGATACGGGGATTCCAAAAACTACTGTGTCCAAGATTTTGACACAGGATCTTGGCATGTAACACATCGTGGCAAAATCTGCCCCATGGCTTCTGCTACCAGAGCAGAAGGAACATTGTGCTGCAGTTGCTAATGACTTGATTCAAACTGCTACCGTTGAGCCATATTTCCTCAAGAAGGTCATAATGGGAGATGAGTCACGGGTCCGTGATCTGGAAACGAAGGCCCAGCTCTCAATGGAAGGGGCCTGGCTCTCCACACCTGAGGAAGGGGCGGCCAAATCACAGCAAGATCAAGACCACGTTAACTGTGGTTTTGGATTGGGAAGATGGTGTTCATCACGAGTATGCCTCTTGAGGTCCAAAACTTGATGAGGAGTACTCTCTCAGTGTTCTTCGTCAGTTGAGGAACACCATAGGACGAGTCTGACCGCAGCTATGGGCAGCTTAGCTGGTGATGGGCAGCTTCAGCGCGATAATGCACCCGCCACCGCATCTCGTTGCGTGCAGTTTTTTTAAAGAAACAGCAGATCTCCCGGGTGACTCAGCCCCGCTACAGTGCAGATTTGGCTCCCTGAAACTTCTGGCTTTTCCCAAAACTCCGATCACCTTTGAAAGTAGAGAGATTTCGCACCATTGATGAGATTCAGGAAAATGACTAGGCAGCTGATGGTGATTTCAACAAAGGATTTTGCAGTGTTTTAAACAGTGGAAGAGATGCTGGGAGAACTGTGTGAGGTCCCAAGGTGTCTACTTGGAAAGGAACTGAGGCATCATTGTCCTACGTACAATGCTTCTTGCGTCTTGTTCAATAAGTGTCCGCTATGTTTCATAGCCTGCAGCTGGATACCTTTATGGACAGGCTTTGTGCATTGAATGCTCTCTGCGGAGCCTGTGCCAGGCCCTGGGGTAATGGTGGTAAAGGGGACCCTTGCTCTCAGGAGGCAGCCAAGAAATCAGTGGCTGGAAAGTGATAGCATAGAAGGGTGGGTTGTGGGGACCAGGCCTCATCCGGGAGGTCGGGGGAGGCTGCCCCAGACAAAGCTCTTTGACACCATGAACAGGAGTATGGGTTTTAGCCAGGCGTTAGCTGACAGCCTGGAAAGGGACTGCAGGTCGAGAGGAATTTTTAATTCCAGCGGAGCCTCTGGGGCTGGGGCCTTGGCAGGAGAGAGGCAAGAACTCTGGGTGGTTATTTGTGGGGTTTGAAGCGGAGTCAGCGCTCCCTTGGTTCCCTCCGCACTGGACCCTTAGCAGAGTGACTCCCACAGCCCCGGAGGGGAGGGTGGGATTTAATGGAAGGGGCTCTGGCATCAGGCAGAGTCAGTCCAGATGACCCTTAAGGTTCTTCCAGTGTAGCGACACGGTGCCGTAGCCTGGGTTAATGTCCTCAGTTGTGTGACACCCAGACATTTGCAGGCAGAAAATGGGTTCTCAGACCTGGGCCATCCCATCTTCACTTGGCCTGGCACCTGACACTGAGCTGTCCCTGCCCTTTGGGTCCCAGTCTAGTTGGGAAGACAGGAGGGGCAGCCTCCTGCTGAGGACAAAGCCAGGGGTGGCCAGCAGTCATCCATGAGCCCTGGCTGCCCGGTGAGGAAGAGTTCTCTGACCAGGATGTAGGTGCGTAGGAGCAGGGAGCCAGGCTGAGCCTCGCAGCCACGGGCCTTGAGTGAGTAAGCAGCGTGTACTCCACTGGTGTTGACAGTGGGCAGTCTGCGTTATGGGCTGATGGATGGCAGAAAGGGTCCCTTATTCGGGCCCATTCAGCATGAGGCCTGGCCAGAGGGGCCTCTGTTTGCTTGAGGAGCGTTGATGGGCAGAGCCCCCCAACCAGCCAGGTGGGAAGGCTCCAACAGCCTACAGCCCCAACTGGGTTTCCTCCACCTAACGCCCATCTGCAAAATAGGCAAACGAGGTTCAGGCCCAGCCAGCATTTCCCTCCCCAAGTGGTTGGCACAGAGGTTTGGCTAAAACAGATGATTGAAGACCAATCCAGGGTGTTATGAGAGAGCTCGAGTGTGGAGGGCAGGGAGGGCCTCTTGTCGATGTGTGCTGGGCTCCTGACCCCCACAGATGCACCTCATCTTCTCCATCTCCCCACTCACCTGGAGGAAGGACAGGCATGAGCTGCACCCCACACGAGACCTGAAAACAGCCATCAGCCTGCAAGTCACTGCTCCAAAGTCACCTTCTCCAAGAGGCCCCACCCTGGCCACCTTATCTAAAACTGCCCCCGGCACTCACCATCCCCTCACCTTGTTCTCACAGCACTTATGACCTCCCACATGTGACCTTCGCAGTGCTGATGGTTTCCACGAGGCAGTGGGCTTGTCTGTTTTGTTCACTGAGGCATTCCAACCAAGCATGTAGCATGGTGCCTGCCTCAGGGGTACCTGGTCTTAAGTGAATGCATAATATTACTACAAGTGTTCATTGAGTGCTCACTTGTGCTGAATTCCTGGCTAAGCCCCTTACATGTGTTATTCAATCCGTCTTTGCAAGGCCCAGGGAGAGTGGGGCTATGTTTTATATCAGGTGAGGAAACCAAGGCTCAGTGATTTGCCCAAGGTCACCCAGCACATAAGTGATGGAGCCAGGCTGAGAACCCAGGAATGGGGGAAAGGGGACAGAAGGGACTCACAGGAAGGACACAGAGGGATTGAGCTTCAGGGTCACCCTGTCCTGCATTGTCTCAGTAGCTGGGGTGACCATTTAGTCATCATGGGCATGTGCCTGACATGAGTAGGAGTCAGGAAGTAGATATTAGGGGCCAGTCAGAGGGAAATGTCTCCTTTTGCTGAGGGAAAGAGGCCGGTGGGCAGGGAAGGTCCTGGCAAAGCCCAGTCTGTGCTGTTTTTCTGTGGGTGGTCTGCAGGTGGGGTTTTTAGAAGAAGGTCAGAATGCAGTCAAAGCAAGCTCTTTGTGAGGAGCTAGAGGTCTGGGCCAGGTCTTTGAGTGGGTGCCAGTAGGAGGCTGGAGTCACAGAAGGCAGTGGGAGGTGAGAGAAAGGAGAGGGGTAGCTTTTGAAGTCTTCAGCTCTTGCCTGGGACTCACCTGGGGAGTGTGTGCAGAGGAACCTGTGGGGCTTGGGGGCTGGAGCTGGCCTAGGGGTGCCTAGCAGGGACCCCATCTCATTGGGATGCTCATTGCAGAATCCACACAGGCGACAGACCCTACAAGTGCCCTCATCCTGGCTGCGAAAAGGCTTTCACTCAGCTCTCCAACCTCCAGGTGAGTGGCCACCTGCCTTCTGCCCACCAAGCGCAACAGTTGCCTTCCCGAAAAGGGAGCCTGCTAAGGGGGTAGGGCTGGGGGACAGCTGCTGGCCCCTGACTCCCGCCTGTGCTCCTACAGTCTCACCAGCGGCAGCACAACAAGGACAAGCCCTACAAGTGTCCCAACTGCTACCGGGCCTACTCGGACTCCGCCTCCCTGCAGATCCACCTGTCAGCCCATGCCATCAAGCACGCCAAGGCCTATTGCTGCAGCATGTGCGGGCGGGCCTACACCTCGGTGAGTCCCGGGGCTCCCCGGGGTCCTCTCTCCCTGGGCCTCAGCTTCTTCCATCTCCTTCTCAGATCTGTACTGACTCCATTTTCCAGACAAGAAAACTAAGGCTCAGAGAGGGGAAGTGACTTCCTAACATCACAGTGAGTGGCAGAGCCAGGGCTGCTGCTTCCCATTTCCCTTGTAGGCTGCCCCAGGCCAAGCCCCCAGCCCCCTGGCTCCCTTTAGGGTTCTAAGGTGTGGTCCCCTCAAGGCCCGGGAATACTCCAGGCGGTGATGGAGGGCTAGCACCCTGCTTTCCATAGTCAAGGGAGAAAGGCCTTCCTCCTCTGGGGAAGCTACAATCCCCCTCATGGCCACAAGGTGGCATAGTGACTTTGCCCAGAGCCACCCTCAGGGAAGGTCTGAATAGTGTTAGAAAAGTCATTGCATCCAGCCCCCTGTCCCTGGGTTTGAATTTCTCTTAACAAGGACCTTTCAGAACCCAGTAGAGGGAGTCCAGGTGAGTCACCTGTGTGTGTGCTTCTGGTTAATCAGATAATCTGGGTAACAGACTCCTGCTTATACCCAGGTAGATAGAGGTCACCGAGCCTCTGTTTCCTCATCTGTCAATGGAGAAGATGGTACTTCTTAACTCGCAGGGCTGTTGGTGGCAGAATCGGCAGTACACAGCTTGCTGAGCACTGAGTATGTGGCATTTATCCTTCCCTGGAGTTCACAGGGCAAAGGAGAGTTGAGAGACTGTGAAGACAGAACCTTCAGGGACCTGGGCCTTAAGGGTCTATGTGGAGAGCCCCAAAGACTGAGAAGCCCCAGTCATCAAACCTTCAGTCAGGCCCAGCCCTAAGTTCTTGACCCTCCTCCACACCCCCACTCTTAGAAGAAGGGCTGCCGGCATTCACAGCTGCTGGTTCTTAGAAGGGCTCTGTCTGAATTTTAATATGTAAAAGAAACATTTCAGAACAGTGAACCCTCATGTTCCTATGAGCCCCCAAAACCATCAAAGAATTCTGCTTCATCCGTATTAATGTTTTTTGAAGTAAAAACAACATGTTTTCTCTGAAAATTTTCATTTAGCGTCTCCAAACATAAGGCCTCTTTTTAAAACATATCCACAATACTTATAATACCATGAAATAGTTCACTGTAAGTCCTTCAGATCATCAAATAGCCCAGTCATTCATATTTCGTTTGTCCCATGAATGCCATACTTTTACTTAGAATTTTATTAGTTAACCAGTATCGTGCTTGCTTTGGCAGCGCGTATACTAATATTAGTTCATCAAGATCTAAATAGGATGTCTCCATCATGCTAGGTCAATATATCTTTTCATCTGTTGGCTCCTGTCACCCGTGCCGTTTTTTTTGTTGTTGTTGCAACTTATTAATTGAAGAACAGTCCCGTAGTTTGGATTTTGCTGATTGCCTTCCTCTGATGTTGTTTGATAGCATGTGATCACCACATTTGAGGGCCTCCTCTGCTGGATTCTGAGCAGATGGAGGTATGAGGCCAAGGAGTGGCAGGTGGGAACCAGAGTACCACCCTGCAGCCTAGTGTGAGGGCCTGTGGGCCTGCAGGTGAGCCTTGGGCCACCTTGCCCACCTCCTCGGGGGTGCCTCAGGTCAGATTTAGAAGAGCCTGTGGGGGCGCTAAAAGGAACAAGCTGAGCATGCCCTGTTTAGGCTTCCAAAGTCGCAAGCAGCTCAGGCCCCACTCCTCAAGGGAGGATCGAGTGTGGGTGTGCAGGGCCGGGACCCTCACCCCTGCCTGGGATGAGGTGCAAAGACATGGTTCCCTCACCCATTGCCGCATACTAAGAGCCCTATCCACATCACCCTGGCAACCTTTTGAGATTGCTTCTGCCCCACTCCTGCTTGCGGAGAAGGAAACCGAGGCTTGGAGGGTGAGAGGGGGCTTGTCCAGAACAGGCTCAAACCCAGGCTTGCTGCTCGGTCTTCACTGGGGGCTCCAGGCAGCCAGTAGATGGCAGCCAGCCTGGCCCTAGGCAGTGCCAGCTGGGCACCGCTGAGGGGCGGGGCCATGCCTGCTGGCTCGCCAGCCAACACGGGCTCAGACTCCGGACACTGCGCCAGCCCCCAGGCCTGCCGGTGCAGCCGCCCTCGCCATCAATTCCATGCCTGATGCTCATCTGTCCCCCACAGCTGTGGCTGCTCACCCCTCGCTGGCCCCCTGCCCAGGAGCCCTCCAGTGGCCAATGGTGGGAACTGCAGCCTCTTCTGCCTCCCTTGCTGGCTGTTGGATTTATGTCCTGAATTTCCCTACTGCCCACAGGAGACCTACCTGATGAAGCACATGTCCAAACACACGGTGGTGGAGCACCTGGTGAGCCATCACTCACCCCAGAGGACGGAGTCCCCCGGCATCCCGGTGCGAATTTCCCTCATCTGAGCCGACTCCAGGCGCCGCCCTGCCAGCTGGCAGACACAGACCCAGGCAGCACCAGGCCCCAACTCCCTCCAGGGCCCTCCAGGAACAGCTGAGCTCTCTCATGACCTTCATGACCTTCCAGAAAACCTGGGCCGCAGAAGCCCTGCCCTGTCTAGCTCCAGGGGTGGCCAGGCCAACTGCAAGATTCTGGACCGTTTGGTGGCATCCAAAGACGATCTCAGAGCACTTTGAACCTCTCTGTTGGGTTTTCCTTTTTCCCCCCACCCTTCACTTCACTGTTTTGTTTTGTTTTGTTTTGTTTTAAGTTTGTTTTGGAAATAACAAAAAAGATATTTATTGGCCAAGAAGTTGGTGCTGCTAAGACCGAGAAATTAAAAGAGTTGGACAGATGGACACAGAGAACCAGAGGGCAGCGTGGGACCTTCTCTTGCCATGGCCTTAGGTCCTGAGGGAAGGCCCAGGCCTGGATTTCTGGACTGCAAAAGGGGCCCCTAGTGGGAGGGCTGGAGGCAGCTAGAGTGAGCCGCTCACCCTGGGCACCCAGCTCTAGACTTGAGCTGTACCCTGGGCAACACTGACCAGAGGGAGGCAGCAGCTACCCAGGCTGCAGGAGGCAAAACAGAGGGGCCACTGGGCAATCCAAAGGACCAAAGGGTGCAGCATTGGGCTGGGCTGGGCGCCCACCCAGGGAAATGGAGTGGGGTGGGCTGGGTAAGACCTGGCCCCCCACTGCCCTTAAGACCACCCAGTCTACCTCGGTGCTGGCCAGGGAACCTATTGGCTACCTCTCCTGCCATCCCAGACTGTGGGCAGGGGGATGGGGAAGGGGTGGACCTGGGGCTAGGTCCCCCTCTATAATTTCCTCCAGATGGGACATTTCCCAGGGGGGATTATCTGTCTTCCCTGCCATGGAGGGGGAATCTCCAGCCCAGGTCCTAGGCCCCTGGGCAGGGGTAGGGATCCTCAGAAAGGAGTGTCCCCAGGAGCAGCCCCTGCCCTCAGCCCCCACAGACACACCCCAATCTGAAAGCCATGCGTGTCCGTGTATATAGGAACTATGTACAGAGCCCGGAGAAGCCCCCACTCCATCCCCTGGGGAAAAAAAAAAAAAAGAAAACTAGACAGAAACTCATCTATATATTCTGTATCTGGAGTTCCGTTTTGAATATTAACTGTGTTATTTTTATACACTTTTTAAGCCTTAACTCACCATTGATTTACCAGTTTAACGTTTCCTGGGGTTTCTTTTCCCACGGGGTTCTCTGCCCCACTCCCACCCCTTTGTTTGACTTGCGTCGTCTGATACTCAGTATTGTAGCTTTTGTCCGCATGTTACTACCCTGTAAATACGCTGTTATACATACTGTTAACACCCTTTGCTTTTTCTATGGGACCTCCAGGCCACCGTATTTAGAACTAGTTACCTTATTAAAAAAGAGAAAACAGTCTGTTGGCTTCTCAGTCTGCATCTTGGTGGCAGGGAGGTGAGGGCAGGTGCCCCTCAACGTGTCAGGAAAGAAGTTTGCATTATATTTAAGAAAAGGGGTGGGGAGTAAAAAGGAAAAAATCAAATGTGGGGGAAAACACTAAAGGGGGCAAGACACAAAGGAATTCCAAACCCTCTGCTCTTTGTATCTGTTGTGAAGAATAAACTGTACCTGCACCTGGGTGGCGGTGGTGTGTGGTGTGCTCTGTGCGAGGGTGGGGCTGGGGGGCACCTTTCCACTGCTCCTCTCCCCTCCCCCGCCCCCAGACCTGGGCAGGAAGGGAAACCGCCACTCCCTGTGGGCGGCCTCACTCCAGCTGCTGAGCTGAGTGCTGGTGTGAAGTGGACAGCAAACCAAGAGAGGTATTTTACTGAAGATCACGTGCAATTAGACATCAATTTAATCCTGGTTTGCCTAGTTTGGAAGCCTTTTTTTAGACATATGGGGTCTACCAGTGAGGTTCACTGCCCCTTCTCCCAGAGAGGGGCAGCTGCATCTTATTACACCAGCACTCTTTGGGGGACCAGCAAAAGTGCCCTGATTTGTGGAAGCTATTCCTGTGCTCTTGGGGACCAAGAAGTCTCCTTCACGTGTTTGCCCCATGGAGGTCAATGATTTGATTGCTGAGGAGAGAAATGCAGGAATTAATTTCCTCAAAGTTTATCAAGGCTGGCCCTGTGCTAGGCATTATGGGAGAGATAGAAGTATCTCAGCCATGAGTCACCATGGGGATCACCCTCAGGAACTCACTCCTCCGAGTCCCCACAGTCCTTGGGTGTGGCAGAGACATGGCTGCAAGGTGTACATATAAAGCCCCAAAGCCCCATGGCTTACATTACCAACATTGCAGGATCAGATCAGCTTCCGGGCTCAAGGACATGTGCCGCCTCCACTTGGCTATGTACCCAGTTGCTTTATCCTTGGGCTCCTATGGAATGGTTAGCTCCAGCCTCCCAGCCCCCAGGTTCCCAGCAGCCAAGCCTCTGCCTCAGGACACCTGGAGTGAAATCCCACCCTCTCAGGGCCTCCGTGCTCCCAACCATCTGACAGTAGCTCAGAGGCTCCCAGCAACCACCTTTCCTGTCTCCTTGGCTCTCTGACCACCTTTCCTGGAGGACCTGATGACTTCATGTTCCTATTCGGAGCCAGTGTTTTTCCCTGTTGAGGACGAAGTCTGGACAGCAGCCATGAGTGAGGAAAGGTCTCTCTCCTAGATACTGTGGCCAAACAGACCTATAAGCCACAGAACAAGGAAATTCCATGTTTGTGGACTTTGACTCCAGGGGAAAGGGCCACAAGGACGTATCTGGAATTATTACTTTATTATAATGCCAACAGAAGAACGCCTAGCCTTTTAGAAAAGTCTTATAAGATTTATTTGAACCAAATTTGAGGACATGCCCAGAAGCAAAATCTCAGAGGGTTGAGAAAATGCTCAGGAGAAAGGCAGTTTTGCAGTTCCTTGTATGCATTTAGAATCAAAGGAGAAAACATAGGAAGGCACATGCAGTCCATTGGTGGTAGATTAGGGAGGTGGGAGAAAGCAAAGTGGAGAAATCTCTAGGACTGGATAAAAAGCAAACTGGAGGAACACATAATTTTACATTGGTGGCTACAGGATAGTTAGAAATCAACATTTATAGCACTTAGAGAGGGTATGTGGGGAACAAGACAACCATGAGGAGGTCCGATGGTCTCGTGCACTGGTGCCTGTGGTTGTGCCTTTAAGGGGTCTAGGAAAGAAAATTACTCTGACATTTCAAAGGTATGTTAACTTAGACACATAGAACAGTGGACAGGGCTCATTTCAGATCTAGCCTGACCTTTGCTAAGAAGCTACAGGCCTGGGATGTGACTACCCACCATGGCCTGTCCAGTTAGGAACTGATGTTGCTGAGCTTGTCAGGCCTGCCGTGTAGCCCCTTGTTTATTTCACAACCCTTTTTTTTTTCATTCACAATAATATTACTTAAATATGTACAGACTATACTTGAGGGCGGGGGAGGTGAAAAGTCAAAGCCAAGGGGCTGGAAGCCACTGGTGTTTCTCCTGCTGTGGCTCATGCCCCAAGGCAGTTTGACTTGGTCTGAACTCTAGTCCCAGGTGTCCGGATGCTAACCTCATAGACTCCTGTCGATTCTGTGTCTTCAGATAGTTATGTTAGGTTCCCATTACATGCCCCAGTCTTCTCATGGGGGGGGGGGGGGAGGGAGTGTTGGAAAAACATCTCCTCAGGAGGCATCCCCTGAATCCAATCATTTCAGAGGGGAACGGTCTACATGCCTCAGTTGAAAGTGATGGAAAGATCTTTCACATGAGACGCTCCCTAACAGTTTTCCCCCCTTTTTGTAATACAAGTGCCTGATTTGAGCTTGCCTGCCAACAAATTCACTTCAAAGAGAGTTATCTCCAATAAATATATGTTGCCAGCCACCTGACTAAAGAACCAGGCCACAGCCCGACACTGAGGTTCCTTTGTTTTAGAGAATTCGGTTGATTACAGTGACTAACCACTTGGGCCACTTGTTTTCTCTTCCTGAACTTTCCATTCCTGCTTTTATATTTTGTTTTTTAAAGATTTTATTTCATTATTTTCAGAAAGAGGGGAAGGGAGAGAGGCAGAGAGGGAGAGAGACATCACTGTATGGTTGCTTTTCACCTGCCTCCAGCCACAGACCTGACTGGAGACCTGATTTGCAACCTGGTTATGTACCCTGGCTGGGGAATCTGCTTTTATATTTTGAATTCACCAAGAGCCCACGAAATCCTACAACCCTACCTTTAATCCCAATAAAAGCTGAACCTCAGGCCTGCCCTCTCTCTCCACTGAGACCTGCCTGTGTGGCCCCAGGTGTGCTGTGTAATTTCTGGGTCCTATACATTATAAACCTTTATTCTTTTCAGTGCCTTGATAGTTCTTGCTGGAGGGCGTCTTGCAATCAAAAAAGAACCACATGCGCAGGACCAATCACAACCTTGCTGACAGGCTGGGACCAGCACAAAACCCTCTCCAAGGCCAGGGCGCCCACCTGCCTCCCACATGCAGGTGGTGATAAGAGCTGTTTTCATCTCCTCTCTCCCTGTCCTCCAAAGGATCACGCTGCTTCCAGAAGGGGCCCCAATGGTTTCGGGGTCTCTCCTTGCTGTTCCGCCCACTCCACATCCTCCCAGTGCCCAAGATGTCCCGCAGGTGGGGAGCGTCCTGGCTCTGGCCCCTAGTCGCGCACCAGACTGTACTCCTTGGGTGCCCAGACCAGGCGCGGGTGGCGGATCTCAGCCCGCCGGCCTATTTCCAGGCTCCAGCAGAACTCGGGGGACAGCACCTTGGCGGGTTTGTACAGCCAGAAGTACTTGTTGAGGTGGCTCTCGTCGTGCCAGCGCGCCTCGAGGCCGCGCGCGCGGTCCTGCTCCTGGCCCCGCGCGCAGTGCCCCGTCAGCCCGCGCACGGCCTCCACTCTGCCCCCGAACAGGGCCCCGTGGTAGTAGAAGTCGCCCTCGCCCCGCGCCAGCGCGGCGGCCGAGCGCGCGTCGCGTTCGTAGGGCAGCAGCGGCCGCGGCCAGTGGTAGTGCCAGGCGTGCAGCTGCGCCACGGAGTCGGCCAGCGCCTCGGGCCCGAAGGTGCCGACGAAATGCTGGTCCACGTCCATGCAGAACACGAAGTGCGCCTCGCGGCCCAGCCGGCCGCCCAGCGCGGCGTGCAGCGTGCGCATGCGCTCCATCGACACGTCCTGCCAGCGCCGCTCGCGGGCCACGCGCTCCACGCGCAGCTGGCGGCCGGCGCCCAGCCGCAGGCGAGGCACGGCGGCCGGGCGCTCGGTGAACACGTAGTAAACCACGCGCTGGCCCACCATGAAGTGCTGCTCGGCCGACTCCAGGAAGCGCGCCAGGTACTTCTCCAGGTACCTGCAGGGCGGGCGGGCCCGAGTCAGCAAGCCGGGGCCCCTCCGCTCCTGCTTGTCTCCCCTCCTCCCCTTCTTGTCTCCTCTCCCCATCTCTCCCCTTCCCGACTGGACCTTCCTGCCCCTCCGCATCAAGGACCTCAGTTCTCCGTCCTGTAACCTCAGTCCCTGGAGCTCCTGGACAATCCAGTCCCAGAACGATGCGAGCAGATGAAAGGTGACTGCAGATTTGCCACTCCTGCCCTCAAGGGGCCCCATCTTCCCCCCGCCCTGCAGGGCTCTCCCAAGGAAGTGCTGGTCTTTGCCGGGCAGGCGGTGTTAGCCTCTGTTTCTTCAGAGCTCTGGGCTTTTGCTTATGTAAACCCCTGAATTTGGATGCTGAAGCAATGTGACGAAGCCCAAACTAGCCAGGCAGCGGGGCTGTGTGGGCAGTTGGCCCTCCCCGTGGAGACCCAGACACCCGGGAGCAGTGAGAATCACTCTTCTAGAGTCCTGTTGGAATTCCGGGCCCACAGAATCATGAGCTATGATGCGACTGTATTGTTGTTTTTTTAAGTCCATGAGTTTATGGCGATTCCGTATATAGATAAACCGAAAGTTTGTAATAGTGGAAACTGTACTAACAGACTTTGGGATGCCAGGATTCTGAAATAATAATAAATGCCTAATATCGCTGAACATGTATCATGTGGCAGACAGTGTTCTATGTCAGCGGGCATTATTGCATTAAATCCTCACCATTTATTATTACCTCTGTTTTTCAGGTGAGGCAATTGAGCAATGAAGAGGTTTAATAACTGGTGCAAGCATACACATAATTGGTAAGTTACTGAGCTTTGATCTGAACCCAGATTGACAGTAGGGCTGGAACCTTTACCTGTGCTTGCTGTATTCCTGGTGGATGTGTGAGCCACTGGAATCAAAGACATTGGAGGCCTCCAGGCCCTGGAATTTGTGGGCCTGGAGATTCTGACCCCTAGGGCTGGTGCAGGAACACCCTACCTAGTGTCTGGAACAGAAGTGGGGGCACCAAGGCTCTGGGCAAGGTCAGCAGTTCTGCCCACCTGGCCCATGGGTTGGCCTTCGGTGCTGTTTGCTCCCTTGCCCCCCAGGGGTCCTCCTGGCTTTCTCCTGGGGATAGGAGTTGGAGGAGCTCCGGGGTATCCAATGACAGAATTTCCTCCCCACAATTTCGATATCTCTTCCTGGATGCCAAACTCTATATTCCCAAAGCAGTCTGTTCCATTATTACAAACTTTTCCTGTAACTGCCCTGAACTCTATCCCTGTGCACTTCCTTAGGGTTATAGGATCCGATTGCCTCTCTCAGCCAGGAGTCCCCTTTGCATCTGGAAGGCAGACATCTAGCTTGGACAGCCCTGCCATCCACAATAGGGGCGACAGTGCTCCTGGTATTTCTTCTCCACCTAGTTCTCCGACTCCTTCTCCATCCCTGGGGTCCCCGCTGGTCCTCAATTGGCCTTCTTTCCTGCAGTGATTCTGTCCTCCACCCTCCTCAGTCACCTGCCCCATGTCTACTCCTTTGGCCTGGTCATCGCCACCAGTCTGTCTCATTTTGTGAGCCCCCATCCTTCCAGCTTGCTTCCTGTGATGCCCCTCTCAGGAGTCCTACCCTGCTGAGTGCTCAGGTCTGGATCCCTTTCTCAGCACTCCTTTCCTCTCTTCACTTTCCTTCCTCCCCAGCTCAGATTCACTCCCTTGCAGAAACCCTCAGCTCCCCAGCCCCTTTTCCTCCATCAGGCTTGTTGGCAGGCCTCCCCTCTCGCCTTACTTCATGCCTGCATTGGAGCCGCTGATCCCTCAGTGGGCAATGACTGCAGCCAGGCCTTTTCCTCTGTTCACCCAGTTGCTGTCCCCTCACCTCTCCATCCTCACCTGAAAGAGGCCATCATTTTCTCACCACAGACCTGATGCTTCCAGATGGACCACCTGCCCCAGGGAAGGTTCTTTCTAGGATATGGTTCTGAGCCTCTGGCTGGGTCGGGGTGGGGGGCTCCACAGTGTTGGTGCCCAGGAAGGAGAGGAAGGAGATGGATGGTCACCCTGGGACAAGGGTGCTGCCTTTGCCTTCTGCATCACCTTGAGATCCTTTGGTACAGGGAATAGGGTGCCACACCACCCACATCACATGTACACCCTCCCGCTCCCTGATAGGATAGCACTGTTCCCCTCCCCAGGCCTTACCTGCCTATAGCAAAGACAGTCAGCCCAATGGTGAGGTTCTGCTGTATAGCCTCTTGCTGGGCCACATCTGGATCGAAAGTGCCATCCCAAATAATGGGGGCCCCCCAGGAGGTACAGGTCAGGACTTCAGGCCGGGCCCTGGCCAGGGAAGGGATGAGAGATAGATTCATTTATCCACCCACTTGGCCATGCTCAGTGCTGTCTCCCCATGCTGGGTTCTAGAGACCCCCAAGTGGGGGCATACCTCCTCCCTAGCTCAGAACCAACACAGAGGATCAGGAGATGTGTAGCCCACTGGGCCACTTGGTGGAGTGCCTGGCTCTGCCAGGGTGGGGGCTGTGAGGAGGGCAGGGATGCTGGAGCACATACAGTGGGAATATGAATGATCCTGGAGTGGGAGGGACAGTATCTCCTTACCAGAGATGCAGGAGACCCGAGAAGTTGTCCCTCAGCAGGGACATTCTGGTCAAAGGACAGGTGCCCATGGGGATGAAGGTTTCCAGATACCTGTTGGGCAGGGGCAGCAGTGATGGGCACACCAGCCTGCTCAGGAGCTCTGTTGCTCTGCCCCTTACAAGCAGGGGGAGCCCGCAGGACATACGTGCGGGCTGGGATAGCCACCACCTCCATCCCTCTAGGAGGCACTAGGAAGGACCCACTGGAATCCGGCCCCCGTGGACCATACCTGGAGTGCCAGGGCGAGGGCGCTGTACCTGACTGCAGGGAGCCCATACAGGAACAGCCCTGAGAAGCCAACTGTCAGTAGGATCAGTCGCCCGAAGGTTCTCTTCCAGGCCCTGGGGGTGGGGAGGGGCATCAGCAACATACTCTTTATACCTACGATTCATTTATATACACACAAATATCGCTACACACTTATGAGAAATTATTTGTATAATTTAATGTTTAATTTTATTTGTTTTTTTTTTTAATATGAACATATCATCACATGGTGCAGTTATTCAGAGATACAAGAACATAGACAGGGCAAGGTCCTTCCTACTGCAGACACGCAGCACCTCTGCATGAGTGGCCTGTGTCACCTGCTCCTTGCATGTCCTTCGTGGGACGATCTGTGCACAGACAAGCAGTTTGGCAAATACGGTAGCAAGTTCTTTCCCCATCTTTTTCTTTTTTTACCTTGTAATGGTTTTTATCCCCCCTCTCCCCACACCCCCTCCAGACAGTAGCTCAGTAGATATGCCATTTTGTACCTTGCATTTTCCACTGACCATTATGTCTTTAAGGTTATTCCATCTCAGCACTTGAAGCACTTTTTCATTTTTCTCCAGTGACTGGCAATAGCATCATTTACCTGACCAGTCCCTTCCAATGAGCATTTAGATGTGCTGCTTTGCAGGTTTCAGGGTGTGAGGGTGTAATGTTAGGTGTGGGGTGCTTATCCGGGGGAGGGCGGGGGCTGACCTTGGATGGGGGAGAGGCTGCGAGGGGCAGCAGGGAAGTTTGTGTCTTGGTGGCTGGAGGACCTGTCTGGGGCTCAGGGATGAGGTGCCAGGTGGCAAGGGGACAGCTGTGGTCAGGGGAGTGTGTCTGTCCGTTGGCTCTAGTCCCTGGGCTGGGTTCCTCCAGCAGAGCCCAGCAGCCCCATTCCTGGCCCAGAGGCGGTGGACTCTGGGATTTGTCCATGGCTGATATTTTCCAGGAAGTGCCCCAAAAGTTGACAATCTTCTAGGGTCTCATCCAGTTCTCCCTGTCCCTGCTGTGTGCCCCTGTCTCTGGAGAGGCTGGGCCCATGGGGTGAGGGGGCATAGACCCTGGAGCCAGACCCTTGGGTTCGAACCTTAGTTCCCCCCCATTAATTAGGACAAGGTTTTGGGCATCTTGCTTTAGTCTCCTCACCTATAAAAGTCTGTTAATAGGGATATCTACCTCAGAGGGCTGTCGTGATGATTGCATTATTACATGCTAAGTGATTAGAGCAAGGCCTCACACATGGAAATAGCTCAGTAAACTTGATTATTATTCTTGAACAGAGAGTTAATGATAAAATTATTATTCCCTCTCTGCCCCTCCTGCTCCTCCAGCCCGCACAGGGACCCTGCCTGCTTGGCTGTCACCAGGGCCAGTCCATGCTTCCAGCCATTCCCCAAACAGCACCCCCAACCCCAAACAGCTCTTAAAATGCCACCCTGCCTGAACCATCTCCACACCATATGACCAGGCAAGTCCTCAGAGAAGAAATGCATTTAGTAGCCAAACTTGGAAAAAGGTCCACCCTCACTAGTGCAAATTAGAACAGGGTTCTGTGTTTTGCCTATAAAATGAGCACATTTTAAAAAGAAATGAAACTCGCCACACTGCAAGAATTCAGTGAGGTGGTCACTTTCCACCTGCCAGTGGAGGTACAGAGCCACAGCTTGTTTTTTTAAGAAAGCTGCTTAGCTGTGGGAATCGAAGCTTTCAGTCTTCATCCCCTTTAATCCAATAACTTCAACTTCTGGGAGTCTGTTCAAAGGAGATAATCTTCAGTATAGAAACAGTTTATGCATGAAGATGCTCACCAGTTTCTGTTCATTCATGCAGTCAATCTGTATTTATGGGGTGCAAGCCCAGAATCGAGCACTGTGCTAGGTCACGGGTTCAGAGGGGAATCAGATGTGGGCCTGTCTTCAGGGAGTGAGTGAGGAAGGTAGTAGCTGTGAGCGGGGTGGGATGTGCTAGTTGGCAGCAGCAAACAGATGAATGGAACACTGCACAAGGAAGGCTGAGATTAACATAAATATGAGATGCTATGAGGGCAAATTGGAGAGTGGCACCTGAGTCTTGGCAGGTGGGAAGTCAAGGAAGCTTCCTGGAGGAGGTGACCTCTAAGCTAGGACCTAAGGAATTAGAAGGTATCCAAGCAAAGAAGGTAGTTGAGGGGGAAGGGAGGTCCATGAAAAGGGAACAACAATGGGCAAAAGTGATCAACTGTCTTTCTTAAGATACCACACCTTCTATCAGCCTTCCTCGTGGAAGTGGGGTGGGGGCCTAATCATGGCCTGGAGCCTCTGATGGACTGATTTCGGCATCAATGGTATAGTGACAGAGGACACCTGGGAGCATTGATGCCTCCTGATCTCTCCACTTGGCTATCTCACTAGCATCTCAGTTACCCAGAAAAGGACTCTACTTTCCTTGGAAACCTGCTCCCTACTCGGGTCTCTTCTTCCTGGGAAATGACATTGTGATGATTTACCCCATTTCTCAAACTGCAGACCTGGGAGCCTTGATGCCTCCCATCTCTCCCGTGCCCCGCATGCAGTCCACCATGCAGTCCACCACCTGCCTTCACCTCCTCGCATTGTGCTCCAGGCCACTATCTGGATACCTACCCCTCATAGCACCCTTCCACCCTGCCTGCTTCAGCTCTTGTCTCCCAACATCCACTCTCCAGCGGAGTCTTACTGTTGTGAGAACAAAACCCGCCTGCGCTCTGGGATCTGATCTGCGAAGCTCCCCATGTCTGGCTCCTGTGGTCTCTCGTGTGCTCCCCACTGTGCCCCAGCCCCAGCCTTCTTGCTCCCATTTGCATGGCTTGCGCTTGTTATTTGGAACTCAGGATTCTCCAAACGCACTCTTTTACCCCTTGGCGTCTCTCTACCAGTGACTCCGAAGTTTGTGTCCCACCCAGTCCCTGGCTGAGCGCTGCGCTCAGGCATGGTGCATCCTGGAATGCTGTGTCCACCTGGGTGTCCCACAGACACCTCAAACTCAGGGCTCCTCAAACCACGTTTTGTATTTCCCCTGATCTCTTCTTCCTTCTGGGTTCTCTGTGACTGGTCCCAGTGACCCAAGCGGGACTCCTCCGTCCCCTGTAGCCATTCAGTCACCAAGTTCCATTGCATTTGCCTCCCCCACAGAGCCCTAAGCTCCCTCCTGTCCAGCCCACTGAGCTCTTCCTGCCTCATTCTTTCTCAACTGGTTGGATTCCTGCAACTCTCTCCTAACTTGCCTCCAGGTCTCCATCCTGTGCAATGTGCTAACAGGTGTTGACTTTGTGGCCTCTTGCCTCTATATCTTTGCCCAGATGGCCCTTTTCCTATCAGCCACCACCAAGTTCCCACTCATTGTTCAGTCCCCAGTTTCCCCCTTGGGACACCTGCTCTCCCCAGAGTCCCCCCTGTGCCAACCTCTAGCACTTGCCAAACTAGACTGGAACTGTCGCTCCCACTAGGCCATGTGTTTTCTGTTTTATTAGGCTGGATTCTCGGTGCCAAACCTGAGAGCCTGCCTCATAGTTGGCGGCATTAATAATTATTTGTTCAGTAAAGTAATGGGGTAATCAATAGGTTCTGTGTCCTCATTCTCTTTCCTGCACTGATGGTTACTCCTTTGTGGTTAAAACTCCATTTTCTTTAGGGTCCACTCTGCGCCCTTTTTGAATAAAGCCAGAAATTTACTGAGGCTGATGCTCTACCAAGAGTTCTATGTCCCTGTCTCATAAAAGTCTGATTACGATCCCTTGAAGAAAATGCTATGGTTACTCCACCTTGTATAAATGAGCTGCGGCTCAGCAAGGTTAATCAGTTGCTCAGGGTCACACAGCTAGGTATCGGAGCTGAGGGTTGAACTTAGATCTGCCTGACTCCCAAGCCAGAGCATGGCATTTGGGACCCCTTACGACCTGGCCTCATCTCAACATGAGGCTCATCTTCCAAAGGCCCCCATTAGTACTCCCTATAAGCTTGGCTTCTCCCGAGGCTCCTTTTGTTCTCTGCAAATCAGAGTCTTTCCTGTAAAAAGCCTTTCTCTCTCCTCACTCTCTAGTTCCCTGCCAGCTCTTGGAGGGCTGGGGGTCCCAGGGCCCCTCCAGCTCCCTCCCGGAAGCATGCCTGCCTGGAGGTGGAGGCGCACAATGGGAAGGGCCGCCTGTGCCGCTGGGCAGGAAGGGGTTGGAGCAGGCGTCTCTCCGCTCTCGCTTCTGTCCTGACCTTCCCAATCAGGGTAGGGCAGGCCTGTGCTTATCTTGGGCACTAGGCCTCAGCCAGGCCAGCCAAGCTGAACTGGCCCCAAGTGGGCTCAAACCATCAGATCCGGGAGGGTTTTGAGACCCAAGTGTGCAGTAGGCACTGGCCAGCTCCTACTGCCCTTTCCGTGCCCCAGCCTGGGAGCCCTTAGTCCAGAAGGCCCCTGCCTGACCCATTTCTGCACATTCTTCTCTTAGGTACTTTCAAAAGGATACCCTTCACCCCGTTCCACCAGCAGAGTTCCTCAAGCTCAATCCATGCCCTGTTCCCTCCTTCCTTTCAAGAAGGGATTAATTGTCAGCCATTAGTTCTTAAATGGGAACACATTTCTGATCCTGGACAGTCGATCCCATGGGAATATGGAGAACTCTCGGTTACAGTGGGGGGACATGGTGCCCCTAAGTCTTCATCTTCACCCAGGGGCTCAGAGGTGAGGGAAGCAAGACCATTTACCCAGCACTTCACAGGCTTCGAGACCTCCCAGACCTTCCCCACTATCTCTACCCTTGGGCCATGTTCCTCTTCAGAGTCACCTTCCCCCAGGGCCATCTGGTGCCTCCTGATTGTTCTGGACCCTCCCCCTGAGCTTCCCCACACCCACACCCCGCTGCCAGTGTCTCCACTCACCTGAGTCCCTCCTTGAGAACCATGTTGAGAAGCTTGGGGGACAGCCTTCCAAGAACGAACCCTCTCAGCTGAGAGCCACGAAACAAATAACCTGTTCCTTGTGACGGACAAAGCAGTCACAGGCCATCTGGAACCACACCCACAGAGCAAGCAGGGATGAACTGCCTTGAGTGGGACTTGATTAGGAGCGGCACCTGCTGGAGGAAGCTGGCCGGGGATGAGGCGGGGGCAGGGAACCCCCTTGGGGCCAATCACCTGGGACAGAGTGGACCTAAGGCCAGCTGTGATTGGCAGAGGCTCTGAGCTATTCTGTACCGATTCCTCCTTCCTCCCCAGGGCTCCTTGCGCCCCTCAAAAGTATCTTCTCATCTAGTCAGGGCTAGACCTACAGGTCAGGTTAGGCTGGGAGACTGTTCTGCACAAAGCTTCAGCCACAGCTCCGGGCACTGGTCTTCACTGTGGTCGTGGGCCGTTTACCCTGAGGAGTTTCATCCTTCTCAGTGAAATGGGTACAGTCACCCAGGCAAATGAACAGCCACACAACATAGTGGATATGGGATAGAGCTGGAAAGTTTACACTGAGCGGTATTTTTTGTTTGTTTTAATGCAGGTTGTGATTCATCTGAGGGCCATGAAATCAATTTTTTTTTTAATGGATCATGACCAAGATTTAAAAAGTAAGGACAGGAAGAAAATGGAAAATACATCAAAATATATTGTACATAAAGGTAAGCATTGTTTGGTGACATTTTTAATTATGCATATTTAAGTATGTATATGAGGGTTGGAAACATTTTTTTTAACTGGGGATCATGAGCAAAAAAAAAAAAAAAAAAAAAGTTTGAAAAATTCTGTGTGAAGAGTCAACAGCACCCTTCAAACTTATGATAGGTTGGGGCCTTTCACCTGAGGTAAGGAAATAGTGCCAGTAACTTACCTGCTGTTTAAGCCAGTTCCTCAAATTCACCAGATCCTCTTAGGAGTTTTGGTTCCCTTCTCCTCCACCATCCACATAAAAACTCGGGTGGGCCCTGGCTTTCATTGTCTTCCAGGAAGGGGAAAATCCGGGTCCAGAGTACACCCGGGGTGTCCTATCCATGAGGTGTGCCTCCACCCCCAAGGTTCCTTTTGCCTCTGTGGGCCCGTCCTACCTGCCATTACCCATCTCCTGGAACAACCAGACTTTCCAGTCCTGGTTCCACCCTCTGGGTCATCACCTGCAGGCACACCTGGGAGATACCATGGCTTTGGTGACTGACCACCACAGTAAAGCAAATACCTCAGTAAAGTGACTCAAAGGAATTTTTTGGTCTCCCAGTGCATAGAAAGTCATGTTTACACTATACTGTTGCCTATTAAGTATATAATAGCATTATGTCTAAAATGGTGTAATACTTGGGTTTAAAAACACGTTATTGCTAAAAATGCTAACCATCATCTGAGCCTTCAGGGAGTTGTAATCTGTTTGCTGGTGGAGGGTCCGCCTCTTGATGGCTGCTGACTGAGCAGGGTGGTCATTGCTGAAGGCTGGGGTAACTGTGGCAATTTCTTAAATTAAGACAACAAAGTTTGACCTATTGCTGGGCTCTTTCCTTCGCAATTTCTCTGTAATTATTTTTCTCTGTAATGCTGTTTGGTAGCATTTCAGACCCACAGAACTTCTTTCAAAATTGGAAATCTCAAATCCTTTGAAAGGCTGCCGCTGATTTATCAACTAGGTTTATGTAATATTCTAAATCCTTTGTTGTCATTTCAACAATGTTCGTTGCATCGGGCCTAGCAGTGGACACCGGGACAGAAGTGAGCAGATGCTGTTGGAAAAGGCTTGCTGGAGGCAGGTTGCTGCAAACCTTCAATTTGTAAAAAGTACAGTATTTGTGAACTGCATTCAAGCAGTTTGCTTCTCCTCCTCTTCCAGATAGTAGTCACTTTTTTTTCTTTTAAAGATTTTCTTTATTATTTTTAGAGAGAGGGGAAAGGAGAGAGGCAGAGAGACATCAATGTATGGTTGCCTTTCACCTGCCTCCGGCCACAGACCTGGCTGGAGACCTGGCTTGCAACCTGGTTACGTGCCCTGGCTGGGAATCGAACCAGCGACCTTTGGGTTCACAGGCTGGCACCTTATCCACCACGCCACCAGCCAGGGCCTAGTAGTCACATTTTAACAGGCTTTCTGGAAAGGTGTCCTTAAGATGTGGGTATTGGCTCTTTCTGTGGACTTGATCCTCCACGCCCTGCCCCGCTTAGATTCTCTGATTGAATAGGTTGAGGCCTGCGCCTAAAACTTGTATTTTAAACAAGTGGAAACATTGTCTTAAGGAAAAACTTAGAGAAGGCAAGGAATAGGAGGCCAAGTTGCCTCCTTCTTTCTTTCCCCTGGGATAGATGCAGGGAGATTCTACGCTCCGTGCAAGCAGGGTTCAGAGGTGCCCTGGTCCCCAAGGCCTTGTTCCAGCACCAGGCCCGGTTCACAGAAGCACAGGTCAACACAAACCCTGGTGTGGGTTGTGCACACCCTGTCCCACCCCTGCTCCTGCCTTTCTGGGGTTGGAATGCCCTTTCTCTTTCATTTGAAGCTTAGGTGTTACCTCTTCAGGGACAATTACTTTTCTAGTAATTGTCTATCCCAGCATCCAGCAATGCTCAGAAAGTACGGAGTGAACCAAAGCCATTCCAGGGTTAGTCTGGACACTGACCAAGGTGTCTGCTAGGGAATGAGTCAGTCTCTGCCTCAGGTCCTCCTGGCCCAGTCGTGCCTTATCTCCCCAATGGGAACAGGGGAGGGGGCCTCAGAGCTGAAGGGGCTCTGGACTTTCCCACTCCAGGAGACACCCTTGGGAAGAACAAATGCAGAATGTGCTGTTCCTATGAGAACTGGGACTAAGGGTGCCTGCAGCTGACCTGGCTGGCCCCAGCCAAATGCCCAACCCAGGGACCCACCCCTCTCCTTCTGGGTGAAATGGAGTCATTCAGGACCTATACCTGCAGGACAGGTACCCCCAGGAAAGAAAGGCACAGAAGAAACAGGTTTTACAGATTTATTTTTAAAAAAACAAAAAGGTTAAAAAAGTCCTTCATTTCCAACCCTGCCTGGGGTGTGAGTGGGGAATACAGCAAGCTGAGGAGGGTGGCCACCCTCTTCGGGGGAGAGGCCCACCCTTCCCCTGGGAGCCTACAGAGGACAGACAGCGCAAGTCAGAGGCAGGCCCTCGGCCTTCCTGCCCGCCGCCTCCGCGGGCAGCTCTAATTGCTGTTAGCGAGTTCGAAAGGCCAAGTGTAGGAGTGGGAGGCCAAGGCTGCCCTCTTCATCTCAGTGGTTTCTCCAGCTCTTCTCTCCCCTTAGGTTCTCTGGGCCTCACCACTGAGGCTCCCAGGGTGGGCAGGCTCAGCCCGAACCAGCCCACCCACCAGGCTCTATGGCACGGCCCACCGGCAGCTTCCTTAATGTTGTTTGTGACACAGCAGGGCAGTCAAGGGGACTTCACAGTGTGGGGAAGGGGCTTAAGAGACATTGTGACCAGTCTGGAAAGGAACATCCAACCCTCATCGCTTTCCAATCTTGCCCCTCTGCACTGGGGCTGCCCATCTTTTCTATTCCCCATCCTGAGGCTGAGTGGAGTCCAGGACAAAGCACTAAGTGGCTGCTACAAAACACCTGGAGATGCCAGAGGGTGGCTCTTGGCCTGTCTGTCAGTCCAGGCTCCCACACAGTCATACAGTCACACACACAGCGTTTAAGGCGTCTGTGCCAGCAGGCATGGCCAAACCAGGCCTAGCTCCTCTCTCCACCTGCGGAGGGTGAGGGGAAACACCTGGCGCTTCAGAAACAAGCTGAAGGGGAGAAGCTGGCAGCAGGAGAGTTAGCCAGGCCTGGAGAGAAAAGTGGAAGGCAAGGGCTTTCAAGGCCTCAATCCAGGCTGGACGGCTGCCCTTGGAAGTAACCCAACTCAGGTTGGGGAGCCCTGACCATATACCCCCTGGAAAATGGGGGACAGAGAGAGGGGAAGAGAGCGGGGCTAGAGTATTGGGACTTTGGAAGAAGCCAGTGCTATCATTATTTACAAGCATAAAGCCCCATCTTCTGCGCCACCTACCTCTCTGCCCCTCCCACAGAAAGAAAGGCCCCTGAGAGCCATTAGGAGGTGCCAATACCTCCTCACCAGCCATGCCCCACAGGGAGAGCCCCTGCCCTCCGACTGGCCCCATGCCTGGGCCCCTTAGGAATGTCTGGCTCTGTCCAGCTGGGAGGAGGCGTCCTGGGCCGGAACCCTGGCTGCCTGGCCAGCCCTAGGAGTCCTTGAGCATGTTGATGCGAGCATAGATCTTGAGGGCAGGCCCCAGTTTGATGTTCATGGCGCTCATCAGGTGGTCTTCCTTGAGCAGCAGCAAAGCCTGGCCATCAATTTCCTGGGCACGGAACTCCTCGGCTATCTCCTGGCAGCCTGACGGGACACCACCAAAGACAGTGTCATTCAGAGCTACTGGTGTACACTTGTGACAATCACAGCACTGCAGATACATTAGTTCACTTAATCCTCCCAACCACACCCAAGGTAAGTGTGAAAGGCTAAGTGGCTGTCCAAGGCCGTGGGATTCCAAGATGGCCCCCAGCGACCCACACCTCCTTATTCACACGTACAGCTGTTCAGAGCCCCTCCCCTCAATGAACTGGCTGACCTGGGAGACCAATGAAGTGTTCTCTAAGTGACTGCATGTGATTGTGTGGCTAGATTATAAAGGGCACAGCAGCTTTCACCTTGCTCTTTTGGGTAATTTACTATGGAGGAAGCTAGCTACCATGTTGTGAGGACACTCAGGCAGCCCTCTGGCCCATGGCCAGCCCCTGTGCCATGTGAGGGAGGCACCGGGAAGTGAGTTCTCCAGCTCCGAGGCACCAGACAATGGCAGCTCTGGCTGCCATCTTCACTGGGACCTCCTAGAGGACCCCACCCAGAACTGCCCCACTAAGCCACTCCATGTTCCTAATCCACAGAAACCATGAGATAATTCCTATTTTAAGCCAATGAGTTTTGGGGTAACTTGTTTCACAATGACGATCACTGATGCAGATTCTGGTGCCTAGAGGAGAGCTGCTGCCGTACTAAACCCTAAAATGTGGGCGTGGCCCTGGGAGCGCCATTGGGTGGGAGCTGGAAGGATCCTGAGGAGAGTGGCAGTGAAATGCCCAGGTGCCTTCAGAAGACTACAAGCCTGATGGCCTTTGAGAAACTCAGCAGTCTATTGTGGAGGTAACATGTAAGTTTAATGTACCTGATGAACTGAGCGGTCTAGGTAATGATTTTAGACATGTTGATGTTGATGGTATTGCCTGGCTTGTTCCTGCTGCATACTACAGAAGGGGAGGAGAAAGATATAGTAAAGGAAAATTGTTAAATGTAAAGGTGCCAGGATTTGCTGGTTTTGAAAAACCCCTTGCCTCTCCAGATGACAAATGATGCTAAAGTTAAGAAATGGTTTCTAGGCAAGGATCAAATCCAGAGCATAGGCAAGAAAACATGGTCTACAGATGAAACTAAAGAGTATGACTCACATCTCTTAAGACCTCAGAAGGATCTAAGGATCTAAAGTGCTGCCTTAGGGAACTGTTTGATCAAAAGGCGAAGGATTTTATGGATGTGCCTCACAGGTCCTCTCCGTTCAACGGCGGGGCTTCTATAACTATTAAGGGCACTATCCCTCACCTTCAGAAGCCCAAGGTACAGAAATTTCTCCTGAAGACATTTGTAAGTTTTAGTCTAATGAAGTGAGCCCCAACAAGCTATATGGGAAGCCCACAAAGATTTTAAGAGAATCATACTAGCTGAAGTGCTGCATGCTTAAACTACAAGGGTCAGAGGTAACACAACCTGAAAAGCAGCAGGAGACAGGCTAAGAAAACTACTCCATTGTAAACTCAGCTTAGCGTTCATGGGGGAGGAAGGATGACCTAGAGGGTGGAACCAGGAGTTAAAGAAAATCACTTCCAGGCTGCAACTCCTAATCAAGGAAATGACAACATGTGCCTTGCCAGATTTCAGAACTGGTGTGGCTCAGTGACTGCTGTATTCTTTCTGTTTTTTTCCCCTTAAAATATTTATTTATTTATTTTTAGAGAGAGTAGGAGGGAGGAAGAGAAAGAGGGAAACATCTGTGTGTTACTTCTAGCATACCTCCCATGGGCTGCATGGGCTGTAACCCAGGCATGTGCCCCAACTGGGAATCAGACCAGTGACCCTTTGGTTCACAGACTGGTGCTCAATCCAATGAACCACACCAGCCAGGGCTGTTTTTCCCTTTTTTGAATGAGCATGTCTAGAGCAGTTATCCTATACCTATCCCACCCACCACATTTTGGAGTTTATGGATGGAAATGGATAACTTGACTAGTTCTCAGGCCTTCAAATTGAGAGGAATCATATTTACTTGAGGCACTGGACCTAAAGAGGCTCATCTGTGCTTAGACCTGAGTTAGAAGACGAGATCATGGATTTGAAACTGCTGTTATAATGGGATGCGACTCGAGGGGGCCTGGTAGGGCTGAGAGTTTCTGCATGAGGAGGGACATGAATCACTGGGGGCCAGAGGGGAACTACATAAGCAGCCTCCAAATAGCTCCCGGTCATCCTTGCTTCCCTTTCGTGTCCTCATGAGTTCCTTCACAAAATGAACAGGGTTAACATGGGGACCAGTAAGATACAGCGGAAGTGACAGTACTACATGTGATATCTGAGCCTAGGTCCGAAAGGACACAGTGGATTCCACCCTGCTCTCCTGGATCAACACCTGTGACAAATACTGACTGCCATGTCATGAAAAGGTTCAAGCATGACAGTTCTGAAGAGGCCCCTATGGAGGCCTCTTGCCGACAGCCATATTCTAGCAGAGAATCCTATGAGGGAGGCTCCATGGAGGAGGGTTCTGTAGCCCCAATCAAGCCTTTAGATGACCTTAGCCTTGGCCAACATCTTAAACAGAATCTCTGTGGCAGAATTGCTCCACTAAGCCACTCACAAATTCCTTATAGTTACCCGTAGTAGCTGTGGTAACAAATTTTGGGATGCAATAGGTTAACTAATACACTGGGTTAATTGGAGAGCCAGGATTTGAGCTGAATTCCATTTGACTCAAAAGTCTGTGCTCTTAACCACTATTCCCCATTCCAGTCTCTGAGTGATAGGCTTGTGGATGCCATCGGTACCTGACCTGGTCAGTGGCTGGGTGAGATCAGCAGAAAAGATAGTAGAGAGCTTTGGAGTTCCACTAAAAAGCATCTGCGAACGCTGTGAGGTCTGTTTGCAAGGTTCCGGAGTCCAGCCCTCAAACCCCTCGCTGTCCACCGCACAGGGGCATGTGGCATCCCAGCTACACCACGTGCTCTCATGTCTGATGTCGCGAATTAGTCACTTCACCTAGTAAGGGCATCCTTATCCAAAGTTATTTGGTTTAAATTTCTTCATTATTGATGTTCTTGACAGATTTCCTACACTCCCACTCCCAACTTGCTACAGGAGACAGTTAATTACATCATCACCTCTGCATTTCACACGCACCACTTACCATGTCAGTGAATATAATGAATTATAGCTATGAAATATTACAGTTTGTGTTCTGTGCTAGGTAAGCTCTTATTGGCAGAACCTCATCTTACTCATCTCTGCACCCTAGTTCCTGAACCTGAGTCATAAACTGAACTGCTTCACCTCTCCTGGTGGTGGGAGGTGAGATCTCTCACTTCTGCTCACCCCTTGTTATTCCAGGCAGGCGTGGGACTGCCAACGGCCTCACCTGGCAGAGAGCGGATGAATTCGTAGACATCTTCTACATTCCATTTGGTGGGCTCGCTTGGTAGGAAGTGGTGTCCCATGCCCACCAGATCCCGCATGTGCATGTCAGGAAGCTCCAGGTCCCGCTGGCCTTGTCGCCGGCGGGAGGTGGATGAACTGGCTGAGATGGGTGACAGGGGTTCCTCATAGCTTGAGTTATCTGAGCAACGGCTGGAGTCTTCCTGGCTGTGTGTTAGCTGTAATGCAGCAGTAACTGAAAGGGGTACAGTGCCTGTTGGCTGGGAGCAGAGAGAACGTTTTCTTCAGGATGAAGGAATAAATAAACCATCTGTAGCACAGAGCTGGGTAAAGGCAGGTATACTTTCCCTTTTCTATTCAGTCTATTCCTATCTATCTTTGAATTCCAGAAAGCATCTTCTGAGCTGTCCCCTCTCTGAGCCTACGCAGTCAGCATGTACTGGCGCATGTACACACTTCAGGGCAGCTCTCTGACTGTATGCCTGTGTTCCTCCTAGCTGTCCGAGGGGTTTCAAACCCAGGCTCTGTCGGCTTCAGGGGCAGTCAAACCACTAGAAATAGCATGTGAAACTTCTCACGAATATGCATTTTGAACATAGTTCTCATCAGATTCTTAAGGAAGTTTCTGACCAACTAATAACAAGAGGTGACATACACCTAAGGTTCTGAAGCAGCACACTAGGCACCTTATAGCTTAGGGCCTAACGGAGCTCCTAGCATAGAGCCAACACGAGAAAAGTACGTAATGAATAAGCACCCACGTAGAGTGGTTCCTCGTAGAGACATTCAAGAACTCAGTCCTCTGAAGTGCAACACAGTGGGAAGGTGGGACTGCAAGGGTGTAGACTGCCTTCTCCCCGAGCCCTCTGTGTGTGAGAGGAGCTAACTAGAATAGCCAAGAGGGGAGACCCCATTTCTGTGGCCCCAGAAGTCCTGGGCGGGGACAGACTGGAAAGGGAGGGGTGATGTTAAGGCAAGATCATTGGAAAGGCAGTTACCTCATGAGCACCCATGGGTCTAAACGAAGGGGAAGGCTTGACCTGCAAGATTACGAGAACTGGAACATAGCAGCGGGAAGGAGAGTGGTAAGCAGGGGATTGGGGACTTGTGAGGATGGGGCTTCAGGCTCTGCCAGCCCTCTCACCTGCTTCTTGGTGTCCTTGGTAAGTGTCGGCAGACTGGCTTTGCTGGCCCGACGGCGGTTGTGGGTCGTGGTTCCTGCCTTCTGCAGCTTGCTCCGGTCCGAGTGGAAAAGCCCCACTCGTTTGGTGCACCCCACGTTGTATCTGCCAGAGTCAGGACAAAAGAAGTCAGAGCCTAAGTACAGCCTCAGGCGGAGGCGCAGCCACGTTATGTGGCAGAACCTGAGTCTGTTCATTCTGCTCCTAAATCCCTCTCTTGCCGCAGCAACTTGGATCACGGTAAGGTCTCGCTGCAGACACATCCTACTATACCTGTGCGGAGAAACTACTGTCCATTGTCCTGCTGGAGAGAAGCTTGGCAAAGCTCCACAAAGGTGCCCTTATTACCTCCTGCACAGCCTGCGGGGAGGAGGGCGGAGCACAGCCTCACTGGATTTGGCCTGTGGGGCACGGGTGCTTGGGGCCTACAGATTTCTTCCCTCTGGGGGGCTTGGGCTTCAAGGTCAGCCTCTGCTTCCTCCTGGGTACAAAGACCACATAGGGCTTTAGAGTCAGAGCTCTGACTCCAGGTGGGATCACTTATCCTTTGTGCCTCCGCTCCCAATGTGTATAAAGACAACAGCAGCAGGACTGCATAACGCATACTGACTGCCTCGCACACGGCAGGCTTTCAGTGCATTTGCTGGGTTTTACTACGGTCTACTAATGCCTTGTCAGCTGGGTGACAGCTCATGAAGGGAACAACTGTCACCAGGGCAGTGCTCTGAGCAAAGCTCCTGGTGGAGCATGTACACTACGGAGATAGGCAGGAGCAGAGGCTGGGTGCCAGGGGCACCCAGGAGGGCCGGCCCACCTAAAGCACTGCTTCCTTTCCTCGGTTCTGTGCTGCTGCCTCTGATCTGCTCATGGGAGTTCTGTGGAGAATTAGTGACATGATGCTGCTTCTAGGCAGGTCAAGGAAATGAAGCTAGGTAAGCTCCAGCCAGGCCTCCTGGGGTGGACTATTACTGAAGGGGGGTGGGACACAGGAACAGGATACAAAGGTGCAATCCTGAGGATGGGGAGGGGGCTGGGTACAGCACTGGGGTGTGGGAGGCCGAGGCCACTCACCTTTTTGCACAAGCCATGGAACAGAAGCGCTTGGAACGCTTAAACTTGTAGGCAAAATCCACCCGGCCACAGAGCTCACACTTGAGTTTGAGGGGCGTACCCTCCTCTTTGGATTCTGAAAAGGGTAACATTTGCTAAGTATGGAGAACGGGCAATTGCCACCGGACTGTCAACAGCCCCATCACAGGGGCCTCCCAACTGCTCTGCCTCCTCCTCATGTCCCCACAGCAGTGACACACAGCAGCAGTCTAGCTTGGAAAACGCTGAGCCTCCGTCATCACTGTTTTTGGAAGGGCTGTTTCCCTCCCTGGAAAATACCGAAAGGTGTCTGATAATGCCCTTGAGATGCTGATGTTTTTTTTCTTTAAAAAGTAATTTTTAAAATCCTCACTAGAGGACATTTTTTTTTTGACTGCCTTTAGAGAGGGGGAAGAGGGAGGAGGGGAGGAGGGGAGGAGGGAGAGAAAGAAACTTCGATTGGTGGCTTTCTTGCCTGTACCCCCTGGCTGGGAATCAAATATGCCCCCATTTGGTTTGCGGGATGACGCTCTAACTGAGCCCCATTGGCCAGGGCACAGTTTTTCTTTGAATGGCTATGAGCCTGAGGTGACCCTCAAGTGAAGACGTATGAGCACCCTCCTCGCCTGGAGGGGAGAAGGCTCAGGAGGAATGCTCTGAGTGCTGCCACCACTGGTCTGGAATTCTCCTACCCAACCTTGATTTGTCTAATTGGCCTGACCTGGATAACTAACAGAACCCAGGAGTTTTGTAACCTATGCAGGCCTTCCATTTAGTCAGTGGCTCAACTGGCAAGTGCAGTCCTTGTCTGGCCACCACTGAGCCTTAGAGCTGGCTGTCCTGCGCGCAGGCTGCTGCGGCAGGGAGGGAAGGACACAACTTTCCTGGCACTGCACCCAGTCCTATAACTTGCCAAAGGCTCACACAGGAAAAGCAGCTCCTGGATCCTGTGGTTGGCTGGAGGAGAGGCAGGGGACACATAGTTCCCCAAAGGCAGAGACTTTTCCTGTCCCTGTTACCTGGGGAAAGGGGCTGGGAAGGCACTAGAGGAAATGTTTAGTAAGCTGACATGTTTACATACTCCCTGGCTCAGGGTTCCTCCATGGATACCAAGAAAGTGTGCAAGGCCTGCCTCCCCAGACGTGCCTGCGTCCTGCTTGGCCAGGCCAGCGGCCTTAGCGGTCAGGGTCTGAGATGCTTACCTTGGAGATAGGGCTCCTCCATCTCGGAGTCAGTGGTGGTGGTATGATCCTGCTGTGGAAGTTTCTCAGGCAAGAACCCCTGTGCATACTTCTTCTTGAGATTCCCCACCAGCAGGGACGAGCGTCCCACCTAGAGGACACGGTGACATGGAGGCCATGAGGGTTAGGTGGGAGATGCTTCTTTGCTATCCAACCTCATCAAAATTACATGTATAAAGCATGCCAGCCCTTACATCATCATCCAAGTATGCCCTGCTCAGGGCATATTTTGTTGTTAGCTCATGAGGCAAGATGCCAATGGACACCTAAGTACAGGGATGGCTTCAATCCAGGACCAATGGGTGGCTCAGGAGGTTAGGAAAATATCTAATCTTCCAAGTGCCTCAGGGGCAGAGATGAAGGCAGAGATCAGGTTTCCCACACTGCCAGAGCAGCTTCCAGGAGCCAGTGCTCAGTCACCAGGGAGGAATAATGCCGAGGCTGCGTGTGGCAGTGTAGGGATGAGGAAGGGCGACTCAGCAACCAATTTTAAAAGATTACTGTTCTCTGTCTGACCACTGCCCTACACAGCCAAAGGTGCATACAGCCATGGGCGAGAGCAGGGGGAAAAAATGACTTTGAGCTGCAGAGCAAATGCTGTCTGTGGTTGCAAGAATCCCAGACTGGCTCGTTCATTTCCTCCCCTTGTCATCTTTGTTCAGGCAGCCTGGTGGCCCGATCGCTAGCACAATGCTGGGGCATTACTGAATCTGAGAGATCAGCTGGTTTCTGGTCTTTCTCCAGGAGGCCAAGGGGAAGACCTAGCCTAAAGAGGGACGAGATGGGACAGGCCTAGGGCTACTTACAGCTCAGGGGCTACAGGTGGATTTCTTTGCCACAGGCTTTGCGTGACTTCGAGAGGGAAGGAGGACAAAAACCTGTGTCTTTTGGCATTTTAGAAGGGCAGGTCACCCATCTCAGTTAATCAAGCTTAGATAGAGTCTTCTGCTGACTATTCAAATTACTTGTGGATCCACAGCATAAGCAAAAGGTAGATGGCATCCCGTGAGGATCGTATGTCTCTTTAACAGTCAAATAACTTGATCACAAGAAGGGCTATATGCACCTGGCTCTAGGCTCCTCCCACCCACAGAGCAGTACCACCTGTCTTCACCAGTCCGCACTGAGCAGAATCAGCGCTGGCTGCTTTGTTCTAAGCCATTTTCTTGATTCTTTCGTATTTCCCGTTGGGCTTGTGCTTTACATGGAGATATTTGATTGTGCCCTTTCTGAAGTGCCCCTCCCTCTCCTTCACTTCCCCTTCAAGGCTCTGTCTCAAGGCTACAACCCCATTTTCTTCATTTCAGATCTGTCTTAAGAACTCTCTTCTTTTGTTCTATAACTGGCAAACATTTTGCCATTCAGAGGATTTGGTAATCAAAACTTGAATAAGGTCTCATTTCCCTAAGTCCACCAAACACTCCGAGGGGAACTCCCTTCTAACCCAGTGGGGTCACACATCACACAGGCTGAGCCTGTGCATGGAAACTGCTAAACAAGGGGTCTTGCCAGTTATTCCTAAACGCCAGCCCCTTGTAGACCTTAGGAAGAGCTCAATCCTAGAAAGAAAATGGCTCTGACATTCCTTTGGGGGACAATTTGCAGGGAAAGAACGTTTTTCACATTTTTGGACATTTTACATGGAAATGTAAAATATTCTCACACACATCCAAAATATACTTTAAAAAAAAAAAAAGAAAGAAAAGAAAGAAAAAAGAGGGGAAAAGAAGTAGTCCGTACCGGGAAAGGCTCCGCCCCCTCCTGGATCACAAACCCTTCGATAACATGCGTCAGGATTTGGGGTTTCACAATGGCCTGTGGTGGTTTATTCTCACCATTCTGGGGGGCAGTGCCGGTGATGCTGGAGGCAGAATTTCCGTTCCCTGAGGTCATGCCGGGGCTGCTGAGGTCGGTCAGTGCATGAACAATGCCCTGCCCTGTCTCTGTATGAGGGAAAGCAGGGAAACACAAGCAGGGGTGGTCAGAACCAGGTCCAGGCCAGAAGGAGAGCAGGACTTGATGCTCACCTGGCATTTTCCATGGAGCCAAATGAATGCAAACCAAGCAGCCCCTCCCTCAACTGCCCAGTTAACAGTCTGCAGTGTCAAGAGACACACCACCAGGTGTGACTATAATTAGTTGTACAACAATGCAACTAATCAGCTATCAGTGTTTTTTTTTTTTTTTTTTTTTAACTTCCCAACTGTGTTAGGAACTTGATCAATATTGATATGGACAAATAAAGTAACATTCAGTTTGAGGGAAAAAATGTTTTCAAGCTGCTATCTGAAACCAGGATGAAAGGCTGAACTAGGCAGAGGGCTAGGGGGATAATGGAATTTGGAGGAGAGAGGTTAAGTGAAATTTCCATGAGGTTCCTTGGAAAAGGGTTAAAGTGTCCTATGGAATGTCAAAGTACCAAATCCCAGACATCAATGCAAAAGGAATTTGAGCCCCAGGTGAACACAGTAGCACAGATTTGACAATTCAGAGAAGGGCTACTTGGGTCATTGCAGTAAGATACACATGTGTTCTACTTCTCCACCAAGAAGGCTGCTAGGCAGGGCCAAGGGTCACATGTGTTTCTGCTGGTCCTGTGCTCTCAGCCAAGCCTCTTGACCGTTATCAGCTCCACATCCAATCTGGGCTCAGCCAACCAGAGACTCCTTCCCTCCACCCTGCTGCGGACAACCTTGCTAAGTTCTCCTCCATGGAGCACGAGGCTTTCTCTGAAAGATCTAAATGAGTACTCCAAAAAGCGTGACCAGGTGTCTACACAGAACCACACCACAATGGGCCTCCTCTTCTCCACTTCCAGATGGCTCACTTCTCAGGAGCCATCCCGCAGGAGCTGTCTGCAAGCCTCTGTCCCCTCACTTCTGAATCTCCCCTCCCCCATTCTCAGGGCCATTCTCTACCACCACTGCTGCCCAGTGGGCTGAGGTGGTTTAATTTGGAACTTCCTAAAAGAGGGGAGGAAAAAAGAAAGAAAAGCCATTTCTCTATTGCAATAGCCTATTAAAATTAGGTATAATCCAGTGTGTGTGTGTGTTATAGATTTCAAAAATAATTTTAGTAAACTTATTAGCTAAACGTTTGCACAAACTCTATATATGCTCTTATTTCATGTTAAAGATCCAAAATCCCATCATGGGAGAGGAATTCATAGTGTCTAAGTATACAGCATGGAGAAATAACTTATTTTAGAAAGGGTTTATAATTGGTTCATTTTCTTACCTAGTAGCACTAAATGCTCAGAAAGTCAGAATAAAGCTTTTCTGATGAGAGTTGGTGGCTATGACACATGACTTCAGGACTCAGACCTCCATATTTCAACATCATAAACTTCAGAACTGATAGGGAGTCATCCAAGAGATGGAATTTATGAGATTAAAAAAAAAAATTATTCTTTGTGTTGACAATCACACCAGCAAGTCAGAAAAATCCCTTAGGTGTTTATAGCTTTGGCTTTTGGGTGAAGATTAAAAATTTCCCCTCTTTTGGAATCTAAATTGTAAAAGTGCTTGGGAACTGAAAAAGAAAATCTTAACAACATGAGTACCTAGGTGGACTGGGTTAATTACATAATCAAGATACCTTTCTCTGCCTTTCAGTTTTAAATACTTAAGCCTGTATTAACATAATTAATTTTCTCTGCTTTAAAAATGTTTTAAAAATTCAAATTAAGTATATATTTTATTTAAAGTGAGGAATAAATGTTAAATGGAAGGCTTACTGTGTAAATTAAAATTTTATTTTTAGATGATGGCTATTTCTAATTAGAACCTAGTAAAATATTACTGGTTACTCTAATGAACTACAGATGACAGAACTGAGATTAGAAAGTCTGGTCCAACCCCTCACCAGTGCTTGAGCCTGCCAATACCCCACTGGGGGATTTTCTGGCATTCATTTACTTCTTGTGATGAAGGAACTCACTACCTCTGAAGTACTTTGTTCCCACCTTGTGCTGTTCAGTGAAAAGGTTCCTCTGTCTGATGAACCCAAAATCTATCTTCTGTTCATTTCTGCCCACTTATCCTGACTCTGTTCCTTAAGAACACACAGAACAAGGTTAATCCTATTTGTGTAATGGACAAAAACACAAGCTTACACCTTAGAGATTGGTCTCTATCACTAAAGTGACTGTGCGAATCCTCATTGTTCTCTGAGCCTCACTTTCACTGGTTGTAACATAAGGACAATAATACTCACCTTGCAGTGTCTCTATGAGGACTAAATGAGATAATGAATAGCAGCACAGGTAGCACACGGAAATAAATGCTCAGGGTGTCATAAAGAATGTCACTCACATCCCTGGAATATCTGCCCTCCAGGCCAAACTCTGCTCTTTCAACCGTTTCTTACATAAAAAGGATCCAAATTCATCATTATCCTCGGTCTTCTTTGCCTGCATCTTTTAAAGTTTATCTTGTCAGTGCTAACATAATCATCAAGTGTACTGGTCTAAGCAATGTGTTGTTTTTCTGAGAGCACAGGTGGAGAGGAATGACTGACTTCCTTGTTTTAGTTTCAAATTCCTTTATGGAATCAATCCATTCTCCCCTAATTCTGGGATCATGCCCACCTCCTGCTCTTTGCACTGATGCTGATCACTGAACAGTCTCTGATTCCTGGTTTCCTTTATGGGCTCCATTTCTGCTTGACTTCTCTCTTTCCCCCTTCATCCCTTCCCTCCTATCTTTCAGATCTGTGCCTATTAATGCACCCTGTGAGGCAGGTGGTAGAAGTCTTTGGAGGTTAAATTCTTTCCAAATGCCAAATACATACAGTAGTGAACAGATACATTCTGTTCACTACATCTCTGCTCGCCAGCTCAGGCGAGAGTCAACAAATGGATAAACACTTTAACCATAACATTAGAAACTATCACTCCCATTTTAACTGGGGCAGGTTACACAGGATCCAAGGGACAAAAGAGTGTTTTAAGACCATACAACGCTTTTGCTTTTCAGATACTGTGTTTCACATTCATCTTGTAGCAAATACCTCATCATCTGCTTTAGTAACAAAGGAGTTTGGGCTATTTCTGGAATGACCAAACACAATCTCACCCCCGCCAGGCTCAGAACACTGAGATTAATTTAATCTCTTCCCGGCTCTCCCAGACTGCTCTGCGGCTGGGTTGGGGAAAGCACTTAAAAGGGAACTTGCAGAAACCTGCCCTGCTGGCCCTGAGGCTGGTTAAAAGAGACAAAGCAATACTTGATCTTATGGGATTTTTCCTTTTTCAATTCTCTTTACCAAGTCAGTTCTAGGCTGTACAGGGTGCCTGGGATTCCCGGGGGTCTCAAATCCCTTTATACAGAGGTAGGCCCTTGAAATCTGGAAGGTGAAGGTCGGGATACCATGAGTCCCAGGGGGCATGAGGGCAGGACAGCCATGCTTCAGTGGTGGTGGTGCTAGGGAAGGCTGAATGGAGCCTTATAATTGAGGCTGGCCACAAAGGGCCAAATATTCAGAATGAACAGAACACTACGTTCTGGGGGAATCATTGCATAACATAGGTCTCAACCTCTAGGTTGCTTCTCAATTCTGGTCTCACTCAGAGGCTCTGGCAGAAACAGCCCTGTGGGGTACGATAAAACAGGGCACAATGGCCCTGTTCGTAAAATGATCTGCTTTGGGACCGGTCCCCTTCACTATGCAGAGATTTCTTCAGGCAGAGGCAATGTCTTAGTCACCTCTATAAATTCAGGGGCTAACCCAATGTCTGATATACGATAGATTCTTAATGACTGTTTAGCTGGAAAGTATGGAACCCATGGTCTGTCTGTATTATTGCTGTAAAGCATTCAGCATTCAGGTCTCCCTAGTCTCAAAACAAGTAACTTGCCAGCAGCCGATTTATAACTGCTTTCTGAGGCTGTAACGATTGGGAGCAGCTGGGCGGGTGTCTGTGTGTAAGAGTGGCACTTCTGGGTACCTGGCTATAAAGGAGCATTAAGAGAGAGACTAATTGGCCCATTTCTTTCTGTAAGGCAGGGAAGCATTTATGCCAGCTACAGGCACCTGGAAAGGCATGATGAACTCCAGGGGCTGAGGCTGGGAGATGCACATAAAAATGGCCAGGTCCTCAGGACCCACAGGCAGGTGTCCACAGAGGCTGAGCTCTCCTGCCCTCGGAAGACAGAGCTCATGCCAGCCCCAACTACGTAAAACCTGAACCACTTCAGAGCCAGTTGTGATGTTTTTCACATGCAGAGTAAGATAAAAGTCACCAGTTATTCTGGAATACATTTAGTACTAATATTTACTAGTACTAAATGAATGGCCAGATGGCCTGGCTATTCATTCTATTTGCCTTGACGACCTGACTTCAGAGGAAATGGGGGCCAAGCAGAATTATCCTTCTACCCCTTCAGCATGGCCACCGCATATTCCTGCTTTCTCTAGACACTAGGGAGTATTTTAATCTACGAGACTTCTAACTACCCTTGCCTGTCTGTAGCAGGAGGAAGCCTAAGCCAATGAATGGATTTAGGAAATTTAAGTAAGCAGAGTAGGTGATACCATGGGCCAGGTGTCGGCAGCGTATTCTGCTGTGTAAATGGGAAAACAAGGTCGCCTATACCACACAGTGTTCTCTCCAGGCCCTGCCCTGCCCCTGAGGTCCTGCTTGCTGTGCCTCAGCTTAGCAGGCCAGACACATGCCCAGGATGGGTGAGAGCAGGATCCCTAAAGAAGTGCTTGCTCTAGGGAGGCCTGAGCAAAGTGACCCACAGGGAAACCACAGCCAGGAGGCGGAGAGCAGCTGATGCAGGATTTGCAGGACTGGGCATTGGGCAGAACCCCGGCACGGGACGCTCAGGTGGATGGCGCAGTCCTTGTGGAGAGGTCTGCTGGCCACCCTTTAGGATCTTAGTTATATCTGGGCCCCTTGAGAAATTAGCGCCACTTTGAAAGCGAGGGAGGTAAGCTTTTTCATAAGCGCCAATTTGTTGGCATTTCTCCCTGCCCTCCTAGGGGGAGGGCACAAAAACAAAGTAGGGGGCAATACTAGCAAAAGGCAGGGAGCAGGAAGAGGGGAAGAGGGAAGAAGGGAGGGAGGAAGGAGGAGGGGCTCTATCCTGGGATCCTGACAGAGTCCATCAATTAAAGAGATTGATTTAGTTAACAGCCTTCTTTAAAATGCAAATATACACCTGCCTGCGGTCATTCACACCTTACTGTGAATCACTTAGATAAGCAGATCACTTGCTTCTCAATTTAGAGACCAGGTTCAGTGGGAGGGATGATTACAGTCAGAAGGTCCTCAGAATAACATCTTAATTTCCAGATAAGGAAAGGTATACATAATTAACTGTGCATTTTAGAAACAAGGCAAGAGTAGATGCAATTTATTCCAAAGATGGCATTTTCTAAAACACACAAATGGAGCTCTTGGCGGTGGGAACATTGCAGGCCCCTTCCCACCCTCAGGGGTCCCGAGTGCCAGAAGGTAAAAGGAAACAAAGCCAAATGTTTGTGACTTTCTCAATTCTGCTTAGGACAGAGCTGTTAGCCTCGGAAGCTGTCCTTGCCTTGGTGCCACACAGCAAGCTCCCGCACGCAGATGCCATCACCATCTTGCTCCTGGGGGCACCTTCTTCACTCTGCAAACAGGAGCAGCCTGACCCTCGTGCCTCTCGGGAGAGGGGAACCAATGGTTGGGAGAGGAGGCTCCCTCGGGGCACTTCACTGAGCAAAGGGGTGAGCTTTTCCGTCAAGGAGCTGGCCCAGACCTGCCCTCAGTGTCACTGCAAAATGGCCTTGTTGAGTCTGGGTTAAGGGGATTGGAGGGTAGACATGCTCTCAGATTTTAGCAACTCTGGTTAAGGCATATGTTGAGGAGGGCTCCTCCTCCACCCTGGCAGCCATTACTATACAGCTGACTTTCATGCTGTCTCTTAGGACATGGGCAAAGAGAGCGGCCCTTCTGACTCACTCACAAGCCCCCGCTGAAGTGTACATAAGCTGAATAGTAAACAGCTCAATGTTTTCCAAACTGCCACCCCCAGCTCCGAGAGAAGGAATCAACAGAGCAAACAGCCACCCTCCCGCAGGAGGTTCAGGACTACAGGAGCAGCGGGGGATTTCCAAACAGCTGCAGGACCACAAGCAGCTCAAACTCAGCAGCAGCATCTGCAGGACCACAGGGTGACCAACAGGCCAGGTCACCAGGAGTAACAGCTAACTCTGGCAGGGAGTCGGAGAGTTTTCAAAGAGTTCTACTTTAAATGGGGATGGTCCTGTGACGTCCCATGCCAAGGTGGAGGACCAATATATTCTGCTGTCACAGTGCTCTCAGCAGATGCTGATTTTGAAGGAAAATGCCTGCAACCAACGGGAGAAGAATCACCATCGGAGGAGATGAAAAGAGAGGCAGAGTGAGTGGAAAGAGCACTGGCCCTGGGTCAGACTTGGGTTCACATTCTGGTTCCATCTTGGATTACCTGTGCCAATGAGGGTCATACTGCCTATCCTGCAAAATTATAGTAAAATATTAGAGTATAAGAAAATCACGTGGCAGTGATGACATTCAGAAGCTGTGCAACATGGCAGTTAAGACTTTGGGGTCAGAAAGATTCTAGGTTTAAATCCTAGTTTGTAATCCTGGGCCAGTTACTCTATGCCACAGTTTCCTCATCTATAAAATGGGGTGCTAATCTGTCCCATATGGTTTTCTTGAGGATTAAGATAATGCAGACACAGCACAATGGAGTTGGCCCGACTGGGCCATAGGAGGGTTAACATCACTAAGATCTGAGATATTAGGAAATCAGTCTCATAGCTGAAGATAAAATCACAGAAGATGGATTTGTAACAGTTTACAAAAAAATCTAAAATATTTAGCAATGATAACAAGGAAAGGCAACTATGTTCCCGACATGATGCCTTGTTTATTTATTTGACTACCATGTTGAGGATCAGCAGTATTCTTAGATAAATGGTGGTGGACGGACAACACTCTCAGTTGTCTTGTCTATAATAATGGGCAGGGATAATACTTATCTTGTAAATCAATCCTCCTGATAATGTCTGCACTTGGAAAACACTACCACCCTTTCTTCCTATAACCACTGCATAAGCTTTCTGTGACCCTACTTTGCTACCAATCAACTGATACATTAATATTGATTACTGGAGTCCCAGAAATGTGGACTTAGTCCATCTTAAAAATATTTGATTCACATGAATTTTGTATAAATTTAAAGTCATTTGCTTTGTTTAAAAATGTCTTAATATAGATGGTATGGATTTAGACCACATATGGATGATTTCAAATATGCTAAAGATATCACTAACCAGGGGTAATTATATAGTATTTGAGACATAACAGCCATGCAACTTAAGCTTTAAAAATAACTCAAAGCAGTCATGGACTCTCATGTTCTTGCCAACAGTTTCAATATTCAGTATCAGGCCTGGTCCTCCTAATGCACCAGAGAAGAGCTGGGGTATGACATGGCATCTAATACACAATTGTTTCTTTTTTTTGTTTTTTAAAGATTTTATTTCATTATTTTTAGAAAGAGGGGAAGGGAGAGGCAGAGAGGGAGAGAAACATCAATGTACGGTTGCTTTTCACCTGCCTCCAGCCACAGACCAGACTGGAGACCTTGTTTGCAACCTTGTTATGTACCCTGGCCGGGGAATTGAACCTGTGACCTTTGGGTTCGCAGGCCGGCACCTTATCCACTGTGCTACCAGCCAGGGCAACACATTGTTTCTTAAAAGAAGGTATAACTTTCATGTGAAGAAGAAAATCATTGCAGAAACAGGTATTTACTTTAAAGAAACTCTTCTCAACATCTGGATTCATCTCAGAAAACTGGCAATGCTTGCAGATGTAGAAAGAATGTTCTCTTCTTTTGGAGCTATCTAACCTAAAAAAAATCATCTGCATTTCAAAGAATATGAAAGCACATTCTTTTTCACTAACTATAAATAATTTGGAAGGGGAAGAAAAAGACATCAAGTTTACTATGCTGGCCTAGATGGTCTTGCAATTAATCACAGAGCAACAATTTATTATTTAAATTAATGCTATGTTCCTTACTATGCTTTATATCTTTAAAACATAACCATTTTTAGTGGCATAACTATCAATTAACTATAAAATAGCCCGTTTTTGGCCATGTCAGTCATATTCTACTATTGTTCTTGATGGGGAAAAGTGTCCAGAATCTGTAAGACTGCTGTCTCGGATAAACAACTGGTTGATTATTTTCCTAACAATTCCCAAAATGCCAGCAGGTTGAATTAAAGATGACCTCACTATTTTTACATATCAAATCAAATCAGTGATCAGTGTAGCTAGTAATTCAAATTGAAATTTTAAAATAAGTCAATGCTTAAAATGAAATCTGGACCTATTTAAGTTGTGAATAAGTGGTTATCTGAAACAGGCACACTTTTTAACTTAACAGAAAACAGTCTTTTTAACTGGTGACTCACACTGTAGTTTAAGCCATTCCCTAAAAATATTTAAAACATAAATCTACACATGTTCAGACCTCTACCTTGAGGGGAAGTCCAATTTTGATACCACCCTCCAACAAATTGCTAAATCACTGCAGAGAAAGTCATTTCTGTTACTGGTACAAAGGACTCATCAGCGTTGATTGCATAAGGCAGGCAGTCCTCACCCTGCTTTTCCACTGGGGGTGGAAAACAAAAGCATCTCTCTACAATCACTTTTTAAAGATTTCTCCTGGCCACAGAAAATCATCATCTTCCTCTTCGAGTTGAAAAATGGCATAAAAGGAATAATGGCATTTATGAAGACTTAACTTCCCTACTCTCATTTTAGATGTATATTCCCAGAACAGAATCTTTTTGAGGGCAGGGCCAAATCTGTCTGGAGATTAAGTGGTATTGAACAGCTGGGAGAACTTGAATATAACATGTACTTGACTAAAATGAGGAGGGAAAATCTTTGGTAAAATATTAACACAGAGCCTTATTACCTGAACTGGAACCACCATCCTATTCCCTAGTTTTTTGTTTGTTTGTTTATTTACCTATTTATTTTTAAAAATATTTTTATTATTTTTAAGAGAGAGGGGAAGGGAGAGAGGGAGAGAGGGAGAGAGACATCAATGTATGGTTGCTTTTCACCTGCCTCCGGCTACGGACCTGGATGGAGACCTGGCTTCATTATGTGCCCTGGCTGAGGAATCAAACCAGTGACTTTTGGGTTCGTCAGCGGGTACCTTATCCACTGTGCCACCAGCCAGGGCCCCTAGTTTTTAAAAATTTTATTTTATTTTGGCTTACTGCTGGATGCTATCTGTTAATAAAGGGCTTTCAGAGGAAGTGGGTGAACTTTATTTATTAGCAAATGGTTACCGAATGCCTAGCATGAAGTCCACAGACCAAACAAGGGCAAAGACTAGGAAGAGTCTGAGGCAGTCAAGTTATCCTCTTTACACATTCACAAAAGGAAAAAAAAAGACATTTATGAACTCACATGTAGAGGTTCTTGATTCTGAGACAGTAACCATTTTGTTTTTGTTTGTTCTTAAAAAAAGAAAACCTAGGGAGGGGACAAGCTACATGAGAGCACTGCAAGGCCAGTGGTAAGAATAGTTCAATTTTATAGGATGACTTATCTATTAATTCCTCTTAGTCTATTCTCTCGCCCTCTGAAAAATCATAACCAAGAGATCCAAAGTCTCTGAGACAGGAAATGAGTAAGGCAGGAAAAAGGATGTGGTCTGAAAAAGTGGATCTGGGCCTGAGCCAGAACAAGGAATGGGCGGGCACAGGTCACAGATGGGGGAAGGGGTATTGGTGGCAGGAAGAGAAGTCTCGGGGTCAAGTGGCTCTGACTAGAAAGCTAGTTGACAGAGGAGCATTAAAAAAAACCTTCCTAAAAATTTATCCACCACTTAAATGCAGAGAAAAGATGGCTGAAGAGACCTATAGCAAGGAGAAATATAGACACAGAAGGAAGAAGAGCTGGAGTTTCCTTTCCTCTTTATTTTTTGGAAAGTGGAAAAAATATATATTATATATTACATACTATATATTGAAGGTGCTTGACAGGGTAAGTTAGAAATTAAGCCAGGATATGGAAGAAATGTAGAAAGGACTGAGAGGTGATTACATGGTGAAACACCAATATTTACTAAAGCAACAGCTTTTAAAAAAGAAAAATAAATAAAAGGGGTGAGAACAGGAGACTGCTCATGAGCATGCAGTTGGACAACTGAGAAACCAACTCAAGAACAACAGAATAGTGGACTGACAAACTGCCTTCTTTCTTAAGATGAAGGCTGGAGGAAAAAAGGCATCTATCTTTCCCCGCGGGCATGGAAACAGACCTTGGGTGGGCTGAGGCCGGGCTCACGTGATGAAGAGTGCCTGGAAAGGGCAGGTGCCAGAACAGCACCACTGCCCATCTGCTGGACCCTCTGAGAACAAGCCAGCCCTTGTGAGGGAGCCAAAGCAGAAGCGCTCCTTCCCGCCTTGTAGGGACTGGAAGTTAGGTGCAGGAACAGTGGGAAACGCAGTTTATCAGCTGATTCAAAAATGTGGCTACTTCCAAGTACAGATGCAGATGATGGGGGCTGTGTTGGGGAAATCATTTTTATATCTTCCACAGTGCCTAGGACAGTGTGCTCTCTTTATATGAAGCAGAAGCCTAATAGAGGTGTGTTAAATCTAACTGAATGAAACCAAAACTACTTAGCTGTGTAGATAGCTTAGGACTTAAGGCAGAATCTCTTGCTCTATCACCAATATAGTAAGTTACTTTCTGTTCTAGAGTCAAAATGATATGAAGCCCTACACCCCTTGTGACCATGACCTAAACCTTACTCAACAGACAAGGACACAGGTCTACTGCCCTGTACTGGTATAAAAGATGGGGAGAACAGGGGGCAGAAGTAGGGAATAAGCAGGACTTGGCCTTGCCTCACTACTGTTACATTCAGATTCACCTAGAAATCCTGGCTGTTCCAACATTTGGGTTGACTCAGAAGGGGAAAATCCCAGGTGAATGATAATTGGATCAGCCAGTTATGCCCCAGAGCCAAATGGCTGGAAAAGGCCTGGACAGCAGGGTAAATACATACAGTTAAGGTGACTATTTTCTTAACCAAAAATTGAGGCACACAGGCTGATAAACAATAGGAATATTTTAAATTGGGGCTGTCCTAGAAAAATCGAGGACATATGGTGGATTTGGGTCGGTAGCTTATTTCACTACAAGGGATCCTCTGGGCCCAATATGCTAATAGCAGAGGATTAAAGATCTAGGGTGGGAGATATTAAAGGGGAAAGCTGTCTCGGATTTGTAAAGCAGCAAAAAAAAAAGAATAAAAGTGTGTCTGTCGACAACACAGAAAGGTAAACATTCTAAGTATGGAGGAGGAAGGAAAGGAAAGTTGATCACAACTGAAAGTATGTCAGTTTTGCTAGTGAAATCTGTTCAGGAATCAAAGGCTGGGGTGGGGGTGGGGGGCATGGCGAGGGCGTCACTGGCACAGGCCGACAGTTCAGACGGGAGCTTCACCACTGGTTTGCAACCTGACCTTGGGCAAAGTATTCCCTCTCTGTGCACTTCAATTTAAACAGACTATCTCACAAACCCCGATTTTCATGTAAAGACCAACAAATATTACCATACCTTCGACTGGCAGGGAGAGAAAATGCTCTTCTAAAAATGGAAGAGAGGACAGACACAGAACAGCTTGTCCCTTTCCATCCAATTAAAAATCTTGTGAGACTGAACTAGATTAAAAACAAAACTCGGAGCGAAGCCTCGGGGTCTTCCAAGACAGAGTCCCCTGTCGGTGGGCAACAGCGGATGCCCAGCAGCCCGGCCCCTTCAACGGACCATCCATCCCCGGTAAACTGCCGTCCCGGGAGGGCAGCGGCAAGGGTGGCGGTGCACGGAGACTCCGCCTAGGGACGGGGACACACAGAAGCGTTGGCAAGCCAAGGTTGACACACAGAAGCTTCCGGGGGAGTGCGGGACAGGCAGGGTCCCCGACAAGGGCGGGAGGCGCAGGGCACCACCCAGGCGCCAAAAGGGCGAGAGTCGCGGACTGGCACGGCCTGGCAGCCGAGTAGGCCGGGGCCCGGAGTGGCACCGGAGGGCGGTGCCTGGTTTCCAGCGCGACGAGCGCCAGCCGAGGACCCCTTCTGGCAAGAACCCCTCCCCCGCACGGGCACTGACCTGTCCAGGGCCCGGCTGGGCCTGGCCGGGCGGGGCCTACGCAGCCCCTCGGCCGGGCGCCGCTTCGCGCGGGGTCCCGGGCCCGGGCGGGCCGCCTCCTCTCCGCCGGGAGCCTCCGAGCCGGGGCCCGGGGCTGCCGCGGCGCATCCGACCCCACCGGCCGGGCCGGCGTCAACAAAGGGTGGCGGGGGCGCGAGGCCGGGGCGGGGGCGCGAGCGGCGGCCGAATTGCGCGCGCGCGCCGCGGGCACTGGAGGGTTGCAGCCGCGGCGGAGACAATGCGGCGCGTCCCGGCAGGGCTCCGGCGGCTGCCTCCGCCGGGGGCGGGGTGAGGCGCGGGGCGGGGCCGCGGCTGCCGGGGCGGGGACTCTGCGGGGCGGGGCGCCAGCGCGGAAGCCGGGCCGCGAGCTTCCTTTGTGCGGCAGTCCGGGTCCCGCCCCGTGCCTGCGGTGAGGGAGATGAGGCCTTCGGCGGGTCAGGGACGCCTGGAGTACCTCTGTCCCACCCTGGTCGAAAGGCCTCAGTGGCTTAGTGGACTGGGACTCCGCCTTGGCTACGATGGAGGCAATAATGATAACTACCAGTAATTGCGTGTTTAAAGGTGTCAAGCTCTCCGTGCACGCACTCTCAGTGTTCACAGTCACCCTATACCTGGGCATCTCCACTGGGAAGTGAGGACCAGAGAGGTTAAGGTTAATGATCAAAGTGACCCAGCCACACCTCCATAAACGGGGCCATACCTACCCTGAGGCTTGCTGTGAAGGTTAACTGAGGACATCTATACAAATTGCCAGCAGTGCCTGGCACACCGTTGGAGCCTAATAAACGTTACCGCTTTGCCTAAACCACACTGGTTTAAACTGAACTGCCGTGGTGAAGTACATTCATTCAGTAGATATGCTAGGAGCTGTGGGGGATACAAAAAAACATTCGTGATCAACAAATCTCACTCCCAGCTTTGTGCTGAGTAGATAACACGAGTCTCTCTCCATAATTCTCTCTATTCCCTACATTTTCCCATTTTCTTGCCTTTTTAGTATTCATACGCTGCCTCCCCCCCCTCCCCCCTTTCAGGTCTTCCTTTTTCTCTGTTTCCATGTATTTTATGTTCCTTGATTGTTTACTTCACTCCCTTACCTTTTCCCATTCCCTTTCTTTCCCCTCTAGAATTTTTCAAATTTCCAAAGCTGCCTTTTATCAACATTCTTATTTCCTCGCCCTTTCTCTCTGTTCTGCAAACATGCCCAACTTTCCTGACTTCCTACCTTTACTTCCGCTACACCCTCCTGGAATGCCCTTTCCCCAACTCTGCATGTCTAGGTCCTGCCTACCCTTCAAGTTCTAAACTCCAAGAACAGTGGTGGACAAACTTCTGCAAGGGACCAGATAGTAAATATTTCAGACTTTGCAGACCATATGGTCTCTGTTGCAACTACTCAGCTTTGCTGTTGTAGCAGAAAAGCCAACACAGACATGTCCATGAATACATGCAGCTGTATTCCAGTAAAACTTTATCGACACTGAAATTTGGATGCCATATAATTTTAATGTATCATGAAGTAGTATTCTTCTTTTTATTCTTAAACATCTTAAAATATAAAAGCCACCAATAACTTGCACAAGTCATTGTGATGGATTTGACCCTTGGGGTATAGTTTGCCAAACCCAGCTCTAGCACAATGCTACTTCCTCTCTGCAATCTAACCTGGTATTCTGTACTTGGTAGTAACTTTTCCCTCTTATAGCGCTTACCTATAATCCCTCTATGGCTCTTATCACATGTTACTTTTTATTGCATGTATATTTTTTCCTGTGCAGTTCTCATCTTTCCCAACAGACCTCAAGCTCCTTGATGGTAAGGTACAGATCATTTTATCTCTATGTATTACCTTCCATACCACAGAGCTTTGCACAGAGCAGGCATTCAAACATGTACAGAATGGATATACAGTTAAGTGTCACGTGGTTGGTAATTGTTTCCACTGTGCAAAGCTTACTTCTTTCATTAGGTAGTACCCCTGGAGCAGAATGCTTATTATGTGTATATTATTTTGATTAGATTACAGAAAGATTGTTGAGAGCTTTATAGATAAGGTGGAGAAAGGTAGGTATAATGTCAGTTCACTTAGGGGTTGTTGGATAACAAATAGTTGAATAAAGAAGCCCTGGCTGGTGGCTCAGTGGATTGGCGCCAGTCTGCGAACCCAATGGTCGCAGCCAGGGCACATAACCAGGTTACAAGCCAGGTCTCCAGCCAGGTCCGTAGCTGGAGGCAGGTGAAAGGCAACCATACATTGATGCTTCTCTCCCTTTCTTCCTCCCTCCCTGCCCTTCTTTCTGAAAATAATAAATAAAATCTTAAAAAAAAAAAAAAAAAGAATATTGATTATCACCAAACTTCAAACAGGTCATGTGTCCTCATTTAGGTCCTATGGAATATGTCTAACAGCAAATTGGTTCAAGACACAGAAAATATGCTACATAATTTATAGACAGCAAAGTTAAGCAGAGGAAGTAGTGTAATGAATAACAAAATTCAGATATGAAACATTCCTGCCCCACCACATAGTCTCTCTGTGCCTCAGTGTTTTCATCTTTAAAATGGGGGTGATAGAACTTCCTGCCTTAGAGGGTTACTGTCAGGGTTAAATGAGATATAGATCTAAAACCTAGCAGAAAGGGCCCAGTAAATGTTAGCTAGTAACTATTGCCATTTTCTTACTAGGCTGGACTTATGGGCTAAGTTCACAAAGTAACATTTAACACATGTAATTAACCATATTTTGGCTCAAAATATAAGTTTCACAAGTTTGAGGCTGCGGAGACCTGGAATGATAACAGTCTATGTAAAAAAGAAACCTCAAAAACAAAAACAGAAACAAAAAGCAGACCCAAACCTCTGGAATTCGGATGACACAGCACTCTGTGACCCAACAGGACCATTCCTCTGGGCTGGGGCCGAAAGTGCAACATCCTGACGAAGGGAAGTGAGGGGATTGCATTTGGAGCCAGAGTCACGGTGCTGCCCTTTCACAGCTATGTGACCTAGAGCCTCTGCAAGCTTTTGGTTTCCTCCTCTGAATAGTGGGGACAATAGTATTTCTTTGTCAGGGCTATGATCATAAGTGAAGGAACACCTAGAACAGTACTTGGCACATAGTAGGTGCCTCCCTACTGCACCATGCAGGTGTAGGAAACAGTCCTGCCCCTTGAAGGGCTTATACAGTAAGGTGCCAAGCTAGGGTGACTGGTAGCTTTATATATTTGGAATTAAGGTGCTTAATTTGGGGGATCACTCTTTGAGAGAATTAATGAAAAGGTGGAAAGTGCCTAGACAAGGATGACCAGATTTGGACTTAAATTGAAGAGTGACTTTCTGATAATTAGAAGAATTCCACAGTGGAATGGGCTGCTTTTCACAGTGATGAACCCCCTTCTCTTGTAAGTGCCAAGAGGACCATGACTTCCTTCCTGTCTCTTAATTTTTCTAATGTTCTTTCTCCATATTCTTCTGTTTTCCTTTTCCTTGACCCCATCCTCCATTCATTATAGGATAGTTGTAACCTTTACCCCTTACCTTGGCCTGAAGTATTAGTCTTCTACTTTCACCTTCAGGGTCTAAGCTTTCCTTTGTTGGCTCTCCCCACCCCACCCTAGCACACAGTCTAATGACCGGCACTGCCTCCTGGAGTTGTAGGCAGCAAATGGCTCAGAATGTCGCGGAGATCTGGGCCAAGATTGCTGCTCACACTGGCAGCGAGGGGAAGGAATGCAAATGGGTTGCTACAAAAGCAGAGCTACTGCCGTGACTCTCCCATCAGGGTCTAGGGATCCAACAGAGTCCCCTGAAACCCAGGTCATGGAAGAGTCCACTAGGCATCCGGCACTCCCAGGTAAACAGATGGGAATCCCAGAGCTGAACGCTGTTCCTTCAAAGACGCTTCCCATGAGCTGAACACATTCTGAATTCCCTTCATGCTCCCCCTAGGCCTTTATCTCCCTTATCTTTGAGCTACCCAGCCATCTTTTCCTATTTCCATTTTCAAGAATTCCCCCTCAGACCAAATGAAGCAGAGAATTGAGATAACTGGATACCTGCCTGAACTCTCAAACTAGCATTGGCTATGCAGACACATGTGACAGCAACGACAAGCAAGCCTTAGAGCCTGCATCTAGAACTTTCAACCCTTCTCTTCTTTCTCTGTTCTCTTACCCTTATACTTTCTGGGTCCCTTCTCTCTTTTTCATCCTTGCTTCATTTTTGTCTTCCCACCCTGCACCCTATTTTCACTTACTCAGCTTCCTTGTTGCCTGTCTGGGTATGCAATAGTTTCCTTTCCATTCTTGATGCCTGAGTGTAACGTGCAAGGGGGTGAAAAGGAAGACCAACTCTCTCCCCTTCGTCAAGGGCTCCACTACACTTCATACCGTGAGCTGAGGACCGCTGGATGTTGGGACTCTTGGGCACAGGCAGGCCAGCAGGCATAGCAGTGACGATGGCTTGCTGATGGGGTGATGGGCCGGACCGAGTCTCATGTACACTCTTTTCCCCAGGTACCACTTCCTTCCAGTCATCTGGGGTGCATTGTTGGGGCTGTGAAGGGACAGGACAGAAATGATCTTCTCATTAATTGCCTTTATATTCTGGACATTTCCCCTGTTTCCATGGGGCTTGGATAGAAGGCAAGGGCATTAAGATCCAGTGCAGCCCCAAATTAGAGAGAGCCCCCTTTTCTCTCTGGAATACCCAGAGGACTTCACCATTCAGCCCACCCAGAAACATCCAAAATGGGGCTGTAGGATTACCAACCCTCTACCCCTTGCTATTTGTTTCCTGAGCCTTGGTAGTGCCTTACCACTGGTGAAGGAGGCTGTAGTTGTAAGATGACAGCTGAGGCGTGCTGGAACCTGCGTTGAGGGGTGTGGGACAGGCCCTCTGGATATCCATTGTGAGGCCCAGCGTCAGGCGTGGGAGGGTGACAATGCTGAATGCTGCCGGGCTTGTGCAGGTTGGCAGTGGTGCACTGGAGAGGCAGGGTGGGTGCGACTGGGCCTAGAGGTGCGGCATGGCCTTCGGGGCTGGGCTGCAGGGCCACGCTGGGAGGGACTGTGGCGAGCTGGGGGTGGGACTGGGCTTGGAGTACGGGCCGAGACTGCTGGGACTGCTGTTGCATCAGCTGTGGTTGCTGCTGCTGCTGGATCGCAAACTGGGGCTGCAAGTGCTTTGAAGATGGCTGAGGGAGGAGCTGTTGTGGCTGCAGTTGAGTGTAGGCTGAAGGGGGAAAAATCAGCGTGGGTGGCATGGCTTGACCTCACCTTTTGCTACGCCCCTCAACTGTGCTTCCTCCCGCAGCCACGTTAAGAAGGCTTCCCAAGCTCAGTGTCTCTTGCCCTCACCTTCCACCTAGAGCCTGGCGTGGTCCTTGCCAGAGCCACCTTTCCTTCTTGCTTTCTTCCTCTGCTGAAACCTTGGACCCTAGGCTGGCCCTCAAAGCCCAGTGCACAGAGGAGACTTCACCTCCTCTATGACGCCTTCTTTGACCATTCCAGCTGTTCAGAGAAACACTGGATTTTCAGTATGCTGTGTCCTCTCTCTCCTCCATGCTTTCCCCTTGCTTTCCCCCATGTCTTCAATACATGCAGCCTCTCATAGCCCAGCCCAACTCTGTCTGGCTCGTTCTTATTTTCCTTTTTGGCCCTGCACAGGCTGGCCTCCTCCAGGAAATACCCGTTGTGCACAGTGGTCCTCAGACTGTGGCAGGAGGCAGACCAGGGCTGGACTACCAAATCATTCTGTTACGTATTATGAGACCATGGGATGGAAAAAAAAAAAACCCAAAACTGTAATTAAAATGAGAGAAAATGACATCATCTGCACAGTACAGTGCCTGGCAAACAGTCCTGCTCAACCATTTCCAGCTATAATTAAAATTACTGGGTTTTGAAAGTATCTTGAGCTCACCTCTATCATAATAAGGTGTGTTACAATCAGTGGGCTATAATTATTTCTTAGCTTTCTTCCCTTCCAGATCATGAATGCCTTGGAGTCAAAACTGTCATATATCTCTTTATCTAGAACCTGCATAGTGCAAAGTAAGTAAACTGACTGTGCTGGAGTGGAATGCATTTGTTCCCGTTTGCTGCTAGCCTTTTCTTCCTCCATGGTAACCAGGCTGACTCTCTGAGGTGAGGATTCTTACACTTTTCAGTAACCCCTTCAGTGTCTATCTCACGCCTTGTGTATAGTAGGGTTTCAGGAAATTCATCTCAGAAGTTCAGTGTCCTCGCACTGCTCGCTGTCTAGTGGCACCCAGGCCAGCTCAGGATGAGGGCAGCTCAGCTGAATTTGTCCTGCCTAAAAGTGGCCCTGCACAGACTGCCACAGCTGGAGAGCCAGCGTAGACCTCCTGTGCCACGCAAGCACTGAGGCCACAGCTGGATGCTCAGTCTTACAGCCCAAGGCTCCCAGCCAGTGAGGATGAAGGCCAATGTTTAAAAGGATCCTGTGATGCTTACAGGTGTGAAGTAAGCAGATTTCAAACCGAGTTAGGCAAGGTACCTTCTTTCTTGAATTTTGCCTATTTACACGCAAGTCTCCAACTACCCAGCCCAGCCCAGCTTGGAGTTCCAAGCAGAACGCTGGCAGAAATGGAAAGGGAAGGCCAGAAACGAGGCGTTAAGGAAAACTGAAGTGGTCCTTGGTGATCGACTGTCGTAGGGAATACGGATGGCCCACGAGGCTGCAGTGGGGATGTCACTCAGTGATGAAAGAGGGAAACTCGAGTGGTGACGAGGACCTGAGAGGAGGTGTTGGGTTTGAGGTGATGGGGGAACAGCCAAATGGAAGTTGCCAGCCAGCCTCTGGTGATTATAAGTTGCCCCTGACCCCAGCCTAAGTCTTGTCTCATAATTCCACACTGAATAGCACGAAAGTTAACAATCGGGGAAGGATTGTTAATCAGGCAAACTTCATAACCACGAATGTTCAAGATGACTGTTGGTAAGGCGCCTGAGCTGTTGTAGTTGCCATGCCATGCCCTGTTAGGCTCCAGCAGCCAAAAGGATCTGAAGAATGATGCGTAGCCTCACAGAAAACTCAGGTGAAACCTTTTCTCTTATTATAAAAACCATAAATCCCTGGGCTGGGCACAGAGTTGTTCCAGGTGCTGCCAGTCAGAGGTGAGAGCCAGAGATGGCACAGGTCAAGAAGCTAAGAGGACCAGTGGCCTGTCTCACTATTTGCTGGCTGTGTGGCCTGAGATGGGTCCCTTTCCTTCTCAGGGCTTCAGAGTTTTTATCTGTGAAACACCGGGTTTGGTGATCACATTAAGTTTCTTCCAGTTTTATGCTGTGATGGGGGTGGTGATCACAAGAAAATAGTTTAACATTCAGGATTTGCAAGGTAAAAATAAAAAAAGTTTAGAGAGGTAAAAGGTTCTAGATCTATAGAGCATAAATAGTGTAGTTAGGGACAGTACACATTTGTTTACCAAGATTGGGAAAGGCCTCCTGGCCCTCCATTCCTGGGCCGCCCCTTTCCTTCCACTCTCTCCCCCATCCTGCTGCTTGTAGAAAATGGAAGGCAATTGTTTTAGAACAAATGATGCTAGTATATGCCAAGGCTGTAAACAAAGCTCATGACACGTTAGATAAGTTCATAGGTCAAAGATCCCAAGGTATTTTGGGTGGCGTATACATCAGTACCATTTGACATTGATAAAAGCAACTGCTAACCCTGGCTGGTGTGGTCCAGTGGATTGACACCAGTCTGCGAACCCAAGGGTTGCTGGTTCGATTCTCAGCCAGGGCACATAACCAGGTTGCAAGCCAGGTCTCCAGCCAGGTCTCCAGTTGGAGGAAGGTGAAAGGCAACCATACATTGATATTTCTCTCCCTCTCTTCCTTCCCTCCCTGGCTTTCTCTCTAAAAATAATGAATACAATCTTAAAAAAAAAAAAAAAAAAAGCAAATGCCATGAATTAACTCCAGCATTATCCTGGTCAAAAGTCCTTATATTTAAAGTTTTGCAGTAACTTTCTAATGGCTCTTTCTGATTCTAGTTTCTTCTCTCTATAGCCCACCTTACAGATGATTGTAAATTAATCTTCCTTGTGCACAGATCCGATCCCTGGTTAGAAGCCATTGGGGCCTCTCCTTTGTCTGCAGTTGTCTAAAGCTCCTGCCGTTTAAGATCTTTTTACAACACAAACTAACCTTTTAATTTTATTATTTCTTTGATCCAAGCAATCTTTACTGCTCACTGTCCCCTATATGGAGTTTATGCCTTGCCTCATACTGTCTAGAGTGCCACAAATCAAATCCTTGTCTTCCTTTCCCTGCTTTTGTAGACAACAGGACTCTTCCCTTTCTCTGAGCTGCTCAGGGGTCTCTCTGCTTTGCAATGCCCTGAGAGACAAGGGTTCCCAGCAATTCGGGCTCTAGGGTCAGAAGGCTTGGATTTGAATCCTAGTCCGGCCACTGACCAACAGCAATGGGATGCTGGCAAGTACTTGACCTGTGCCTCAGTGTCATCATCTTTAAAATGGTAATACCTATCTCATTGTCATTTCAGGTATCTCCTTTAACTGGCAGAATCGATGGGATTCATTTGTTCCCTCCAAAGCACCTTGAATTTAGTAGATGCTCGATCAGCATTACTGAATGAATGAATGAATGACAAACAGGGTGGGGCTCCAGCTTGTTCGTCCCACAAAACTAGGCCTCCCCAGAGCCTAGAGCACAGATGAATGGGCGTAACCCTACAGACCATTTTGGTTTTATCAGAATCCTGGTTTACTGAAGACCTTCCTCTCCTCGATGTCTGCTGACTATCTTCCTGCACTAACCTTCAACCCACCCTATCGGCTCTGCTCATTGTCCAGAAACATCTCATCCCCTCATGCAGTGCCCTCCTTCTGCTTCCATGATCTGCAGCAGGAGCTACTTCGGCCCAGGCGCAGCTCCTGTTTCCTTCCTCTTTGCCTTAACCCTCAATTGTGAGTTTCCCCTCAGAATTCCTGAATGTTTTTGTTATTCGTTTGTTTGTTTTTTGATTCACTTGTGATTTAATGTGTACTATCTTTTTTTTCCCTCTCTCTCTTATCTGTCTTTAATTAAAGAATAAAATACCCTCCCTCTTCTCTTCTCCCAAGTACCCTGGAACAGAACAGCTAGCTGCCAGCTGCTCAGGTGAAAGACACTAATGTGTACTATCTTGTATATGTATTTCATTGGTTCTTAAAAATTAATTCTAGTCTCCCCCCTCCACTTCCATTTTACCATCTTTTAAATTGGGATGCATACACAGTTGATGATGTTGGTTTAATTGGCAGTGCTTTTTCTTCTTAGAGCAAAAAACACAACGGTGCATCTTACAATCAGAGATGTCTTGGATTAAATTAAATGGGAATACTTTCATTCTTTTGTGTGTTTATTCCTATGCATCCAACCAGCCTGTATGGTTTTTCAGTCAAAGATGTCTTATGCTTCTTTTTAATTTTAATTAAAAGTAGCTTTAATTCAACTGGAAAGTTTTTATGTTTCCATTTTCTTCCACATTGTCCAACATAATACCCTACCTGTTTGTAGGTGCTTAGCAAATGTTTGCTGCTGATCATGGTAAGTTCCATGAATTCTTCTTCTTCTCCCACCCCTTCCAGCTCATGTTGGGGAGATGAAGGAAGGCATTTTCCCATTGAAGCCATGATAGCAGAGGTGGGCACATCCCTCCCTCTTCCCTACAGCTACAATGGGGCATATCTGTTTATGAAATTAATGTACAGGAATGTCTCTGGGCCTTCCTTCTTTTTTCCTAAGGTCCGATACTTGCATTTCTTCCCTGCACCGATTTTGGCTCCCTACCCCTGTTGCTGAAAAGTTCCTCATTTCTAAGGATCAAAGAATTGGTTACCTGGGACCTCAGCCACAGCTTTGGAAGGCCTCATCAGCTCTTTCTGCTTGGAGCAGGGGAGGGACAGGCCTGGGGCCTACATAAATTAGGGCCCAGTTAAAAGGAGAGACTCCACAGAATGGTCTGGTGCTCTAACCTGGAAGAGCCTCCTTCGAATCTGAAGAGGCCAGTTCACTGTTCCCAAACCACTAGTTGTCAGCAACAAGAGGATTAAGGCCCTCCAGGCAGGTGGGTTGACTGTGAGGGATTACTGACACGCCTCTTCCCTGCACCGTCAATTTATCAATAACAGATCTCTATTGATCTCAGTTCAAATAGGCAAGAAACAGCTCACTGTCCCAGAGTTGCTGGGACTCTTGTCCCAGAGTATGTGGAAAGTATCCCAGTCAAAAACTGATCAGAGTTTGGAGCTATTGGAATGTTGTGAAGGGAGGATGCCTGCGAGAAAGGAATGGCAAAGCTTGCTACTACCTCCTGCTATTCAAGGTTTACAAAGTTAAATGAACAGATACTGTCAACCATTCATTCACTCAACAAACAGTAATAAGCACCCATTACAGACCAAGTGCTATGTTTGGTGCTAATAGATGGTCCCTCAAATAGATAAGAGTTTAGTAAAAGAGATAGCTGGCAAACAGGTTCTCTCAGCATAATTTGGTAAATATTATGATAGGAGATAAGTGCTGAGAACATAGAAAAGAGGACTCAGCTTGGGAAGGAGAGCAGAGAAGGCTTCCCAGATGAAGGAAGAATTTAGCACCATTCAGAGTGAGGAAGATGACAAAAGGAACAGCGTGTGGGGAGGCTCGGAGGTATAAGTCACCGTGATGCCTTCAGGAACATGTAGGGCATCCCGTACTGGTGAAGCAAGGGAGTCTATAGGAGAAAAGCTAGAGGAGGAGGCAATTTTAGGTTGAGTCTAAATGATGCTAGCATCCTCGGGAAGCTGTTCATGTTATCAGGCCTCAGGGAGTAACTGAGACTGAGGTTGACTCTAGAAGTCAGAGTCTAATACATGTGGATATAAAAGTGCCTTTTAGGAAAACTGAAAGCAATAGTCACATGCCATTTCTGGGTTGCAGTCTCTGGGCTGAGGCTTGGGAGGAATACAAGAGGGGGAAGGAAGGAGAGTGAAGGGAAGAGAAGTTTATCTGTAATAGGAAAGTGGGTTATAAAATCAGAGTTGCCATCTGTAGGGGCTCTCTATGGTGATTTGCCTACACATTTATGTCTTTGTGGCTGCTCTGCAGATGCCTGGCAAAACTACCAAATATCGTCTGTGAGCAGGATTCGTTATTGGGCAGTTTGGTGCGTTAACAAAGAAACTACCCCATTTTTGGCGGAGGGATGGTAGGCAGTACAGTGTAAGTGGCTAAAGGCACAGATTTTAGAGTCAGACAGATCCGCTTTGAACCTTGGTTCTGTTTCTTATAAGCTGTGCAGCCTTAGACAAAATGCTAACTTCTCTGAATGGTAATTTCCTGTCCTGCAAATGGTGACACATACTGCACAGAGAAGTTGCTAGAATCAAATGCAATATTATGTTTAAACCAAAAGATGTTTCCTGCTTTGGTTTATACCTACTACATGCTCAATAAATGATAGCCATTCTTAGATACTATCTGCCATTTGTATGTTACTTTGAACTCCTTGGAGCATTTTTACAAGTTGAGTTTCATGTATTCCTTACAACAAGCCTCTGAGGCAAATAGGCAGCATTCCCGTTTCACAAGCAAAAACTGAGACTAGTTTCCAAGTGACTTCTACAACACAGTCAGTTAAGGGGAACTCCACTGCATTAGACGGATGAGGCATGTTGCCTTGCGTATGACAAATGCCCCAGAAATGCTGCTGGGTGAGTGAATAATACAGTCAATAGCACACATGGAAAGGGTGCGCACTGGAGGATTAGTTGGAGGCTGTTGAGAACTTTAGAGGTAATCTTGGAGTGATGGACGATGAAAGGGGAGTACTAGGCCAGAAGTTGAGAGATAAAAGGCATGTGACAGGTCAAATAACTCATAAAGGAGTGGGAGTGCAGAAGAAGGGGCCAAAGATCTGTGGGAGGAAGCCATGGGCAATTACAGCAATTCCATGGGCAACGTGGGGAGCACCCTGAAGGGCCCCCCCAGAGCCAGTCAGTCTATCAGAAGTTATTACGTGCTATTTACTGAGTCCCTCTTATAGACTGGGCACTGCAGCTGATAAAGTAGGGTTTCCAACCAATGAAGAATGTCTCTGAGGAAGATGACTCTAGCAGCTGTGAACAGCAAGTCCTGGCAATCAGTTAAGCCTGTTGTGAGCCTACTCTGTGATGGTCATCTTTGCAGGCCAGCTCATTCATCTTTATAGCAGGTGGTAAATATAATCATCTTTGTTTTATAGATGAAGAAACTGATGTTTACAGAGATTAAATAACTTGATGATGGTCGTAAAACTAGTAAGTGATAGATAGAGCTGGGGTCTGAAACCAGGTTTAAGTCCAAGGCTTGTGATTTTCCCATTATAATACTCTCCCCATGGTGAAGGGAAATTAAGTCAAAATAAGCCTGAGATTGTGAGCCTCACAATAGGAATATAGGGGTATAGGAATTCCACCAGACTATGGGCAGTGGGCAGGAGCTAGGAAAGGGGAACTTTCCATAGAGGAAGACTTCTGGATTTTTGTTTTGGTTTTGTTTATGAATTCTCCAGATTTTTATTCAGGTGGCGTGATATCCAAGTGGGAATATCCTATCCATGGCTGGGCTGCGAGGGAGGATGAGGGCAGGGATAGATGCATACTGAGAAGTCATCTGTGGACAGGTTGTCGGTTTTTGAAATGTAAGAGAGACAAGCTCCCTTAGGGTCTAAGTAAGTGGTAGAATAAAACACAAGGGGTACAGAAAAAGGTATTTTGGGGGGTTCCCACAGCTATGGCAGTGGGGTTGGGATAGGGAAGGAGGAGCAGGTCCTACCTACATGAACAGATGGTCACAGGCACACATGGCCTCCCTGGGTGTAGGTACTTCCCAGTGCCAGCTGAGATAATCCTCCTTCTGTTCAGTTCTCGAAATGTACTCATTTTTCAAGGTACATCTCAAATTTCCACAACCCCTATTGGAATTTAAACGTATTCATCTCTGTAGCTCCCATATGGTTAGCATTATGTTTGGCACATAATAGATGCTAAATGAGTATTTGTTAAGCTGAACTGAACAATTAATAAAACTATCTGGGGATGGCAGTTATTCTTTCTGAGCCATATCGTCTTCATTTCCAAGATGAAATCATCATCATTAGGATTAAACGAGATAAATAGGTAAGGCATTTAGTACAGTGCCTGGAATATGATTGTTCAATTACTATTATTAGATGACACCACCGTAGAAGTAATATACATAAAAGAAGCCCAGTATGAAGAATTTCAGGAACAAAGGAATATGCTGAACAGTTCCTGGGCCCTTTGGGTATTAGTATCTTCCTCCCTCTCTCTCTCTCTCTCTCTCTCTCTCTCTCTCTCTCTCTCTCTCTCTCTCTCTCTCTCGTGCTCACCAATGGTGAGGGATGTTATTAAGCAAAATAGGAAACTCCAATGATAGCCTGTGGAATTTTGACTCCCGCTAGATAACAAGCACACCTGCATGTTTATTGTTTTTTGTTTTTCTAATTGCATTTTCTAAGTAAAAATGTGTCTACCTCAGAGTTTGGCAGCTGCTTTGGGAGGCAAATATGGTACCCAAGTCCCATTGACTAGCCTATCACAGACAGAAATCACTACTCCCTGACACAAAACCCTCTCTGTGATTAAAAAACAAAACAAAACAAAAAACAAAGCCGCTACGTGGCAGGCCTTTCCAACAGAGAATTCCCTCTCCTCCATGAGACCTGAGGAGGGATGAGGAGATGGAACAAAGACCTGGCATCTGCGGCACAATGGTGTGAAAAGGGCCCAGCGTTTTCAATGACCAGACAGTTGCCTTTTGTCACAGCATCTCCTTCCTGCTCAGCGGCTCGCTCCTCACCTTTGGGCCTGAGTGTGCGCCCAAGGCCTCTACCCACTAGAATGAGACTCCAAGAACGGAGCCCTTCTCGGGGCGGTGGCCTAGCACCTTAGCACTGGGCTTCCCTGGAGGCCAGGCCCACGGGACCCCGCCGCACGCCCCTCTTTCTGCCCGCCCTAGCTCAGCCTCCTGTCACTGAGAAGCCCAACCTCTTAGGTTCTGTTCCCCGCCCCTTACTCCCCTCCCCCACCCACCAACCCACCAACCCACCCCTTTTCAGGGCTTAAGGGACCTTTTCTATTTGCAGAGCCTAAAGAGGCCGGTTGCCAAGGTGACAGGAGCAGGAACAGCAGGGAGCTTGCCATGGGGGAGGGGCGTTGCCCCCAAACAGCTGTCAGTGGGAGCACTCCCAGCTGGGACTGGAGCATTTGCCTGCTCGGGGCGGAAACAGACCCCAGGAGGACACGTTCCCTTCTGCTGTACTCCCCCCACAGCCCCAGCCACCACCACCCCCAACAAGTCTCCACTGGTTACTTTCCCTGGGGGCAGTCAGCCAGCCAGCTAGCTCAAAAAAAGCTCCAGTAACCGACAAAACACGCTCTGTGCTCCTGCCCCACCCCACCCCTACGCGTGCGCGCATGCTCTGATCGCTCCATTCCCAGCGGGTTGGCTGGGCCGAAGGCCCGCAGTTACCTCTGGCTGGGGAACTGCGGAGCCCTGGGCAGGTGCTGCTCCGGGCTGCCCCGCTCCCCCAGCAGGTGAGAAGGGTTATTTCGGTGCCCTCCAACCCCACCTAGGCTCTGTGAGGATCTGCAGTATCTTAAACCTCCCCGCTGTCATCCATCTGGGAGGCGGGGGTGGGGGAGTGGAATCATGGGGTTTACAGAGAAGAGGGGTGAGAGAAGAAAGGAAGAATAGGAAGGACAGTGGGAGGCAGGAACAATGCAGAGCCTACTGATTTGTGTCTCTGGGGAGAGGGTCTTTGTGGTCTGCAGCTCACAGCTGCTCCACAAAGTTCTATGGAATCACTGACCTCTGTATTGCTATAACCACAGACTGCTATTCCCAGGCCACACTCAGGGTCCCGGACCTCAGTCTGCAACTCACCTGTGTTCACCCTGACAGGGCTCAAGAGAAGAGGACCCTCTACTAGCCTCTGTAAACCCCAGAACAACTTAGAACCAACCATCACACTCTTTACACTTTGGGTCAGAAACAAGAAAGGCCTAGGAAGCCCCAAATGACTTGGAAGAACTGAGGGAGGTACATATGGCTTGATGATTAAGAACCAGGATCTGACTCAGCCAGACATGGAATTGGTTCCCAGTGCTGTTCCAGGGTTTACACATGGATTGAGTAGGTAAAAGAAATGCTAACTTGGGGTCCCTGCTCCAATCCAAGCTGCTACCAACTCATTGTAAGAGCCCCAGCCTTTACCTTTCTTTCGTTCTTTCTTTTTATAAAGATTTTAAAAAGATTTTATTAATTTTTTTCAGAGAGAGGGGAAGGGAGAGAGGCAGAGAGAGAGAGAGAGAGAGAGACATCAATGTATGGTCGCCTTTCATCTGCCTCCAGCTACAGACCTGGCTGGAGACCTGGCTTGCAACCTGGTTATGTGCCCTGGCTGGGAATTGCTGGGTTTGCAGGCTGCTGCGTATCCACTGTGTCACTAGCCAGGGCAGTCTTTACCTGATCCTCAGCTTCTTTCTCCATAAAAGGAAGAGACTGGACTCATCTCTGGAGAAAGCAAAGCCAGACAGAGAGCAGCAGCTGGAGCCATAGGGCAGTGAGGCTTCTACAGGTTCTGTAGTGACCACTGGAAGGCAGAGGTGAACCCTTGGTCCTTGAGACCTCAATAAGGTGAATAAAGGACTTTAATTCAGGTTCTGCCCAGCTCACTGTCACAGTGTTTGACTTGTGCTTCCCTCTGTCTGTCCTGAATACCTTCGTCTACTTTGCCTGTTGGGTAAACTGCTCACACTTCGTCATGTGCCATTTCATTTGAGGGAAATGCATCTCTGACCCATCCTGCCTGGTGCTGAGACAACCATCTGTGCTTTGTGTTCCCTTATTATTTATTACTCCTATAATAGAATTTATGAAATTGAATGGATTTACTTATATGAGATCTGTCCCAAAAGTATTAGCCACACAAACTGTTTTAATTATATTGACATTGGCTCGATACTTTCGGGACAGACTTTGTACATCTGGCTCCCTCCTTTTGACTGCACATGCCTTTAGGTAAGTTCTTATATTTTGACCATCTTGGTTAATGAGTAACAAGCATATATTAGGTTCTCAAGAAAAAAGTAGATCAGATGGTACAATGGCCTGGGTGAGGACAGACCGTCAATGATTGTCTCAGGGAAGTGACCAGGGTGAATCTCTCTAATGCAAAGCCATGTGGTTCACCACTGTGTTTATTTCTGTGCTATAACATGGGGGTCTTGTTCCCCAGACTGATAAGCCAGGCTTCTAGGGCTCAGGCAGATTTTTCTCACTAAAGATGGCTGCTAGGAGGCCGCAGTGGGAGAATTTCAGCAGCCGGGAAAGGAGTCTAGCCCTAGGGAATGCTGACTCATCACCTTCAGAGAACGTATCTCACAAATAACCTGCTGGATTATTATTATTTTTAATCTGCTACATTTATTCTCAAGTGTGACCCTCACCGGGAACCTTTCTTGGCTCCTCTCACCCAGGATAGGTAGTGCCTCTGTGCTCCCACAGTGCTAAGAGCTCACAGCACTCATCATGCTGGTCTGTCTCTCCAGACTGCTCTCCTGGAGGGCAGGGCCTCAGTCTTATTTATCTCTTCATAGCCAGAATTGGCAATATAACTGGAACATATTAGTCAACAAATGTCTGTGGAATGATGAGAAAACGAACTTTCCACTTCCTCACCTCCCTGTGTGGTCCTTCCGCGCCTCTGGCCAGCCCTGCCCTTTTTTGCTGACACTGAGAGAACTGCAAAATAGTCCCCCTGCCAACCTCCGCTCACTCCAAGTTAAGAGCTACTCTGAGGTTCGCCATTGTACCCATTGTGAAGAAGGACTCATTTATTTCAACTGATATGGCTTCCTTCTTTAAAGCTGGATTAGCAGCATGAAACAGAATCAGGAGCTGATGAATATCTCAAGGTTGGAAGAGGGGAGGGAGAGGGAGACACATGGTTGGTATCTGAGCATGGCCATGGGAAAAAGGAAAGTTTTCCCTGACCCATAGTCCTCCTGAGTTTTCTGGGATAGGGTCCTTCCCCCTGGAGCCCTTACCTGGTGCGATGAGGGGATGGGCGGCCACAGCGGGCACCATCCGACTGAGCCCAGCTCGGCTCTCCAAGCTCCCTGGCACACTGCTGCTGCCCTCTCCTTTCTTGAGCGGCTCCATCACACTGTCAGTCAGGCCAGACTTGGCACCTGCGGGGGAACCCTGAGCAGTGTTTCTGCCCTGTGATGGGGTAGGCAGAGGCTGGCTACCACCTGGCGAGGGTTTCAGGGCCAAGCTGGGCAGAACAGGCTGAGTGGGGGTAGGGCCCGAAGCTGCTGCAGCTGGTGTCTGCTGTGCTCGGAGGGTCAAGTTCTGTACCTGGAAAAGAGGGGACTATAGGAGTCCAGAGAATGTGGGTAAGGAGCAATGCCAACACACAATTAAGCTAGGGAAGGAGTGAGGGACTGATCCAGGAATGGCTGAACAGGATAGTGGGTTATAAAAACAGAGAGAAAAAGAGAGAGAATGAGTTAGAGGCTGAAAAAGAAACCAGGTGCAGGTAGGGGTTCAAAGAAGACAGAGCGCTAGGGACTGGATCCATCAGCAGGAGGGAGGGAATTCTGAGTAGGGAAGACTGCCTGGCTGGGGCAGGCCCGGGCAGGCAGGCCAGGCTTCCTCCTTTTTGTCACTGCCCACCTCCTCTAAGCTACAAGGATGGGATGCACACTACTTAGAGTTCCCAGATACAGCAGGACATGGGGCTTGCCACACTGGAAAAGGCCAGGGCAAACTGAAACTTCACTGACCAGCAAGGCCACCAGGCATAGGATTACCTTGTTCTCGGAGTAAGGTTTACACCCGGTTGGGCCTGCTTATTCAACCTGGTCCCTGGTGCCCTCTGCTGGACACACAGAGGCTGTGCCAGACTCCCATCTGAGAAATCTGATGGAGCTGCTCCACGTGGTCCCCATTCTGCAGCAGGGGGTGGGGGAGGTGGGAGCAGGAGGGTGCTCCTAGCCCCAGCTGCCCAGAGGAACTTTCCAGCCACAGCAGTATCTGTGTGCCCCCAGTAGGAAGGTAGGGACCCAGGACTCATCTTTGCCCCCTCTTCTGTGCCATTCCCCTGATTCCTAGAGGTGCTAGCATGTGTAATCAGAGTGGGATTTTCCACTTAAAAAGCAACAGCAGCAGCAGGAGTTATGCTGGGGAAGGACGGTGTAGGGTACAAAGATAGCAAAGACCACCCACTTATTGCTGGCAACCATGCCTGCCTCAGCGTGCTGCTCCCAGACTTCTGACCTGTATTTCAGGAACAGTCAGGGGGCTGAGGCCTTCTCAATAGGGAGAGAAGGGGCGAATCTGGAACCAGTGGGATGTCCTGCTTCCCACCTGCTTTCCTAGAAGATCTCAGCCTTGCCAAAGATCCAAAGCTCCACCAGGGCTTGGGCCCATACCCAGTATCAGTACCCCCTCTAGGGGGTGCCCACCCCCCTGCCCTCCCACAAGCATGGAATCCTCACCTGGGCAGGGGTGGGGGGCCGGGCAGGGGAGCCAGTGCCGAGCTCAGGCTGCACAGTAGCGACGGTGGCCGTGGGCGTGAAGATGAGCTGAGGGGACAAAGGAACAGTGCCGCCTAGGCTCCTAGCTACCTGCACCAGGTTACCTGGCTGGGCCTGGAATTACAGGAAACGAGGCGCCTTTTACCTGCCCAGTGTGGGCTCAGCCACAGGATAGAACAGTTCAGCCAGGGAGCAAATGTGGGGAAACAGGGATGCAAGAAAGGAAAGGAGTCCAAGGAGTTCCCCTGAAAATCTCAAGAGGCTTTTGGCCTCTTGAAAGGTGAAGGGTGTGGTGAGGAAGAGCCATTCTGGGGCTGTACACAGTCAGCTTTACAGCAGAAGCCTCTGTGAGGAGCTTACTCTAGAGGGACCTACGTTGGCAGGACACCCTCTAGTCACTCTTTCCGCAGCAGCCCAGGAGCAGGCACCCTGGGCTGAGACAGGTGCTCTAGAACCACTGTCTAGGTCTAACCCACTTCTGACTCCAGGTTGGGGTCAGAACAGGACTCAGTTGCAGAAGGAATGATTTGCTCATTTTCAGTTGCACTTTGGTGTGTGTGTGTGTGTGTGTGTGCACGCAGACAACTGTGGTAGAGGAAGCAGAATGCCTACAGCTATACTCGTGTCTTGCCTCCTCTTCCGTGGGGCGCAGGCTATATGATGGCCTCCACATGACACTTCCACCCCAGCGAGACTAGCTTGGCGTCTGTGGACGTGCTGGTGTCCCAAGAGTGTGCTTTCCCCACAGCTCTGCGAGGCACCTGTGCTTGCCACTCTGTGTGCGTGCACTCTGCTTTGGGGAGGGAGGCAGGCAGGCTTTGGGACTCCCGTTGCAGCCATGGGGTAGGACAAGGTAATGACTACACTGCAGACAAAGGTGGGTTTGGGCAGTGTCCCAATGTGGCTGTCCGGTTGGTTCCTAGAGAAATGGGAGTCTATTTCATGCTGTGTATCTAAGAGGCTAGTCCCTGGGAATGGAGCTGCACCTCAAACAACGAACTCAAGAGTCAGGATTGGGAGTGCAGGAGCAAGACCAGAAAAGATCCAAGTGTCAAATTGTGGGCACAGCAGCAAAGGAAGAGGTAGGATTGTGCCATCTCCAGGATAGTGGGTCAAGGAGCTCAAGGGAGAAATCTTCAGAATGGGAGACAGGAGCCTGAGTAAAGCCGTTAGGTGCTACTGCCTCCTAGGGAGCATGCTGCTATTTTCCCAGGGAAGTCTTCTAAATCTTAGCTACCTCTTAAGTTCCTAAGGACCTGTGCACCCCTTGGGGATGGGTGTAAAGGACAGATTTTAGGTATGCATGTCCAGGGCTGATGCCATCCTGAGTACACTGAGCTCAAACCAGCCCAACGGATTAACAGCTGATAGAGTCCAGCTGGGAGGGCAGTGGAGCCAGCCGCATGTCCTGAAGCTGGCTGCCACTTTTGCCTTCTGAGCCGGACACACTAGCAAGGACCATCACAGTGACGTACTTCCCATTTCTGTAGAGTACATGGATGCTTGTGTGCTTCTTATCTCACGTGGCTGAGTATACACATCAGTTGGGCAAGGGCTTCTACGTTTTCTAGTCTAATTAATTTTAGGAAGTGGTTTCTGGTAAGAAGAGGACACTTCTGTTTCACTCTAGTAGGGGGAGGAAAGGAGGCTTCGTGGGTAACTTTATTTCAGCCCAGAACCCCACCTCTTCTTGAATTACTGAGCCTACACCAAAGCTCCCACTCAGCCTTCCAGGCCCCTGCTTCTTTAGTCCACCTTTATCTCCCCAACTCTCCCCTAGTGCTTCTTCCCCTCCCCTTTCTAACCTCCACCCTTTTCTAATCTCCTAGCTCTCAAATTCTCTGCCCATTTCCCCTGGTCCACCTGAGCCGTGGCCTAGGCTGGGGACTCACCATCTGTGCCCTCAGGTACATCTGGGCTTGGCTTGCAGTCAGGGCTGGAGAAGAGGTGTTGCCCAAGAGCACAGCCTGCTGAGCGATGCCCGAGGCTGTGGCTGAGCTGACACTCTGAGCCCGGTTGATGAACTGTGCTGCTCCTGGGGAGGCTGCCAGGTTGATCTGATGAGAGAGACACACGCGGTAGGAAACGGGAGGTTCTTTTGGTTAACTCCGTGCCCCGAGTCCATTTCTTTCTCTCCCTCTCTTGTGTTCCTTGGTGGATTTGGCTGTCGTCAGAACCACCTCTGGTAATTGGGCCCTGGGTCTTCCCCAGCACCACCCCCTCTCTGGCCCACGTGGATAGCTGCAGGGAGGATCCAATGCGAGGGAACTGAGGCCTGGACAGAGGCTGGACTCTGGAAAGATGGCAGGGAGTTATTGGAGTAAGCATTAGGAAGAGGCATATCCCCTTTTCCCAGCAAGAGTCATGGATTCCAGGAATAGATTCTACCTGGCTAGGGATTCACCTTGCTGGCTGCTGGGCAAGGAGGAGGGAGCTGGCCCTAGAGCTGTGGGGCGTGCCCGCTGCTCCCAGGCCTACTCACCGAGGATGACTGGGCTGGGGGCTGCGCAGACACACTGCTGCCGGAAGTGCCCCCCTGTCTGTTGGCCACCAGGCTTGCCTAGAAAGGAACAGTTCTAATCACTGGAGCCCCAGGTCTCCCCGAAGCACATCCCAGGCTCTCACCGCCTCTGAAGTACTACAGGGCAGGAGTGAGGAGTCCAACCCCCATTCTGCCTCATCTGCGTGACCTTGAACAAGTGCCTCAGTTTCTGTCAGAAAGTGGGATAGTCACAGTGTCCACCCTGCAGGATCGCTAAAAGGACAGCGAGAGAAAGCGCCAACACTCAGATTGTGGGCGGGGGCGGAGGGGGGGAGGATGACTGGCAAGGTTTCTGCCCCTCGGCGGGCGCTCCTCCTGCTGCCAGCAGGGCTGTGCTGGGTCTGGATGTCCCGCCCACTCTCTCCCCTGGGCCGGCTTCCGGTCACCTGTCAGGTGTTGGCAGAGTGATCTGCGGCGGCCACCTAACCCAAGGCTCTCCGCTCCTGTCGGCGGGCGTGGGGGTGGGGTGGGGGGGTGCACACTACTCGCTCTGCGAAGGCGGGGACACGGCGCAGCCCGGGGTGCCCGCCCCGCCCGTGCCCTTGTCCGCGCCGGCAGCCCCTGGCTCACCTGGGCGCTCGCGGCCGCCCTTACCTGCTGCACCGCCGCCAGGCTCTGGAGCTGGGCGCTGCTCAGGTGCTGCTGCTGCAGCGCGGCCGTCTGCAGCATGAGGTGCTGCTGCTGCGCCGCGTACATCTGCTGCAGGTACTGCGCCGCCGTGCCGGGCTGCCTGTGCAGGGCCTGCTGGATCACCTGCGGGCGGGCGGGCGGCGGCGCTCTCAGCGGGGCTCACCCCGCAGACCCACCCTCCTGCAGCCCCTTCTCGCCCCGCCTTGAACAAGTGCCTCAGTTTCTGTCAGAAAGTGGGATAGTCACAGTGTCCACCCTGCAGAGAAGGATGCCAGCTCTGCGACACCCCGTCTCAGAGGGGGAACCACATGCCTCGCCTAGCCTGTCACCTGGCGCACACGCTCCCCGCACAGGACAGTCTGCCCTGCGCCAGCAGCCCGCCCTGACCTCCCTGCTCTGACTCGCTCTCAGGATGGTAGGGAGGCTGCGGGAGATAGGAGTCCTGTGAGCCCCAGTGACACTGTGTCCCATGCCAATGACACTGCCCTTCCCAGACATTCTTCAGCCTCAGATTAGGGTGGCAGAGGGAACCAGGCTCAGCAAGGTGGAGCGAAGGGAAGGGGGTGGTGAAGGGGGCCTGCTGGGCCCAGGCAACACACCAGCCAACTACACCCCACCTGGGGGCAGCACCCTCCCGCTGGGGCCTCTGGGCTGACTTGGGCTGCTTCCCAGCCTCCCCTAGTTGCCTGCAAAGTCCTCCAAAGGAAGCCTGCTGGGGCTTGTCAAGCAGGCCAATGCCACAGGGATGCTGCCTTTCTCCCTTATTCTTTCCAGCCCTCTCGCCATTGCTCTCTCTTCTGAGCCACCACCCTATTTCCTGGTCTTACTGCCATTCCCACTTTCCTGAGGGACTGGGTGAGCCACAGTCTCGAGGAAATAACAAAAGACTGATCTTTGTTCCCACTCTTCCCTCTGACCCCTGCAAGAAAAGCAAATCTTCCCCGCAGCCCTGAATCCTCTGTCTTCTTCTCATGAGCCCCAGAGACATTTCTCTTCCCTCCCTGCACCTGGTCACCCTCCTGCCAACCTGATGCCCCACATGAGCCCTGCCAGGCCTTGGCCTACTTCCTGCCCTTAGCACTGCTGAATCCCTAGCCACAGGGCGACTCCCGACCCTGGGCACCACCCCAGCGAGGGAGCCTCCAGTCTGGATCTCTTCGGCTTCAGTGTGGTTTCTAAGGCTTGTGGTCTAGGACACAACAACCGTTGGGCTCGGATTTGGGGTACTGTGAAAACAGGCTGATTCACAGATTCTGCCTGGGCTCTGGGACCTCCCCAGATGCCCCCACCACATCCCAGTGCTGCCACACCCTTCCTTCTGAGTACCTGCCCTCAGTAGGGCCTGGTTTACACAATTCAGTTCTTTGTGTCCTGTTCTCCGCAGAATCCTCTCTTCCCATCCCCTTTACCTAAGCCTCTTTATTTTGTTAGATTCCCAGAAGTACCTCCCAGCAGTCAGTCTCAACAGCAGTAGTAGAGACACTGCAACTTCCCCTCACCAGGACATAGTGAGCCTGTCCATGGGGAAGTAGCTTTGATGCAGAACGTAACTGTGGGTCATGTCCCGTGCCAGAGCAGAAACCCCAAATCTCTGTCGCCCAGAGTTGTGCTAAGGGGAAAGAGGAGGGCGCATCCTAATGTCAGCTGCTAGAAATGAGTTAAAATATATAGGTGCAGTGGAAAAGGCTGGGTGCAGGGAAGGGATGGCAAAGATGGGTACAGGAAAACTGGTTTTAAGTGGGAAGAAGAGCTAGCTGGGAGGGGCAGGATCCCAGAGTATTTGATGGTACTTCCTCTAACTCGAGTATTCAGGCCCTCTCACATCTTCTGTGCTTCTCCTGCATTCCTTAATCTGGGCCTTGGGCCAGGGCAGGATGAGCCCACCTGTCTAGTATATCCAAGCTGTAACAGCAAAGCTACGTAGAGCCAACACTCCTGGCTGCAGTCTCTCACTTCTGCCTGTTTTATCTGGGAACCTCTAACAGATATTGTAATGATTAAGAACACAATTTTTGGGAGAGAATTAGGTTCAGCTTTTTTGTCTTTACCTGAACAACTTGGACAAGGTACTACCTTCTCTGAGGTTCAGTTTTCTAACTATAGAATGGTGCCTAATAAGAACCATTCTCACAGCTGGAGGAGAAACCAAATATGTGAAATGCTTCTTATAGTGCTGGGCATACAGCAGGTGGCAATATGTGGTGGCCACTGCATTTTGGAGCAGTGTATAACCTGGAAGGCCTCAGGGGTGATACCATGCAAGCTGCTGCTTTGGGGAAGAAGGTAAAAAGTTGCAAAGATGGGATTGTTTTGAGGTTTGTTTTTGGTCCTCCATCTTTTAGAAACTTGTATTTGTTCCAGGAAAATAGCTAGTGGGCCTAGGTTGTGGCTGAGCACCTCACAGCCATTTTTCCTGTTTGTGATTTTCACCTGTTTGTTCTTTACACTTTCACAGGCCTGTCCACACAAACAAGCACTCTGGGTTCTGAATCAGCAGGTAAGAAAGACATTTCCAGATCTGCAATGTGCTCCCACTCTTCCCAACTTCAAGTGGGCCCACCCAAGTCCATTTCTCCTCTACCTGTGCACAGATTCAACACTCCAGTTATTCTGCCAGACCCTGCTGACATATACTGTGGGCTGGCCGTGGAGATGATCAAGGAATTCAGTCTGAGACCAGCTGGACTCTCACCTGCACAGTCTGTCGGTCAGGAATGCCACCGTACACTGAAATCTGGGGACCAGTGGGGCGGCCACTTCCTCCACTGCTGCTACTGACCCCGCTGGCACTGCTGGGGACACTGGCACTGCTAGATGTGTGGGGGACGGGCAGCTCATTCTCCATGGCCTGCAGGATGGCAGAGTCAGGGGGTGCAGATGGCAGAAGAGCAGGTGGATGCTGGGAGGAAAAAGGCAGAAGTGAAATGTTAAAACACAAGAACAGGCACACATATGCATGATTTTCCCATCTGCTGTGGGTGTGGGTGCTTCTGATCTGGGGCCCTGAGACACACCTGTCATCACCGGGACCAGGTGTGTTCATTAGTGAGATTGGAAATCGAGTCTGCCTAAAATCTATGGCCTATTCATTCTGCTCCAGCAAAGAAGGCAGATTTCCTAGAATGGTCCTACCTGGAGTGATTTTAGGGGCCATCTCTCACTTTATCCACCCCTCTATCCTTGGGATGGAGATACTGAACATTAGAGAACTATTTATTCATCCATGTTTATATAGCCAGTTATTGAGAGGAATGGGATTAAAAATATCTACTTAGAACAGAATGAGAGAGAGGCAAATAAGGAGGCAATAAAATAAACTGAAATGTTTATTTTTGTCTTGAAAGCTGGAAGAGCTTTGAGTATGTTTGGAATCTCGGTTTTCTCTGTGAAGTACTTAACAAGTGCTCTCTGATCTAATGCTGAGTAGGGCACTAGGTTGAGCAATTTGCTTAAAATCTCAGGGTCTGGGATGGCAAAGACTTGGGTTTGTGTCCTGGCTCTGCCGTGGACACACTAGCTGGGGAAGCTTGGTAAGCTTCTGGCCCTAACCTTCTGTCCCTTAGCTGTCAGATGTAAGAGTGTATGGGTTGTTGGGAGGGTTAAGTAAAATAATGATACAAAATGCTTAGCAGAATGTCAGGTATAAACTGTGTGCTCCATAACCATTGGCTGTTGTGTGGTTATTAACATTGTCCCCAGTCTGGTTCCCACTATCTGGTTCTGATGGATCAATTCTCTTCCAGTGTCAAAATGGCAGAGCCCCTGTCATGAGGAGTGCCAGAAATCCTTTGATTTGGCTCAGAACAGGAAATCACACATCCCCTTGAGGCAATGCATTTGGCATGGAAGAGGGTCTGGGAAGGAAGAGAAGGATGGTGAGAAAGGCATAACCAGGTGTGAGTTCAAGTTCTTCTCTTTTTTCTTCATTCATACTATTCCTAAAACCCTCATTTCTATATATAAGCTTTTCCTTCTACCTATTACTTTCTACAGCAAAAAACAACACTTGCTATTCCATCATACACATTCAGTTCTCTGTTTGCAGTTTATACCAATTCAATAAGTGGAAAAAATAATATGATTTTTCATATTAATGAGAGCACTGATTAGTACAAAGAACTAAACTGTCATTAATGTTCTGTTGTCATCTCTCCAGTGCTGCTCAGTTTGGGGTTGTAAGCATCCCTCAAGGCTGCCTTTTTCAGACTGGGTAGATTTCAAGTTGGGCTAAAAATAAGTGTGGGTAAAAACCAAAAGTCAGAAATGTTGTGGCTAAGGAAATGTGGGCCACTCCCAGTTGGCAGGCAACAAGTCAAAGTTCAGAGGCATATGGCTTCTAAGGCAGTGTACCAGCCTATAAACAGCACTTATGACCTGGGTCCTAGAGCAGTGGTTTCCCTAATGTTTGTACATCTGCTTTTACAGCCGCAGGGCAAGGCCTTTGTCCTTGAATTCCCTTTGTGCTTGGACTCTTTTGAACGAGTGCACAGTCTCACTCTCCTCTTGACCTTTCACCTTCATTTGATTGACCCTGACCGTTTGCTCTGGTTTACTCTAAGGAGCTCTCTCTCCCGTTCCTGATTTCTTTGCTACCTCCCTACAATCTCTCCTAGCCCTACTCACCCTTGACTGAACTCCTGCAGGTGGCTCAGTATGTGTCTCTCCCTTGCTTTCTATGTTCTAGATCTCTCTCCTGAGGATGGCCTCCACCCCAGCCCTGAGCAAGCACGTCCAGTCTCCTTCATTCTCATGCATGCACTCTCTCCCTTTCTATGTAGACCATGCCTCCTCCACACTCTCTGTGTCCCCCTGTCTCCCTGTTCCAGCTCAGGCTTTTGCTCTCTCTTTTGGTCATTCAGGCAAAGCACAGAGGAGGGAAGGACAGAATTTTGTCTCAGGGATTAGGGAACACTTCAGAGGGGAAGTAACATTTGAACTGCCTGAACCCACATTTTCTCTGCTTTCACAGCATAAAGCTGCCCTATCCCACCTTCCATTTCTTGTCAAACACTTCTAGACCTTTCCATCAATAAGTTCCTAGTTTCCCCACAGTCTGAATATCTACTGAGCATCTACCATATTCAGAGTAGTTTCATTAAGTACTGGGAATAGAAAAGGGTAGAAGACATGAATCCCAATTTTAAGGTGACTGAATTTTAGTACCTCCCATTGATGGAGTCTATACTCATAATAGTGGTTATTTATTGAGCACTACTATGGGTCAAGCACAATAGTAGAATACACACACACACACATACTCATGGCCTTCCTTATAGGGTAGGTATTATTATCTCAGTTTTATCAGTGAAGAACTTAGCAAAGTAACTTATCTAAGGTTATCGCAAAATTAGGCTTCAAAATCAGGTCTGACTCCAAAGCCGGAGCCGTCCCCAAACTATGCCCCCTGAGACTTCACTCACATTCTTGCCTAGAGCCATTCTTTTAATGACATTAAGCCAAGCCCACCTCAGAGAATGCTAGATTTTCAGAGGCAGGAAGGAACCAAGATCACTGAATTTAATCTCCTAATTATTAAGTAATGTTGATTTCATATTTTATACTGACAAAATAACCTCTTTTTATATGTAATGTATACATAAAAGATAATTCGCAAGTGAACGTACCAATCAGTTTTATAAATCAAAAGCTACCATTATCTCCCTATTCTTCCTATGCAAAAACTCACACCCTAGTTTTGGGAAAGTGACTCTCTCAAGGAGACAGGGCTCCTCTGACTCTCTTCTAGTAGCGTGACCATGAGAGGTACCCTCCGAAAACCTCCTGGGCTTGTGGTCATGAGTTAGTCAAACAAGAGGGTTGAAGCCTCCCTGGGAGAAATCTGAAGCTGCCATATGTCACTTTCTCATTGGCCTCTCAGGGGAGGAGAACTTGGGTAGAGAAAAATTAGGAAGCATAACCTCCTATATATTAATGGTAGCTTTCAAACTTTTCCTGCTACGGTCCCTCTCTGAACCCAAGCTTTTAGGGCCTCCCCACTGCCACTGCCCTTCTGCCTCAAAGCTCCGGCCAGTCGGGCATGGAGGGGGTTCTGCTCTCTCAGTGGGGGCTCTGTGGTATCTGTGCCTGTCATTATGCTCCAGTCCTGGGGCCCCACGTTAGAAAATCTGAACCCTTAAACTTTCTTAGTATCTAGGCTTTAAGCATTTTTACACAGTTCTTTTCAATTTCCTTTTAATTCCTACTCTCATTACTCCCTTCTCCTCCTTCTGACTAGTTTCTTATTTTTTCCCCAAGGCCACCCAGCCCTGTGGACTCCCACTATGAACCGCAGCCAGAGCTGATTAATGGCTAACATCCAGAGCCGGAAGTCTGCTTTTCTCTGGGTTCCAGCTCACTGTGTGCTTTTGTGCAAGGCCAAGATCTGGAGGCGGTATGATTCTTCCTTTAGTCAGTCTTCCCCTCCCAGTGGCAAGGGACCACTTTGAATGATGTGCTGACTGTAACTGGCTTGGCTAGCGATTGTGTCACTGGTTTCTGCTGCCCACAGGGCCTGCGACCAGCAGCTGGAGAAATGCTGGTGGTTCTGCCCTTCCAGGAGCCGCCAAGTCTGGGCAACACTAGGCCTTTGTCCCAGGGTCCGGGAAATCCATTTGCTGCGGATTATGGCTGTGACAGAGGTTCCAAGGGAGTAGAGGGGAAAGGCTGAAATCAGAGCTCTCCAAATGGAGCTTAAAGCCTTGGAGTGAAGTGGGGTGGGGTTTCTCCTAAGGCAAAGGGAGACTGGCAGGAAATGAGAGGGCTAGCGGGCCCCACACAGGCTCCTGCTGTCATTCCCGCAGTGGCTTGTGTACGGAGTCTCTGAAAAGGCCGGGTGACGAGGTTCCTTTGCTATGGCTCTACCTCTCCCCTTTGGTCACTTCTCCGTCTGTGGTATCAGTCCATAATAGCAGTGGTCAGGCTCTCTAGACTCAGGGGCCAGAAGGGAGACCTCCGTACACTCCCAGTTGCTTCTCATAGTATTCTCCTGTGCACCAATCTCATCATGCCTTGGCAGCTGTCTGCGGCTGACACATTGGAAACAGTCCAAATGGATTCAGCTCAAACCTCCTCAAAAAGTCCCCCCTTTCTCCAGACCTCCTTTAGTGGTCTCTAGAGAGCAAAGTAAATAACCGAGGGCCGACAAAGATGAAAGTGAAGGGTGAGAAGTTGAAACCAGCCATGCAGTCCTAGCAACAGACGGAGAGGAGGACCTGACCCCTTTCGGAAGGAACACAGAGGTAAAGCCACACTATGCAAACATGGAGTGTTTAGGGACTGAGACTCCCGCCGCTGTAGTCTCATTGCTCCGAGACTGGGCAACCGTACACACGCGTCTTCTGTGAAGGGCCAGAAAATAAACGCTTTAGGCTTTGCAAGCATCCAGGCTCTGCCACGGCGCTCAACTCTGCTGTGCACACACAGCAGTGGACAGGTCCTAAGTGGGGTGCTTCAGTGTTTCCGAATTACGCAAATTACAAAAACATGTGGTGGCTGGTATTGGCCTCTGGTCTGCAGTTTACGGGACTCCTGTCTATGGCAAACCCGTTTCTGGAGGTCACCCATGTGGCTGACAGGATACCTGTAGCTTATTGGTAGGCAGCATGGGTTCAAATTCTAACCCCTAGCCGGGTATCCTTGAGCAAGTTCTGTCATCTTTTGGGCCTCTGTTTATTCAGCAGTAAAATGAGATCACATTTCTCTCACGGAGTAGTTCTGTGGGCCAAATGAGGCATCTGTAAAGCACTGAGGATGATACTTAGCAAATAGTAAGTGTGTGATTAATGGTAAGGGTGTGAGTCTGATTTGGGATCTGGAAAATGATTCCTTTAACCACAGTAATTAGCGAGGATCCCCAGAAGTTACTTTTCATCCTTGGTCACAGGTCATGGTCACACTGAAAAATGTCTTTATGAAGAACCACGGCCAGTTACAATTACCTCAATTTTGGTCTTTCCTTTTTTCTTTTTTTAAGGGCAGCTTTTCCAGAAGACCCTTTGGAACATAAGATTTAAAGCGGGTCGGTCTCTAGACAATGGTTAAGAATGGATGCTCTAGCCCTGGCTGGTGTGACTCGGTGGATTGAGTGCTGGCCTGCAAACCCAAGGGCTGCCAGTTTAATTCCCAGCCAGGGCACATGCCTGGGTTGCAGACCAGGTCCCCAGTTGTTGGGGGGCGGGTGTGAGAGGCAACCGCACATTGATGTTTCTTTCCCCCTCTCTTTCCCCCTCTCTTTCTCCCTCTCTTTCTCCCTCTCTTCCCCTGTCTCTAAAAATAATTAAATAAATAATATATTTTTAAAAAGGAACAGAAAATTAGGTACAAAAAAATGGGTGTTTATTAAAAAAAAAGAATGGGTGCTTTAGAGTCAAACTGTCCAGGCTCAAACCAGCTTCCTCATTTTTGTGACTCTAAGCAAGTCATAAAATCTCTAGACTTCAGTCTCCTTAACTGTGAAACTGGAACAATAATATCATCTTGTAGGGCTGTTATAGTAGATGAGTTGATATAGATAAAGTGGTTAAAACTGTGACTGGCACTTGGTGAACAATAACTGTTAACTGCTATCCTCCTCCTCCTCATTGACATTACTAAAGATTCTTTAGAAAGAATGTTTACTTAGGGTCTTAAAGAGGGTGTTATCCTACTGGTTCCCCAGAAGACAAATACATACATAAACTTGGATCCAATCACTATGTGAAGTTGGTGCCTCCCTTGAAGACATCTATTGCTTTAATTTCCCATATAGTCTTCATACACTTGATCCACCACCTTTTTTCTTCCACTTTAAATACTGCCTTTTTTGGACTAAACTGTGTCCCCTCAAAAAAAAAAATGTTAAAGTCCTAACCCCTAGTGCCTCAGAATGTGGCCTCTTTGGAGATAGGGTCATTCCAGATAGAATTAGTTAAGATGAGGTCATGCTGGAGTGGGATGGGCCCCTAATCCAATATGATGGCTGTCCTTGTAAAAGAATGTCACGTGAAGAGACAGACATGCACAGGGGGCAGAGAGCCATGTGAAGACGGGGGCAAGTTCACAAGCCAAGGCTCACCTGGTGGTTAGGAAGAGACAACCCTGCCTGCGCCTTGAGTTTGGACTTCCAGCCTCTAGAACATTTCTTAAACTACCCAGTTTGGGGTTCAGACTGGAGAGTGCACTGGGGTAGGGTAGAAGAAATAATTTCAGGGAAAAAGAGACCTTTATTCCCATCGATGACCTCAAAGTTAGACTTTATTTATTTATTTATTTTTTGTAGCTAGTGACAGTAAGTTCATGTTGTGGTTTCAGTCAATTCTCCCTTGTTTATTTTTATTTTTATTTTTTTATTTTATTTTTTCCCCTTGTTTATTTTTAGTAGAGCTATGTATTCCTGAGATTTGTACATGGTAATTTTTGTAGCCAAGGCTACAAAAAAAGATCTCTATTAAAATCTATAAAAATATTTCCAAAGATACAAACTTGAAGTTGTAAGTCCTGGGACTGTGTGGTGACACTAATTAATAAATACTGTGTTGCATGTTTGAAAGTTGGCAAGAGGACAGATCTTAAAATTTCTCACCACAAGGAAAAAAAATTCTGTAACTGCAGTGGTGGTTGTTACCTAGACTTACTGTGGGGACTGTTTTGCAATTTATACAAATAATGAATTGTTATGTTGTATATCTGAAACTAACACAATGTATATATATTAATTATACCTCAATAAAAAAATCTCTCCATAATAAGTCTCTCCACAAAACATGTCTATGCGCATGCATGCATGCACACACACATATGCTTTACCATTTCTAGAGCTCCCCCTTGCTGGCACTGCGTCTCAGCCCTGCTGTTGCGTTATACTGCGGTACGGTAGTCTTTCTGCCGCTGCTACTTCCTGCCAAGCATGACTGAGCCAGTACAGGGATCATGGAAAATAGCCAGGTTTCAAAATCACTGCTCAAGGGCATGAGACTGTATCTATAAATTCTTCACCAGCCTTCTTTTCTCTTCTTCTTATTCTACCCCTCCACACTGGGCTCTGGCCCAGACCCACCAGAGGCTCTGCAGGTATCATGTCACTCTGTGCAGCACTTGGAGTGCCTTGGAGAAGCAGGGGCCACAATTCGTGCCCTCTGCTTTCTGCTCCTATTTGAGCATGCTCCCCCCAACCCCGGGGGCTTATTCCAAGAGGGTGGCTTTCCTCCCTGAGAGTATCCCTTTCCATCGCCTATGAGGAAATTAGGGAATGGGGCTTTATAGACTTTGATAGGTTAGAAAGAGCAAGATGGCCTGGGATAGAGATCTCCTGTCTCGAAGACTTCTGTCCTGGGTATAAGTGCCCCTTTAGCCATTGAAAGGTTGCTGATGGCAAATGATAATTCTCTCCATTTATTGGGCACTTGTTCAAGGGAAGGGTGCTTCATATACACAGTATCATTTAGTTCTCAAAACAACCCTACAATACGGGAATTATTTACTTCTTTCCACCCCCCCCCCCAAAGAAAACAGGTTCAGAGAGGTCCAATAGGTCCAATAACTTATCTGAGGCCAAAGAACTAGCAAATGGCTGGTGTAGGATCTGAAATTAGGGCAGCAAGTCCAGGTACAAGGGGCAGAATTACTAGTGCCCACTCTAGTCTAGTTTGGTGGGTTCTTATGAAGGTCAATTGACTTCTACTGTCTTCTGTCTGATAGACTGTCTCACAAGAGTGACCTCAAGCAGGGGATCAATCAATGGCAAACCTGTCAACTATTACTCTCCCAGGGCCTGCCTTATGTTCTAGAAATCACACTTGGAGTATTTATTGGGACATGTCTAATATTTGTAGGCCTTCCTTTCTGGTTTATTTGTATTTTCACATCTTTTGGGGTTTTTTTTCCCAGTATTTTTATATTGGTTTCAGGTGTACAGCATAGTGGTTAGACAATCATATACGTTACAAAGTAATCCCCCAATAATTCTGGTACCATAGGTAGTTATTACAATACTATTGATTATATTCCCTGTGCTATACTTCACACCCCCATGACTATTTTGTAACTACCAACCTGTACTTCTTAATCCCTTTACCTCTTCCACCCAGTCCCCCAATCCCCTGGCAACCACCAGTCAGCTTGTTGTGTCTATAAGTCCATTAGTTTTGTTTGTTCATTTTGTTCTTTAGATTCAACATATAAATGAAATCATATGGTATTTGTCTATCTCTGACTGACTTATTTCATGTAGCATAATACCTTTAGGCCTGTCCATTCTATCATAAATAAGATTTCATTCTTTGTCATGGCTGAGCAGTATACCATTGTGCATACGTGTAAGTACCACAACTGTTTTTAACCACTTTTGTGGATAAAAAAATATCTTTTGATGGACACTTGGGTTGCTTCCATATCTTGGCTACTGTAAATAATGCTGCAGTTTAATAGAAGTGCATATATTATTTTGAATTCATGTTTTGTTTTTTGATAAATCCTTAGAAGTGGAATTGCTAGGTCATAAGGCAGTTCTATTTTTAATTTTTTTGAGGAACCTTCATACTATTTTCCATAGTGGCTGCACTAATCTGCATTCCTACCAACAGTGTACAAGGGTTCCCTTTTCTCCACATCCTCACCAACACTTGTCATTTATGGATTTATTAATGGTCACCATTCTGACAGGCATGAGGTCATATCTCATTGTAGTTTTAGTTTGTATTTCTCTGATGATTAGTGACATTGAGAATCTTTTCAAATGTCTATTGGCCATCTCTATGTTCTTTGGAGAAGTATTTATTCAGGTCCTCTGTCCATTTTTCTAATTGGATATATACATATACATATATATGTACGTATATATATATATAATTTTTTGGTGTAGAGCAGTATGAGTTCTTTATAAATATTGGATATTAACCCCTAGCAGTTTCACATATCTTATCTACAAACAAGGTTGGTCCTGCCAGCAGGGTTTATAAAATCATTTTTGACTATTTAATTGAAAAATGATACAGGAAGCAGCAGCTGCCCCAGAGTCCTTTGGAGGGAAGTGATGAAGGCATCATCCCGAATGCCCACTATGTGCGGGGCACGGCCTCAGGGAGGCCACTTAACCTAAAAAGAAGAGGAGGAGCTTTGTATTCAGAGAAAGCTGTTTTGATTTCTTCCTCTGCCCCAGTTGGGAGATCTTAAGCAAGTTACCAAAGCTCTGTGGGCCTCAGTTTCCTCATCTGTCAACAGTGTTAATACTATAGATTTTAAAGAGTCATTGGAAAAAGTAAATTAGAAAATGCAAGCAAAGCACTTGGCCCAGTGTACAGCACAGAAGAGGCATTAAATAATTACCAACCTCCCTTTGCCTGATTAATCCATCTAGCATTGTTTCGGAGTAGGAATTACTGATGAGAAAATAGGTTCAGAGTGGTAACCTGCCCAAGTTCAAAAGTTATGAAGTATCATAAGCCAGAAGAGTCTGGATCTAGAACTCATGTCCCAGTTGTAACGTGGGAGTGTCTTGAGTGTGGAGAAGGGGAGACTCAAAACTGTGGGCTTTTAATCCTTTACAATTATCGAACATACTCTCAGTCCAGGCTTGTTTATAAGCTTTTCACGAGAATTTTTTAAAGCCCCACTCTCAAACCTTAGGAGTTTTCTTTCTAAGAAAAGGAAAAACAAAAACCAAAACCCACCTTTAGGTATAACTGCTGGAAGAAGTGATAAACAGAATAGACTTAGCCATGATGTGTGTATGTGGGTGTGTGTGTGGGGAAATCTTCATACATGTGTACTCTTGTACTTACGTGTGCTGGGAAGGGATGAGTAAAGCAGGAGACTAGAAGCTAGTCAGTGACAGATGTTACTAAATTCCCCACTTAACTCCAAGTTCTGTGCAGTGTAAGTGCTTTAGAAATCTAGAAAGTAAGTGGGCAACAAACCTTCTTGCTGGAGCCGTTTTCCAGTTAATGATTTATTTACCAGTTCTCAAGGTATTTGGATTAGTATTAATACTACATTACATTGTGAACAGGCATACTGCTTGAGATTTCGGCTTCCTTTCTCGACCACCTTCTCCCACCTTCTTTGGGGCAGTCCCTTCCTTGGGCCCTCACTGCTTTGGCCCAGCCCACCATTTAGAGGACTCAGCCATTCCTAAAAGGCTTTCTCTTGCTCCTGTTCTGCCTTAGCAACTTGCCAAGGCAGCTGTTTCAGCGCTTTGGCATCACAAAGCAATTCCAGAGTTCCCTAGGCCTGGCTCTGGGGCCTTCTTATTTTCCCAAATAACCGGCCCCTAATTGCTTACTAACATTCGTCTCTAGCAGAAACATCTTGCAAGTCTGCGGCCAGCCTATGATCTGCTGTGACCACCAACCAGCCTTTAGCTTCCTATTGTATTTGGAATGCTATGTTCGATTTCATTTTATGCCCCTACATCTGCTTTTCCTCTCTTAGCATACCTGTTGGTTTTTGACTTCTTGTATTTCTGATTCTCTTTCTGTTTGCAGGGGAAAACTAAATGGGGTAGATCCCCTTTAAGCTTCCACCTTTTCCAGTCAAATATAACTTACCATACTTATTTTCTTATATTTATAAAACTTAGAAAGCTCATTTTGATAGCGAGAGTCAGCAGAAGTGAGACTCCAGGGTGGAAATGATAAGAATATAGATTTCGCTAAAAAAATAAGATGTTTTTACTAACAATTGGAGTTGTTAAAAAGTGGAGTGGGCTGCTTTGTGAGGCGAGTGTCAAGTTGGTCGAAGCATCTGAGTGGAGGCTGAGTGACCATGTGGCAGGTATGACTCATGCAGTTGCCTCTAGTGTCTCTTAAATGATGGTAGTGTACGTTTAGTTCCATTAAAATCTTATACTGAATGCCAGAAATCCAACTGAGATGTTCAGCTTTTTGCTTGTTTTCAAACTAACATATTTCAATGTTCTAAATGCCAATCTTGTTTTCTTAAGCTGTAGAGCAGCTTCTAATGTCTTCATCATTCTAGGTACTAATAAAGAATAAATTCCGTTAGTATGACCTTCCTGATTCTCATCATTGACTCACAGTGAAGGAAAATATTGTCCTTACTTCCTGAATAGAGCAGCTACAAAGTGGCTAGGTGGAAAAGTTTCTCTCTCTTATACTCCCAGAACACTGGTTATCCACCCAAATAGCCACCCAGCTGACATCCATCCACCCACCCATCCATTCATCCATCTGTCTGTCCACCTAGCCTTTCTCTATTTATTGAACAATTATTATGTGCTTGATACTGAATGAAATACAAAAATGATTCAGATAGTAACCCTGTTTTTAAGGAGTTAACAGTTTAAGAGAAGAAATAAGAAAGGTACATAAATAAATATAATAGGAAGCCGTGGCTGGTGGCACAGTGGATAAGGCGCTGGCCTGTGAACGCAAAGGTCGCTGGTTTGATTCCCAGCCAGGGCAACATAACTAGGTTCCAAGCCAGGTCTCCAGCCAGGTCTGTGGCTGGAGGCAGGTGAAAGTCAACCATATATTGATGTCTCTCCTCTTCTCTGCCTCTCTTCCTTCCCCTCTCTCTAAAAATAATAAATAAAATATTTTAAATAAAGTTGTTTCAAAGGTTCCTAACCCTCCCCTCATTAGTAAATAAATAAATAAATAAATAAATAAAATAGGAGCCCGCAAACTTTTTCTGTCATGGTCCAGATAGTAAATTATTCAGGCTTTGTGGACCACATATATAGTCTCTGTTGCATATATGTATTTGATCCTCCTCTTCCTAATCATTTAAAAGTGTGAAAACCATCAGTTCCAGGACTACATAAACAGGTTGTCTGCTGGATTAGGTCTGTGGGCCCTAGTTCACTGACCCCTGAAAACATAATAAGGTATAAAATGATAACCTTTGGTTGAATCAGAAGTTCCATTTGGGGTGGGTCTTTAAAGACAGGTTTGACTGGGTCTTTGGAAATGGGGAGGGGGAAATTCTGGGTGGAAGGAGGACAATTATACATTGTCCCCCATTTTCTATTCTTTTTTTTTTTTTTAATTTTACTGTTGTTGTATTACATCCATCCCTTTTTTGCTCCCCTCTGTCCCCCTCCCCACCCACCCTTTCCCCCCAAAGTCAATCCCACCTGTTGTCCATGTCCATGGTTCCTTTATACTAGGTTCTTGTCTAAGCTGCTCCCCTTCTTTGCCTCTGCCTCCCCCCTCCCCCCAACCCCTTTCCCTCTGACCACTGCAGGCCTATTCCTTGTATTCATACACTTGGTTCTGTTTTGCTGTTGTTAGTTTTGCTCATTATTGTCCCGTAATGGGTGAGAACATGTGATACCTGTCCTTCACTGACTGGCTTATTTCACTAAGCATAATATTCTCCAGTTCCATCCATGTTGTTGCAAAGAGTACAAGTTCCTTCTTTCTTTCTGCCATATAGAATTCCATTGTGTAAATGTACCAAAGTTTTTTGATCCAATCATCCACCGATGGGCACTTAGGCTGTTTCCAGCACTTGGCTATTGTAAATAGTGCCGCTATGAACATAGGTGTGCATAGGTTCTTATGAATTGGTGCCTCAGGCTTCTTTGGGTATAGTCCAAGTAGTGGAATGGCTGGATCAAAAGGCAGTTCCATTTTTAGTTTTTTCATTTTCTATTCTTATAACAGACCTTTCAAAGAGGGGTATCACCTGGGAACTTACTAGAGAAATAATTCTTCAGGCCCACAGTGGTTCTCAAATGTTAGCATACTTGGGAGTCACCTGGAGAGTTTGTCGAAACAGATTGCTGGGCCCCACCCCAAGATTTCTGATGCTGTCCAGGGACTACTCTCTGAGAACCCCTGTCTTGAAGAATCTCTATTACATCTGTACACAGGGTGTGGGTGCTTGGCAGAGCACCGGATTCATTCCAGTAGGTGGTCATACCCAGAAAGGGCCTTTGAGCCACTGTAAGTTGGTGATGACTTTTCCCTCCAGGGTGAGAGCTTATTAGGCTCAGGCACTGGAGGGAGCAAGTCATTGTGGGAGACTGTGTGGGTGGAGGGACATTCTCTTCTGAGTCTTGGTTACTGGTACACCTTCTCTCTTACTCTCGATACCTCCAGACACACTCATTTATTCACCCTCGCTTGGAGTCATATTTATCTATTAATGACTATTCCTTGCTCCTGGTGTGTATTTTCACCACTGCTATAAAATGGTCTCCTCTGCATTATGCCTGGGACTATCTCTTTTGATCAGAAAAAGAAAAAAGATATTGTTTCTATTTTAGCATTTGAATTCAATGCCTTCTAAAAACTCAGATGTGGAGCTCAGAGAGGCTGCATGGCAGAGGGGGCAGAAGGGAGAGAGGACACAGAGGAATCTCAGAGGAGGCTGTAGGCAACCAGACACAGGAGGAGTCATTAATCAGACAGACAATGAATGGAAAAAGGCAATTAGCTTGCCTGGGGTTGTAGCAAGCCAATGAAGTATGCAGTATGGTAACTGAGGGTCTAGTGCAAGGGCAGGGTCATTGCTAGGGAACTCAAAAGGACAAGATGAAGGAGGTTAGAGGTGGGAAAGCCATCTGGGCCCAGCAGGAAGAGAAAGGCAAGTCATGGTCTCATGGCTATTAGTTACCCAGTGGAAGTATCCAGGTGTAGCTGTACACTTGTTGGGGCTCTACATACAGTCTTGAAAATGAACTAGGTATTTTGGTGTGTGTGCATCACACACACAAACACACACACACAACACTCACTCATATTACTCTTATCTTTCATTCACCTGCTAAGTCTAACCAGGCAGAAAGGGAGGCTGAGGACTGTCTGGCTGAATAACAGCAGGAGCACATGCCTAAATCCTGACAGAGTTTTAACACAATTCTAAACTTCAGTTCATGGGGCTTTCTTCCACATTTTAAAGCATGCTTGTTTGCTCTGTCACACGCCCCATTCACACGTGCATTCTCACATTCTGCTCCTCTCAGGAACTGCACAGACATGCTAATGGATTCTTATCCACCTATACATGTTTTCCAAACACAGTCACTTATCCTCACTTGGAGTCATTCTCATACATTAAGCACTGCCTCCTGCTTCTAAAAAATCACTTCAAATGTCAAAGTTGCTTCCATAGCTTGTGTTCCTGATGTCCGCAGGAACGGCTTTGTCATTCTTATAAAAAAAAGGAAAATGTACCAATATTGGCTTGACTGAGTAAAAAGCCCAACCCAAAGCAGATTGTCCTACCGTGGGATGCAGGTTTGTGGCTGTGGCGTCCCCGCCTTCAAGACCATCCCATTTATCTCTCTTTGTTCCACTCCCTCTCTCTTCCTGCACCACGCTGCAATCACACACATACTCTGGGTTGGAAAAAAAAGGACAGCCTAATTTCCTGATGATTATGTTGTTACCTAGCAACAGCCAATCAGGGGCTGGGCTTTTTGCCTGCAGTATTTCATGCAAATAGTTTAGAGAAATTGCAGGGTAACCCAGGCTGCTTAGTCTGTCTTCTCAGGGGACACATTACAGAATAAAACCAACCCGAAAGGGGACTATTGAGTCCAGGCACATGCCTCAGATAGCAGGCCATCTGATCTCTTTCCCTCATCCACTCTGCCCTGTACCCCCCTAGCAAAGGCACAACGGTTCCATAGGCAGACACTTATAGAGCCCAAAAAGTTGAAAAGAGAATCATGAGCAGGTATTCTTTTTCTTTTCTTTTTCTTTTTTTAAGATTTTGTTCATTATTTTTAGAGAGAGGGGAAGGGAGGAAGGAAGAAAGGGAGAGAAACATCAATGTGTGGTTGCTTTTCACCTGCCTCCAGCTGGGAACCTGGCTGGAGATCCAGCTTGCAATCTGGGTATGTGCCCTGACTGGGAGTCGAACCAGCAACACTTGGGTTCACAGGCCGGCACCAATCCACTGAGCCACACAGCTAGGGCTCAGCCGTTCTTTACCCTGCACCTCTGTACTGATGGCTGGCACCTGGAGCAACCTCTGATACTCTGCAAACCCCACCTTCCCTGGAAGGCAAAGGCCACTGCATCCTCACTAACTCTGTGGAGGGCATGAGGGAGAATCCTCCACAGCCCTTCTAGTCAGAAAGAAGCTAAAATCTGACCTTGCTAGCCTGATTTAGGAGCCTCATCTGTGCCTATGCTGGCCTGTCTTGTGCAGGGAAACCCACTGTTTACAACAACATCCTCATTCAAATGGTTGAACAATGAGAGAAGCCACATCACTCATTAAGACCCTTTAAAGAGATGTTATTGTATTTTCCCAACAAGCACTGAGCGGCAATGCAAACTGTCAGGAGCCATGCGTGCGAACTTTCTGTACGTTCCAATGGGCAGTTCACTCGGGTCTGGACTGGTGATGTAAAAGGTGGACTCGGAAGACAGAGGGTCCAGGTCTGTCTCCTCTAGGAGTGTGCCCAGGCTTCAGATGTGAGGGATCAGATTTCGGTGGTCTGTTTTGTTGACTCCTTGCTCAGTAATCCAGCATGAAGGCAAGAAAAAATCACGGCCTCAGCTGCTGGGTTGCTCCTCACTGTTCTCTTAATAACTACTCGCCAGCAGTTTTCCAAAGGTGTGTTGTTGGTTACACGGGACAGTGAATAGACCCCTATCCTACCAAATTGTAGTTTTACATATTTGTAAGATGAAGTAATTATAGTGTAATCATTACAGGAAGGTGATGACAGCTCTTCAACCTCTGACAGTCACAGCCTCACCATCCAGAGCCTTATTATGGAATCTAAGAAAGGAACCTCCATTCTGCCTTTGTTCAGAAAGGCAGAGTTAAGGAATCCCACTCATCTGGAGGGTTAGATAACTCTATCCCCACCCTGGCCCTATAGTAAATTAAGAAAATTCTTTGGGTTAAGCATTTTTATCCTCATAATCTTGGAATGTAGACTATAAACCCCATTTTACAGATAGAAAATGTGAGTAACTTGCACAGGTTACAGAGTGGCAAACCCAAAATTAAAAGGCAGGTCTTTTTACTCTAAAGTCTGCACTGGGGTGTCTAGATCATCCTAGACGGTGCCCAAGTCATTAGAGTAAAAGGAAAAAAAAGGGAAAACATGAACCCAAAGGTTGCTGGTTCAATTCCCAGCCAGGGCACGTAACCAGGTTGCAAGCCAGGCCTCCAGCCAGGTCCATAGCTGGAGGCAGGTGAAAAGCAACCATCCGTTGACATCTCTCTCTCCCTTCTTCCTCCCTTCCTGCCTTCCTCTCTGGAAATGATGAATGAAATCTTAAAAACAAAAAATCAAATTCATGTTGTTGCATATATTATACATTCAATAGTTCAATCTTTTATTGATGAATAATATTCCAATTCATGGGTGTACTATAGCTTTTTATTCATATGTGGATAGACATTGGGTTATTCCTAATTTTAGGTTACAAATAAAGCTACTATGAACATTCACTTAAAAAAAAATCAACCTTTTGCCCAAATGTCTTTCATCTGGAATTAAATGTTAAACCTTGAGTAACTCTTACTTTTTGCTGCACATTACAGCCACCAGATAAACATGTCAGAAATATTCATGTTGGGTCCCCCTCAGGACCAGTAAATTAATTAGTAATTTCTGGAGGTCAGCAGGGAGGTAGTGTTTTTTAGAAGCTTCTCAGGAAGAGCACAAGAACTTTGGAATACAATCTGGTAGTTTTTCATAAAGCTAAACACACTCCTACCCCATAACTCAGAAATATCATTACTAGGAATTTCTTCAAGTGCAATGAAAACATAGGTCCATAAAAAGTCTTGTACAGACATGTTCCTAGCAATTTCATTCATGGTAGCTAAAAAACGGTGATATAGCCGTACTATGGAATACTACTCAGCAATATAAAGGAGCAAACTATTGATATATGCAGCAACATGGATCAGTCTCAAAAATCCTATGCTGGATGAAAAAAAACCCACACAGAGTGCAAACTAAATGGTTCCACTTATATGAAGGTCTAGGAATAGGAAGAGTTAATCTCTGGTGGAAAAAAACAGATCGATGGCTGCCTCTGGAGTTGGGGCGTGAGGCTGGGGAGTGGCTGGGGAGGGCATGGGGACCATCTGGGGTGATGGCTATGCTCTAAGTGTTGGTAGGGCCTCATATGACATTGGTGTATATGCTTCTGTCAAAACAAACTTAAAGGATGGTGTTCTTCAGATTTTTGCATTTCCTTGTACGTTAATTTTACCTAAAAACTATTGAACTCTAGTTAATGATATGTATGCTGATGTGTGTAGGAGTAAAATTACTGACGCCTGCAACTTCCTTTGAAATGCACGAAAAAGATATAAGATGGACTGGTGAATATATAGAGGGCTGGATAGTTGGACAGGTATGATAAGACAACTGTGGTAAAATGTGAATTGTAAAATCTATAAAATGGTAAAATGTGAATTGTAAAATCTAGAAAAGATACATACAATATTTACTGCATAATTTTTTCAACTTTTTGGTATGTTTAAATTTTTTGTAACAGAACTTCGTAAAAAAGCTCTCCAGGTGATTCCAATGAGCAAACTTTGGGATGAAAGCTAAATATCAGTTATCTTAGTTGACAAGTAGAATATAATGCTCTGCCCTTAATCTTCAGAGATAATTGCAATCACTACTCCTCAACAGAGACAGAGAGAGAGAGAGAGAGAGAGACAGAGAGAGAGAGAGAGAGAGAGAGAGAGATTGAGAGAGAAAAGACAAGAATTCTGAAACCCTGGAATAAATGTGCAGGTTGAAACAAAATTTCCTAGAGTTGGGCTACATCTTGGAGCCATGCTATAGCCTACTTCACACTGCACTTATAGAGAACACATCATTTGACATGTGGTCTGATGGGACAAAATATTTAAAATCTGGACAGTTCTGGAAAATCTGGGCAAAGTGGTCATTATACTTACGCTCTAGAATTGGAAAACCTTAAGCCAATATTCTTCACAGGCACTGTAATTTTTCCTAGCTCCATTTCCTCCTGCTAGACCACAAATCCACAGGGACAATGAAAGTCTCTTAAGTATATAGAGAAAGAAGCTGGTGTTTGGTGCCCCCACGGACCTGAATGGACAGTGGGTTTCAAGGGGGCAGGGGAAGAGTGAGGGGAGGAGTAAAGGGGAAATAATGCAGTCAAGTACAATATGGAGCCTCTATTCCCCGAGCTGCCCCATTTATTCGGCGTAATTGCTTCATTTCCACTGGCAGTACATCTCAAAATGAATTTCATTACCCGTGCCTCGGATATCATATTGATTACCAGTTTCATCAATTCTTATCTTGCTAATTAGCATATAAATTAGCCATTTGGGGGAAGCATTAGGCAAAATTGAATTTTTTCCTTAATCTTCTTTCAGAAGGTAAATGAAAATGGATGTGGCCTGTAAAGGCCCATGGCCTTCTATGACGAAACCTAAGTGCTGTTCACAGCCACGGCATCCTTGTGTCCAGGGGGAAAGAAGGCTCATGGAAGCAGCTGTCCTACCCCATGACTGATGGTGCTGCGGTCAAGCCCCTTCAGAGTTAGCACAAAAATTTGAGGCAGAGGACAGGTTTGCAAGCTGTAACATGCTCCCTTGGGGAAGACATTCTGAGCTGACGGGCAGCAGCGTCCCCTCCCACATGCACATAAGAGGAAGCCCTGTGATGCAGGAATGACTGTCACATGCTCTTCCAAGGCTGGGACTGAAAATGCCTTTCTACTGTTTGGCTTGCGGTGAAGCAAGGGGTCTGGAATCAGAGGAACTGGATTGGAATGCCTGTGCTGTCTCCTACCAGCTATGTGATCTGGAGCTCTTGAACTTCACCAATAAAATGGGAACGACCACAGCACTGACTTCATTGGTAGGTGGGAGCGTTGGGAGAGAAAATGTGTGCACAGTGCCTGGCACACAGCTGAGCTCACAGGTGTTAGCCTTTTTCAGCACGGAAGATTCTTAGGAATCAGGATGCCAGGGTTCTCCAGTGGGAGTTGCTCAGCTTTAAAGTAATCGTTAGTTCAAATTCCCAGGTGGTTAGTCCCTAGGATAGGTCACAGGCTGTTAGTGAAGCCAGGTTGGCCCTTGCCTCTCAAGACACAGTGCAGATTCTTATTCAGCAGGTCTAGTCTGGGGTCCAAGATTCTTCATTTTCAACCTGTTCCCAGCTGATGTGATCAGGTTGGTCTGATGGCTATGTCTTGAGAGGCAAGGGCCAATCTGGCTTCACTAACGGCCTGTGACCTATCCTAGGGACTAAAGGACAAATATCATATGATCTCCCCCATTACGGGACAATAATGAGCAAAACTAACAACAAGCGAAACAGAACCAAGTATATGAATACAAGGAATAGGCCTTCAGTGGTCAGGGGGAAAGGGGTTAGGGGGAGGGGGGAGGCAGAGGCAAGAAAGGGGAGCAGCTTAGACAAGAACCTAGTATAAAGGAACCATGGACATGGACAACAGGTGGGATTGACTTTGGGGGGAAAGGGTGGGTGGGGAGGGGGACAGAGGGGAACAAAAAGGGGATGGATGTAATACAACAACAATAAAATTAAAAAAAAAAAAAAAAAGAATCTGCACTGTACCAAGATTTCTGAGTGATTCATATGCAAATTAACTTGATAAGCACTGTTTTCACTTATCCCCTGGTATAATTTCAACAAATTCTTATGTTGAAACCCTACCCTGGAGAGTGATGGAATTAGGAAGTAGGGCCTTTGGGATTAAAGTCATAGGGTAGAGCCCTCGAACATGGGATCAGTACCCTCATATTTATAAGCCACCAGTTTATGGCATTTTGTTACAGCAGCCCAAGCTAAGACATCCCCTCCATTAAAGTCTCACATGGTTAGAAGAAAGGGACATGGAGATCACCAAGTCAAAAACCAAGGCTTAGAAAGCTTAGGTCACTTGCCTAAAGTCATTCCACAGCAGAGGAGTGAGTGGTTCGGATGAAGGACGAGAGTCCTGTCTCTGAGATTTTAACTTTTCACTTATGCTTTGTGCGAAGAATATTGTGGTGTTTAACCCAGATGCTTTTCAAAATTTAGACAATTTGGAAAATAAAGAAGAGCAAAAATGAGAAAATGACAACCACCAAAGTGTTCATAATGGTTGCTCCGGGCAGTATGGTTACTGTTGAGCAACTAACTGGTCATTCAGAAGCTGGGGGTGCGGGTCTGTCTGCAGCATCTCGGCAGCTGCTGAACCAGGGCTGGAGGCATGCCTAGTTCCTAAACATATAACCCAATGAATCTAGGGACTATTTTGTATTTTTCAGAGCTAGAAAGTACACAAAGATGAGCGACACCAGATTCCTAGGGTCATCTCTCCACAGAATTTAACTCCTGCTATTGACGGGAAGTATTCTTGGAGCAATTTGTTAAATCCAGGTCACCTTGTTGGCCTTGCTTGGTGTTGCTTGGGTGTAGGTGAATTGGTAAGAAAAAGGTGCAACAGAAAAAACAGAACTGAATTGAATTTTCTCTTTTGTAAAACACAACATGACCCATAAACATACAAACATTTTTCACCTCATTAATATTCACAATTAAAACCACAATAAGATAAAATTTCTTACTCATCAGATTAGCAGCAGTTTTCGAGTTAGGCCATATCAAACACTGGGGAGGAGCTGGAGCAATGGGAACTCATAAGAGAAGGCAGGAGTATGAATTCAGATAGCCACTCTAGAAAACAGTCTGGCATTTCCCAATAAAGTGGAGTATACCCATATTCTATGACCCAGCAATTCTATTCCTAGGAATATACCCATCCTAGAAAAGCTCTTACATAAGTTCATATGGCAGTATGTGTGATCATGTTCATGGTGGTGTTGCTTGTTGTAGCAAAAACTGAAAATGACCAAATTTCCATCGAAAGCAGAATATAAAAATAAATGGTGCTACAATTCAATCGAACACTATACAACAGTGAAAATGAATGATGTACAGTCCCATATATCACTACAGACAACTCTGGGAAACAGAATGTTAGCAATAGCAGAAAAGCCCAGAGGAATGGATGCAGTATGATTCCATTCATACAGAATTCAAAACCAGTCAAAACTGAAAAATACATTGTAAAAATCATAGTATATTATTTAGGGAATCACTCATATCTGATAAAGCTGTATAGAAAAGGGAGGAAATACTTAAAACAATAGGTGGCAGAGAGATAGCTCTGGATGGACAAAGAAGGTAAATGCAACCTAAGAGATGTCATGTAAGGTTCTATTAATTTGGGTAACCAGTAAACACTGTTCACTTCGTAATTACTTGTTAAATTCCACATATACACGTTAAACATTTCATAGTAAGACCAATGAAAAATATAAATCAAGCGTTTACCTACTCAAAGGCAGTGTAGATGCAAAGCTGAGACTGACTCAGATTCTATTCCCACTTTGCTAAAATTACTTACATTGAGGGCAGAAGCTGTAATGCCACTAAATGTAGTAAACATTTTAATTCCTTATTTTCCTTGACATCTCAGCAGCTTTCAATACCAATGATCATCTTTTCCTTTGGCTTTCATGAAACCATATTCTCCTGGCCATTCCTTCTCAACCTCCTTCAAAGACTTGACTCCTACCACCTAACCATGAAATGTTGGAGTTTCTCAAGGTTCATTCCTGAAATGTTGTTTTTTCCTACTCTATTCTCTCTCCTTAGACACTGACACCCACACCTATGACTTCAATTATCATCTATACATCAAAGATTTAGGTCACCAGGCTCAGACCTCTCCTTTGCTGTACCCCATTATCTAGTCAACATCTCTACTTGGATGTTTCAAAAGCCACTAAATATTAACCTGTTAAAAATGGAACTTAGGCCCTGGCTTGTAGCACAGTGGATAAGGTGCTGGCCTGTGAACCCAAAGGTTACTGGTTCAATTCCCAGCCAGGGCACATAACCAGGTTGCAAGCCAGGTCTCCAGCCAGGTCTGTGGCTGGAGGTAGGTGAAAGACAACTATACATTGATGTCTCTCTCTCTCTCTCTGCCTCTGTCCCTTCCCCTCTCTCTGAAAATAATAAATAAAATCTTCCAAAAATAAAGGAACTTAGGATTTTCCTCCAAAATGGGTTTTCTAATGTTTTCTCTTAGTGAATGGCATTACCAGTAGTCCTAGACAAACATTACACCATGAAAGCAAATAGCCCCCACCCCTTTGTTTTACAGAATGAAAGAACTCACTCTTCTTCCTAGGAAAGGGTTGAAACTATTTTGATTATAGCTTTAAGTAGGAGTAAAACCTTTTAAAACACCCAACATCATTTGGCAAAGAAAGAGCTCAATTAAGTAAGTTCCTTTCCCTCTAATTAGGATTTTTGCTGAACCACAACAGCATTACTATATAATTATTTTCCTCTCTCCTCCTTTTAGCTCATTGTACACAGTTCCTTCTTTCTTTTTCTTTATACTATATTTTTGTACACCATAGATTTTTAGTTTTATTTTTCATTTTGTTTTTGCTTTTCTCCTTACTTCCATTAACTCACATTTCCATGACTCACTCAGAAGATGGTATTTCAAACAACCAGTACTTATTGAGCACCTACTGTGTGCACTCTGGGACAGAGTGTTGAGCAAGATCAAGTTCCCACTCTGATGGAGAGTGACTGCTGGCTATTTTAGACTAGAGGTCACACAAAAGGCCTTGCTGAGGATGTTGTGGTTAAAACTGAGATCAAACTACAAGGAAACAGTCATCACATCTCAGAAAAATGACTATTGAATGCAAAGTCCCCAAGTTAGAAAAAACTTGGCATGCTTTATGGCTGAATAGTGGAAAAGAAGCAAATGATATAAAATAAGAAGAATGGAGGGAGTAGGTCATCCAGCATAAGAAGCTGGAGTTCATTCATTTAGAAATGTATTCTTTTTAATATCTGTAGGACTTACAAGCATGTCTTCTTTCTTATTCTTGATATTAGTTATCTCTGTCTTTTTTTTCTTGATCAGTCTTCATAAGGATTTACAATCTTATTAGCCTTTACTGAGAACCAACTTTTGCTTTTGCTGATTGATGAATTAATTTCTGTTCTTGTCTTTTTTATTCCTTCCCTTTATTGTCTTCATGTTGAACAGAAGGGTTATATATAAGTGTACTGCTTAATTTCTATGTATATGGGGGTGTAGTGTATTTTTAAGCACTTTTATCTTGCAAATATTATATAATTACAATGTAGTCAGCATATTTACGTGATTTTAATCCTGTGGAATTTGTTGAGACTGGCTCTATGGTCTGGCATATATATGGTCAACTTTTATAAATGGTTCATGTGTGCTTGAAAAGAATATACATTTGGCAGTTAGATAAAGTGTCCTATATATGCCCATCAATTAAATTTGTCAATTATTTTTCAAATCTTATAGATGGGGTTGTTCTTGACTGCCTGTAATATTAAATACTATGAAAAATGTGAACACAAAACACTTTGATTGTAAAGTTGTCTTTGTCTCCAGAGTTCTGCAAATTTTTGTATCATGTGTTTTGATGCCATTTTATTGAGAACATATAATTTAAAAATTGTAACATCTTCCTGATAAATGGAGACTTTTATCCTTTTGAAGTAACACTCTTTACCTCTAGAAATATTTTCTGAATTAAGATAGTTTTGCCTATCAGAATTATAGCTATATCAGCTTTCCTTTGGTGTGGGTTGTCATGGTATTTCTTTTTCACCACTTTAAAATTTTCAAGTGTTCCATTCATTCACTTATGTCAGTGTTTCTCAACCTTGACATTATTGACATTTTGGGCCAGATAATTCTCTGCTGTAGGGGGCAGTCCTGTGCACTGTAGTTTAGCAGCACCCCAGGCTACTGGACGCAGATAGAATACCCTCCACCTCAGGTATGACAACCAAGAAAATCTCCAGGCACAGTCAAATGTCCCTTTGGGGGCAAAATCACCCCCAGTTGATAACCACTGGCTTATATTTTAGGTGTGTCTTCTGTAAATAGCAGGTAAGTTAATTATTAGGCATTGTGACAATTTCTATCTTTTAATGGAAATATTACATCTATTTACTTTTTATATAATAATGACAAATTTTCTCAGTTTTTGATTGCCTCAAAATGGCTTTCATTTTCCTTCTGGGATATCCATTTAAGCTCAGTTTTCCTCCAACTAGGCCCACTGATGGGAAGAACAGGAATAACGTAAAACTTCAAAACTAGTAGAGACACACAGAAGTCAATTTATTCTCTTCTAATAACTGTTGCTAGTTTGTCTGGTCGTTTCAACCAAATTAAAACACGGTACCTTCTCTGGGCAGATGCTGCCCACCGGCAAGCAGAAGACCTCTTTGCGGATTTAGAAAAAGGCACTGCTTTCTGTAGGCAGAAGCAGCCCTGAGCCAGGCCTAGGTTATGGCCACTGGGATGAGGACTGGGTTTTGTCCCCACTTATCCCTTGGTAGGAGGTGCCTGTAAAACAAATAATTTGCAGGAAAAAAAGGTGTGGAAGCCTTCATCTTCTGGCTACAATGGCTGCTGTTGAGAGGTCAGCCATCAGCCTGCGAGCAACTTCTTTCAGGGTAATTGGTTTATTTATCTGTTTGTTAAAGATTTATCTGTAGTTTCACTACCAATGTGGATTTCTTTTCATGTATTGTCTTAGGACTCATTCAGCTTTTTGAGTCTGTGGATTGGCGGTTTTATATGTTTGAAAAGAATTCTGATTCTCTCTTCAAAAATGCCTCTGTCACAAACTGCTCCTCCTCACCTTCTGGGACTCTCATTAAAAGCATATTAGGTCTTTTTGCTCTGTCCTTTATGTCTCTATCCTGCTTTGTAGATATCCTATCATTTTATGTCCTCTGCTGTGTTTGGGATGATTTCTTCAGCTCCATCTTTCAGATCTCTCCTCAGCTATGTACAGTCTATTAATAAATGTGTTCACTGAGTTCTTACATTGGGTATTTTTCAGCTTTAGAAGTTTTATTTAGCTCTTTTTGAAATCTGTCACAACACTTTTTACAGATTCCTGTTCCTGCAGGTATTTTCACTCATTAAAAAAATATCTCATTAAATGTAGTCAGCTCAGCTGTTTTATAGTATAATAACCACCATATCTGAACTTTTTGTGGGACTTGGTGTTGCCTGCCATATCTGTAGGTTATTACTCAGGCTATGTTATTTTGTAGAACTGATTATCTTTGACTGCTGGTCATTATACTTGAAAAAAGTATTTGAAAGATTAACTTGAGTCCTAGGGTAATGGCACCATCCTCTAGAAAGGATTTCCCTTTGTGTCTGCGAGCACCAGGGGACACTGCTAGTATGCGGCCATTCTGGTCTAAGTTAAGAGTTTGACATTCCCTGGACCATCTAAGTGACACAGATTTGAACTGCCCCAGGGCTGGTTTACTCCATTTACTCTCTGAACATCTAGCTCTTTAGGGTTCCAGCTAAGAGAAGGAGAGGGTTTATTCGAGTTCTTACCTATGTTAAGTTCTAGGTTTTGATTCCTGTCTCTTTCACACTGTAAGGCCACCAAAAGCTGATTTCACAGATATTTCTTCCAGACTAGTAAATATTTTTAGAGAAAAGGAGGCTTTGAGTGCTCAGCTCACACTCTGGGTTCCTGCTGGACCAAGATTTTGGCCCAGTGCCATTTTATTCTTTTGTTAGCGCTTCAACAAATTTAAGAAATTTAAAAAGGATATTTCTCTCCACTTTTCTAGCTATCCTCAGTGGTCCTAGTTAGCCCAATATTACCAGAAATGAAAGTTCCTACATCAAGTGTGAAGCAGAGCCAATAGATGACTTTTAAACAGGAAAGAGAAGTAATCATCTAGTCTATTTTGGTCACATTCTGTCAGACTGTTTATAAGCAAAGGGATAACATTTTGAAAACATTGCCCAAAAAGAAAAGACCAGTTTGAATTATGTGGATGTTTTTTGCTTGATGTCTGCTTTACATGGATGTGTGCTTGCTCTCTTTGGACAAGACAGTACGCCCTGGAAAATCAGAGATCTTTTCTGTTTTTCCTAAGTATCCATCCTTTCCCTAGGACCTAGGACAAAAAGACAAAATGCCAGTCTTGCCTTGTATGTTATAACCTGGGACTCCCAGGCATGTGAGGAGAACTAGATTCTTAGGAGTTCATCTCTTCCCTTATCTCCCACCTACCTGTGGTAGCACATTAGCTGGGTAGAGAGAGCAATAAAAACTACTTCACCCTGGCTGGTGTGGCTCAGTGGATTGAGCGCCAACCTGCAAACCAAAGGGTTGCTGGTTCAATTTCCAGTCAGGGCACCTGCCTGGGTTGCAAGCCAGGTCCTCAGTTGGGGGTGTGAGAGAGGCAACCACACATTGATGTTTTTCTCCCTCTTAAAAAAAAAAAAAAAAAAAAAGGTAAAGAAAGAAAGAAAAAGAAAACCCTACTTCACATCAAGTTTGAGGATTTAATCAGAGTAAAGATGTATAAGCAGGTAAATACAGAGTATGATAATCTTCAATAATGTCCAGCTTAGAAGCCAGACTTTCCTCATCCATCCACTGTGGACAGATGTATAAATTGGGGGGAGGGGATTAAAAATATATATATGCATCAAGAACCACAGTATTTTATATACCTTTTGATCTAGTGATTCCATATTTATGAATTTGTCTTAAAATTAATCATGGGTGTTCACAAGACTCAGCTACCTGAATGATCATCATAAGAGGGAAAGTTGAAAACTTAAAACCCCATGAGATGGGGATTAGTTGCTGTGCCTTCATATGGTAGAATACTTTCTTTAATGATGCAAAAATGTTCACAACAGCAAAAGCAGTTTATGAAAGAACGTATGTGTCAAGATCCATTTCTTATTTGTTAAAAAATACATATGTACTCATAAAAACCAGAAGGCTCTAAAATAAAACGTTAACACCATTACTTTGGTGTAGTGGGATAATGGCTATCTTCTCC
>PVIW01001854.1:163452-260042 GCA_004026585.1 Noctilio leporinus
TTTTTTTTTTTTTTTTTTTTTTTTTTAAGATTTTTTTCATTATTTTTAGAGAGAAAGGCAGAAAAGGAGGAAGAAAGGAAGAGAAACATCAATGTATGGTTGCCTTTCACCTGCCTCCAGCTAAGGACCTGGCTGGAGACCTGGCTTGCAACCCGGTTATGTGCCCTGGCTGGGAATCAAACCAGCAACCTTTGGGTTTGCAGGCCCACGCCTATCCACTGTGCCACCAGCCAGGGCCTATATCCTCCTCTTTATGCTTGGTCCATACACAGCTTTTCTCAGCTTTTGGCCAGACTGAATAGTTCATCCATCAGCAGTGGGTAAATGGTTCATAATATGTATTTGCTGAACTGAACTGATTGCTAAAAGCCAGGAATTGAATGGTAACAGAATGTTACATACTTAAAATGTGATTGTTTCCTATTAAATAATCTCAATTTTAAACTATCCTTTTGGCATTATAGTATCTCTTACAACCAAACTAAATAAAAGTATTTTGAGAGAATATTCCAAGGGGAAGTTACTATTATAGACTCCATGTGTTTTCCTGGAAGGTCTGTTGTATATTTAGTAGTTCCGTGCAGTTATGGTCAATGAGGCTTAACTGCGTCAGCTGCTGAATTGCCTCTGTTGCGTGAAGAGACTCAAACCTGCCCCCACTCCTTGACAGAAAAATATTCATGCCTGGGAATGAGCTGGAATTTCCAGGAAAAACATAGCAGCTCAATTCAAGTTCCTGTGGGATTACTGCACTGATGTCATTTTTAATATGCCTTACTTTTCCCTTCTGTCTGGCACAATGTGTCATCTCCTTCCTCACTGGTTCACTGCTTTTTTCTTAGAGAACAGGCTGTCTTTGTGAATGACTCTCAGGAAGCATGTGCAGGACAAACCCAGAGCCTCACTCCATGGGAACGTAAGAGAAGAAGGTAAAGAATGGGCTGAGAGCGGCAGCTGAATGGAGCAGGTCATGCTTCTTCTTGAAGCTGAAAAGGCCAACCCTGTAAAAGAGTAGATTAGAGTACCTAATTGGGTTTGACCCCCCAGGCCGTGTGCACAGAGAGGGCTGGGAAATGCAGCTTTGCGCATGAGAAGAGTAGTGAGATTCCGAGAGTAGTGAGATTCCGAGGCTGCTATCCAGACGTGCTTGTTCACTCATCTGTTGATTCAGTTTTATTTGTACAAAAGGTCTGTTGAGGCTAAGCCTTAAGAGATCACAGGCTATGCAAATAGAACCTTAATGGAGGATTGATTAAACCAGCTGATAACCCCTTCAGCGCTGTTTCCATTTGTAGGGCTGGAACTGGTGATAGGATGAATCACTCTTGTTATATTTAAATGTCTCTTTACAAAAATGCAGTCACTACCGTAGGACTGGCCCAGTAATTCCTAGTAACAAACAATAAAAGTACTTTCTTATAAATAAAATGAATATCCTATTATGGTCATCTTAGTTATGGTTGAGTAGCAAGCATGATAAACCAAGGCACCAACTACAGGGTTCCTCTTTTTCTTTATCACCAGATGAAGAATCTAGCCATGTCTGAAGTGATAGTTTCTTTCAAGAAAGGAACCTACTCTCAACATGGAAGGTCCTTAGAAAAGATATTAAGACTTCCACTTAAAAATAGAAAAGTAGGGACCAGCTTTACCTTTCTGTCTTAAAGAACTAAAAAACTGAACATACATAAAGTAATGTTTCAGACATTGGTTGACAGACAATGCAGCCTATGATCTCTAAGGGAAAAAAAAGAAAAAGCTCTATGTGTATTGCATACTGCCTGGAGGTAGCCTCCAAGATGCAATGCAGGGGTGGGGAACCCAACCACAGCTCAGTGGTTTCACTGAGTGGAGGAGACTAAGATTAGAGATGCGGCAGAGCAAAGTGGCTAGAATTTATGGGACGGAAACAGTACAAAAGGCACTATAGAGAGCAGGGAAGGAGGGAGGAAGAAGACAGATAATTACTACATGGTTCCGTCAACAGCCATGTCTTCTTGGAGTCTTTGGCTGAGTAGGATTGGCACATGCATGAGAGACTACTCAAGACTACTGGAAAGGAGTTAAGTGGAAAAATTCCTCAAGTTCACATAGGGCTGAGAACAGTTTGTGTTCTTATTAAGTCGGAGTAGAAAGACCTTGAAGTTAGTTAAAAATCCTTAGAAGGGTATTGTCATAGTAGTGGGAACTAGATTAGTCCTAGAATAAATGTTACTGTGGATCCACCATAACAAAGCCTAAAAGCAATCCTTGAAAGAATTAAACTGATTCCAGGTTATTTACTATATTCCAAAGGAACCTAGCAACCAAGAATATAAAATTAACAATGTTCAGTATTCAATAAAAAATTACCAAACAAGCAAAGAAGTTCATTAACCAGGAGAAAACAATATAGATAAAAATATACCCAGAGCCCTGGCCATGTGGCTCAGCTGGTTGGAGTGTTGTCCTATATACTAAAGTTGTAGGTTCAGTTGCCAGTCAGGACACATACCGAGGTTGTAGGTTTGACCCCTGTTGGGGTGCACATGGGAAGCAATCTATTGATGTTTCTCTCTCTTTCTCTCTCTCTCTCTCTCCCTCCCTCCCTTCCTCTTCCTTCCTCTCTAAGCATATCCTCAGGTGAGTATTAAAAAAACTAAAACAAAACAAAACCAATAACATCCCCAGATATGATGGCCATGAAATAATTAGCAATGAGAATATTAAAATACCTTTAATAAATATACTCCATATATTCAAGAAGTAGAGGAAAACATAAATGTGACAACAAAGGAAAGGAAATGTAAAGAAACTGTAAACATCTAGAGACTAAAATATACCATCTGAAATTAAAAATAAACTGAATTAGAGTGACAGTAGATTAAGAACTTCAGAAGAAAAGATCAGTGAACTTGAAGATACAGCATTAGAAACTATCCCAAATGAAGCACAGAGAGACAAAGGATAGAATAAAAATGAACAGAGCATCAGTGACCTGTGGGACAATATCAAACATTCATGAAATGGAGTTGATGGAAACTCTGTGGAGGAAGGGGATAGAAAAAATTTTATAAAACAATGGTTTAAACATTTCCCAAATTGGACAAATTCACAGATCTAAGGAGCCCAAACCCAAGTAGAATAAATATAAAGGAAATGATTGCAAGGAATATCATAATGAAGTTGCTCATCATAAATGACAATAAAATACACATTCTAGACCATAAAATAAGTCTTAATAAATTTAAAATGATCAAAATTATATAAAACATAACAGACATATGCTTGAAAACATAGCAGAAAGGTATTGGGAAAATCTTAATATACCAAAACAGTACACTTCAAAATAACTCATGGGTCAAAGAAGAAATCACAAGGGATAGTAAAATCATTCTGAGCTGAATGGAAACAAAAATATTACATATCAAAATCTGTGGACTATAGCTAAAATAATACTTAGAGGAAAATTTATAGCATTAATAACCACCTATATTGGAACATTTACACAATGGAATTCTATATAGCAGAAAGAAAGAAGGCACTAGTACCCTTTGCAACAACATGGATGGAACTGGAGAGTATTATGCTTAGTGAAATAAGCCAGTCAGTGAAGGACAAATATCATATGATCTCACCCATTACGGGACAATAATGAGCAAAACTAACAAAAAGCAAAACAGAACCAAGTATATGAATACAAGGAATAGGCCTTCAGTGGTCAGGGGGAAAGGGATTGGGGGGAGGGGGGAGGGGGGAGGCAGAGGCAAGAAAGGGGATCAGTTTAGACAAGAACCTGGTATAAAGGAACCATGGACATGGACAACAGGTGGGATTGACTTTGGGTGGGTGGGGAGGGGGACAGAGGGGAGCAAAAAGAGGATGGATGTAATACAACAGCAATAAAATTAAAAAATTAATAATAAAAAAATAAACACCTATATTAGAGAAAAAGGAAAAAAAAATCCAAATTATTAACCTCAGCTTCTACCTTAAAATCTAGAATGCAATGAAGTGCAAACAAGTGTAAGGAAGAAAATAATAATGAAATAGAGAGCAAAAACAAAAAACAAACAAACAAAAAACCTGTAAAGTCAATGAAATAAAAAGCTGGTTCTTTGAAAAGATCAACAAAATTGATAACTCTCTAGTCAGACTGATCAGAAAAAAGGGAGAAATCACAAATTCCCAATAATAGGAATGAAAGAGATCCAACAACATTAAAAGGCTAATAAGGTAATATTATGAGTCACTTTATGTCAATAAAGTAAACTTAGATGAAATGGACAAATTCCTTGACAGACACAAGGTAGCTGAGCTCACTAGAGATGAAATAGATAATCTGAATAGCCCTTTATCTATTAAATAACCTGAATTCTTTGTTTAAAATTTTTCCACAGAGAAAACTCCAGGCTCAGATGGGTTTACTGGTAAATTCCACTAAAGATTCAAGAAGGAAATGCTACCAATGCTATATAAACTCTTCCAGAAAATAGAAAAAGGAAACTTTTAACTACTCATTTTATGAGGCAAGAATTACTCTGATACCAAAATCACACAAGGATATTTTAAAAATGATATTAAAGGCAAAGGACAACAACTGGAAGAAGACAAATGCAGTGAACACAGCAGAAAACACAGAAGAGGAAGTGGCCAGAGGCTTGAAAAGAATTCAGACTTCATGGTGTCCTTTGCTGAATTTCTCCTAAGTGCAAAGCCCTGTGTCTGTGTGTCATAGTGTCTAATAGCATGAACTTTTGGAGCCAGACTGTCTGGGTTCAGGTCCTGGCCCCATTTCTTACTAGTTACATAACTTTGGCCAAGGTACCTAACTTTGTGCTTCGAAGTTCCCACTTATAAATGGAAATAATAGACCCCCCTCACATGATTATTATGAAGACTGAAAGAGTAAGTGTATTTCACATGCTTAATAGTGCCTGGCACATTGTAAGTACTTCACAAGTTTGCTGAAATGATCATTTTTATACATGTTATATTAGTTGGTAGTCACTTTTAGTAAGTCATAATATTTACCCTCAAAATGTATGAAGCAGCATAAGAAATGACCATTCTCATTGTATTAGTTGTCTGTGGCTGTCATAAAAAACTATTACAAACTTCATGGCTTAAAACAACAGAAATTTATTCTCTCACAGTCCTGGAAGCCAGAAGTTCACTATCAGTTTCACTGGGCTGGGGATGGCAAGGTTGCATTCCCTTGGAGCCTCTCAGGGAGTATTTATTCCTAGACTCCTGTGTGTCCTTGTGGCTGCCAACATTCCTTTGCTTGTGGCTGCATCACTCTAATTTCTGCTCTATGGTCACACTGACTCCTCTTCTGTGTGCATCGACTTACTGCTTCTCTCTTATAAAGACATTTGTGATTGGATTTAGGACCCACTCAGATATCCATGATAATGTTCCTATGTCAAGAGTCTTACCTTCATCACATCTGCAAATACCCTTTTTCCTTATAAAGTAACATTCACAGGTCCCATGGATTAGGACCTAATTATCTCTGGGTAACCATTATTCAGTCTACCACACTCATCACTAGGAGCAGATGATCTTGTACAGAAATTACAACATGAACAACTTTCCTTTTTTTCTTAAGAGAGAGGGAAAGAGCTGGAGAGAGGGAGAGAAACATTGATGTGAGAGAGAAATATTGATCAGTTGCCTCTTGCATGTACCCCAATCAGGGACCAAACCTATAACTTAGGCATGTGCCCTGGCTGGGAATTGAATCAGTGACCTTTCACTTAGAGTGAAGATGCTCAACCAACTGAGCCACATTTGTCAGGGTTGGACAACATTTTTATAAAGGACATTTAGCTTTTTTTCTCTTTGTTTTACAATAAACCTATTAAGATACGCAACCACATTCCAAGGCACAATCTAGTCACTTGGAGGTAGGTCCCCAAACTGTAAGCGCAGCATCCACAATGAACTATACACCTCTATGGGGGGTAACATGCCGTCTCACGTCTATAAAATTAGACAAACATCACAAACTTTAGGAGGCAATGTTACTAGAAACTTACTGTGCCTTCCTGTGAGCCAACTAAAATAGCTTATTAAAATGCCTAGTAAGAATCAAGGCAATTGGGAGAAACTAGGTTTGATAATGGCAGTTGTGACTAAAGCAAGGTTGAAAATAATTGGCTCACTCTTAATGACCACAGGTACCTGCCCACAGACCCTGCATATCTACCCACACTGTACAGCAGTGACAAACTTCACTCCTGGAATCAGACAGGCCTGAGTCGGAGGTCTGGCTCTACTGTGTCTTAGGGATATGACTTTGGACATATCACATTTTTGAGCCTGATTCTTCATCTATACAACAGGAATAATGAGAGTATGTACCTCACAGAATCTCTGAGGATTAAATAAGAACTCACATAATCTTTTAGCATGGCAATTGGCATATATAATAAGTGCTCAACAAAGTGTAATCACAAATTATTAATATGTGCCAAATACTACTATTTCTAATAAAATTCTATCTTCTTTTCTATTGCAGCAGAACTATTTGTCTCATCTTCGGTTTCTTTATTTTCAGGGATGGAGGAGGTTTTCCTTCAGGGACTGCGATCTCATGGGTGAAAGGCTTTAACACCACATAGAAAAAGCTAAGAAAATAAAGCAGTCTGTAATCCTGGCATGTAGATATGGGGAAATAAGAAAAGAAGAATGAGGGAAGTAAGGGCTTTGTAGGGTCCAAAGAATTTAATGTGTGACTAAGTGCAAACACATAGCCCTTGAGATTTGGGGGAAACAAGAGAGTAAATTAAGAATTTAAATAGCTGAAGTCTAAAAAAGGGATGTGAGAGCTTCTTTCTCTATAGGAATTCAATCAATGGAGAGATGCAGGTTGAGAGGAGGGAGTTTTGACAGGGACAGTAAAATCATGAGGCGTACAGACAAGGTAAACACAAAGTAGCTCATTTTTACCCATCAGAACACAGGTACTAGGACTGAGAGGAAGTGGAAGGTGGACAAGGGAAGCTGAAAACTCAAGACAGCTTTTGTTTAGGACAAATAAAACACTGCAAGTGACTCCAAGATATGGATGATGTATTGTTTCTTGTAGTATTCCAGCAGTAAGCCCAGTACCTGGCATGCCACTAATAATTCTGGTTTGAATGAATATACAGGGTGTGGCAAAAGTAGGTTTACAGTTGTAGGTATGCAAAACACAGAGTTTATTCTTGTGTTATTATTTCTTTATTATAGTATTATTTTCCATATGAACAACTGTGAACCCACTTTTGCCCCACCCTGCACATATTCATTACTAAAAGCTGTGGCTGTGGATGAGAAATCGAACTAGAGGTTCCCCTTCCTGATGGCATGACTTTGCCTTTGGCCTCTCTCCAGGCCAACCAGTCTCCACGTTGCCCTCTTAAAAGGCAGATTTGATCACATGACCCCTAACATGCTTCAACAGCCCTGGTGGCCTTCAACATGAAGCCCAAATTCTTAGCCTGACAAACCAAGCCTTTTTTGTTTGAGCCTGGCCTACTTTTTAGCCTTGTTTCTGCTTCTGCTCTGCTCATACATTATGCTCCAGTCATGTCATGTTACTCAGCGTTCCCCACGCATACCATGTTCTCACACGCAGACGCTCACCCCCGCACAGTGCTCCCCTGCCTGTGCTACGCTGTCTGCGTGAGCAGCGCCTCCGTGTCCTTTGCTTGTCATGTCAAATGTTGCTCTTTCCAGAAGGTGATATTTCTAAGCATAATCAAGTGATTTTTCCTCTAAGTTTTCAAAACATCCTGTTCTTACTTCTACAATGGCACTAAGTACATCGTAAAATAGCATAATCAATGTTCCCATGTCCATCTTCCTTTCTAAACTTCTGGGGTGCCAGGACTGGGTTCTACTCATCTTCGCATCCTTAGCTACTAACATGAGGTATAGAAACTTTATAATTATTTTTTTTTAAATGAATGAACAGATTTAAAAGCCAAAACAGAAATAAATAAAGCTTAAATACTTGGGTAAGACACAGCAGGTCCATCCCTATTATTAGAAGGTTTTTGTCATAGATTGTAGCTGCAATATGGTCCTCCAATTATCCCTTGTTATGATCAGAGACAGGAGGTTGGGTTTGATATATTACTGATCTGAGCCAGTATGACAGTCCTTATATTATTCCCTAACATATTCACACTCATTTTGCCTTTTAGAAAGCAATTTCATTTGCATGTGCTTTAGCATTGCTATCTTTTGTAAAGTAACCCCTAATTCAAAATGCTCCGTTATGTTCCTCTTTCTTACTCTAATTCTCATTTTCTCTCTTTCTTGCTAAGAAGCATGGGAAACTCCAGTGCTAAATGAAGGATGAAACTAATCTGAGTCCAAACTTAGTGTGCAACTTTAGGGAAATTAGTATACCTTTATATATCTTAATAGGGGTCCTTCAAATGGAATCAATCCTACTTATCTAGAAGGTCACAGGAAGGAACAAAAGGTAAAATGTGTACAGTGTTTACTATGCACTTCACATGTATTAATCTGTTTAGTTCTACTATCCTTTGAAATAGTTACTATTAGTATCCCAATTATGCACCAGAAGCCTGAAGCACAGGAAGGGTGAAGACTTGCAGAAGGTTGTGATGTCACAGTAAATGAGTTGTGGAGGCAGGGTTGGAACTCAAGCAGCCTGCTGTGGTGTTCATGCTGTTAACATTATCTTCTGCTGTCCCTCTGCAGGCCAGTGAAAGTCACCACGCATGGTAAAAATGCCAGTATATGAGAGTATAAAAGGGGACTCTGAATAGGAGGTCTCAGATAATTTATACATTTTAATCCAAATGCATTTGACAGCCAAGATTTTAAATCTTGAATCATCCATCACTTATAGCTAAAATATGGAGGGTCTCCTATGATTTTTGGCCAAATATGAAGGATGGATTTGTTCTTCACTGGTATTGCACCTATAATTTAGATGATACTTACTAAATGAATATCCACCTAGGGGTGTGGCGGTACATGGATCAATGTGTTAAGCTATTCTCAGGAGTAATGACCTAAGAATAGAAATATGGCAGAATATACACTTGAGTTCATGCTTTTTCTACAGAAAAAATTTATTTTTCTAAAAAAAGGATTAAATATTTAAGTCCATATCACTCTAAATATTTAGATAAAATTTAAGGAAGAGCCATTAAGGGTAATAGAGTACCTTCAAACTATTATCAATCTCTTACCATCATATTTTCTCCTGCGGAATGTTCCATTTAGAAAGTGGTGAATAACTATTTGTTGAATGCATGAATGCACTTTCAGAAGTGGATTCATGGAAGCTCCATATTTCCAGCTGTTTCCTCAGAAGGAATGGTGCCTCCTGTTCGCTGTGGAGAACTCTACCCTCAGTCCTGTGGTCTCTAGAAAAGTCGGAAGATACCCTTATCTGTATCCATGGTTTCTACAAGACATTGTTTTATTCCCCCATCGGAATAGATGGGAAAGATCAGGTTACATTGCTTTCTTGGGCCTGTGTGAATTCCTGTGAGGAATTCTGTCAGGAAAAGTTTCCCTGGCAACCATATTTAGAGACTCACTTAACTGTCTTCTCTCCTTTGATTTGCCGGTTGGTGTAAAAATTAATTTGCATTGAATTGCTGAAGCTTACAAGTTAATCAGTTTAACAGACGTACAAAATTTTAGAACTTGGTTTCTGGTCAAAACTTCCTTCTTAAGGGGCCTGTCCCCTTTCATTTGCTATTTGAATGTAATTCTCTTCAGTTAAAAGATGTTAAGACATGTTTAATATGTATGCTGGATATTTCTAGCTATAGGTAGAGAAAAAAAATCTCTTAAGGAAGTCTGGCCTCATTAGTTAGGAAAGTCAGGAGGGAGGAGGTACCTTAGCAAGGGGTCAAGTTCCCAAAGATGAGCTACCATTCTAAGAAGCTGGAAGAGTCAAAATCCAAGACAAAAAATTCTGGGCACCATGAAATGATGACCTCAGGCCTAAAATTCTGGGTGATCAGAGCTCAGCACCTCAATAACAGAAATGGAACATAAATATTTAAAAAATGGATGTCATTAATTCATTCACCAAATACTTATTCAGCATCTAATGGTGCTTGGTGCTGGGAATATGGCAATGTATAAGCCAGCTCAGATGCCCCTTTCATAAACATTATGGTCAAATATTTAAATAGTGAACCAATGTTGGCTTGGTTATTAAACCAAGTACCTTTGGGCTTGGGGCTCGTTATAGGATTTCCTATAAGGGCCAGAACTGGTTTTAGAGTATGGGTGAAGCAAAAACTTACAGATAGGGACAAGTTCAAGAACTCCTCCCTGGAGCAGATGAGTTGGCAAGTCAAGAAGTCTTTGACATACACAATGGCTTCTTTACATCTTCAACAGCAATGATATATAAATATCTACACAGGGAGATGAAGAAGGGTATATTTACCATAGGGCACAAGGCTAGAAAGTTTTCAGTATATGTAAGTCTTCTAAAGAATAGAGCATAAAGTATATAAAGGCACAAGTTATTCTTACATATATTGAACAACCATTAAAGAGCATCTACTAAATAGGTTCAAGGAGTAGTTTTAGGAATTGAAGCTATGGGTATAAAAAAGATACAATCCCTTGCAATTACGACAATGTGTTAAGCACTATAATGAGATGTTAAACTACAAAGGAAAATCAGAGAGGAAAGATACTAATGAATTAAATGCAAGTTGGGAAATGCTTCTGAGATGTAATGCTTGAATTGAATCTTAAAAGAGGGAAGTTTGTTGTTTTAAGCTGATACATTTGGGGGTAATTTGTTCCACAACAGGTAATTGCTACAGTACCTATAGAGACTCTACTACCAGCACAAACAAGAGACCATGGAGAACACCTGGCCATCTAAACTGTTTCATGACATATACCATAGATATACTTTAAATATATATTTTAAAGATTTTATTAATTTATTAGAGAGGGGGAAGGAAGGGAGAAAAAGAAGGAGAGAAATATAGATTGGTTGCCTCTCACTCGCCCCCCTACCAGGAACTTGGCCTGCAACCCAGGCACGTGCCCTGACAGGGAATCAAACCAGTGACCTTCATCTCTATAGGACAATGTCCAACCCACTAAGCCACATCATTCAGGGCTGCTCTAAATCTCTTCCTACATTTAATCTCACATATTCTTGGGCTCACCTGGTCCATGTTAGGAGTAGGAAGTAAAAACAAGCACTCTGAATGGAATGACACAGACAATGGGAAGAAGTAACGCAATCTCGGTCCTGTCTGATATCCTCCACAAAGGAACCCAGGTGGACTGGTACTAGGACTTGATCAAGTGGTCAAGTAGTATTCAGTGGTGTCAGGGTTTGGTCAGGTACCTGGTCAAAGGGTTACTCAGAGAGACCAGGAGTGACAGGAGCAAGATAATAAGGTTTCTTTTTGTTGTTATTTGTTTGTTTGTTTTTGAGAGCAATAACCATGAAAACCAGAAAAACTTAATTTATTGTCAGTTACAAGTAGTGATTATAAAGCCAAAAAATGAGAGACAATATGAAATTTTATTTTTTTCTGGTTTTCATAATTCACATGGGAAACAAAGGCAAGGGTGGAACCTGAGCATTCTAGACAGATGTGGTAAAGAGGGGGACACAGGGGCAAGGCTGCTGGGCAGCCCCAAATATGGGGTGAAGGGGCACTGTCAGCCTGCTATCCAGGCACCAGAGCGGGTGGACAAGATGAGTTATACCTGGTCAACCCCAAGTTCTGTCTCAGTATGTTGAAAATGGTCTCCATAGCTTCCCACAAGCAAATGGGAATATATGACTACAAAGGAATAGAAATAAACTTGTGCCTTATTTAAGTTGGGAGTAACAACAGCATCAGGCCTGTAACTCTATCCAATAATACTGGGTATCTGCTTACCTTCAAAATATCTCCCTTTTGCCCTTAATACCAGGACTCCTAAATGAGAGGCCACAGGAAATGGTGATTATGAGCCATGAAACAGCAAGGGCATAAGCTACATATCCAAAACAAGGATACAGCACAAAATGCTTCCCCAATGCCAGGAGGTAATATTGACACCTTTGGGCATAACCAGTTCCATAAGTTGTGGGGACCAGTGCAAAATGAAAATACACAGGGCACTTCTGAATGCAGGGCTCCAGGAGACCGCACAGGTCACACACCCAGGCAGCTGGTCCTGTTCTCAGGGACATTATAGCATGGTCCTTTAGAAGGGCTTTAGAGTCAAAGCTGGGTCCAAATCCCATCATTGCCTCTCACTAATCATGAGATTTACTATTCCATGACATGTGCAGGTGATTATCAATGAAGTAAGTTTAAGAAATGAATTGCTGAACTGCTTGCTATTCAGGATATGAAAGAATGACAATGATATTTTAGGACAACTAAAATAATAAAGCAGACAGGGAAGATCAAATCTTTTGCTTGACACTTTTACCTTCTCTAACCACTTTCCTTTTACTGCCAAACATGCCCAGGGTGGGACACATGCTGTCTTCATTTGTTATCATTATCGCCTGCCACAACCCTCTTTAATCTGACATTTCATACCCTCCATGGCCATCCCTCGCTGAATTGAAACTATTATTTTTAAAAAGTTACCAATGACTCCTTGTTTACTGAATATAATTGACATTTCCCACTTTGTCTGTACAATTTCATGCTGCTGACCAATTTCTCCAGCTTACAACCTTTTCTTCTCTTGACTGCTAAGACAAGAACATGTTTGTCACAGACAAATAGCATGTTTAATCACGTGCACAACACAAACGGTTGTCAAGAGAATGAGTTTGCTGCATGAATAAATTAAATGATTCTTTTGCTTCTCTGATTATTTTTTTCCCAATGTACTGATCCCATTTCTTCTCTCTACCTCCCTAAATAAGTGTGGGCAATCTCCAAATTTCAGCCCTTGGTCCTCTATACTTTTATTCCTATGCTGTTACCACTGGTGAACTAAGCTAATCACATGGTTTCAATTATCACCTTCTATATATAAGACTCCCTGACTTCTTTCTTTTGAACCTCAGCCCCCATTTCCAAACACTTAGGGGACGTGTTCACTTACAAGTGCCTGTTATTACCTCAAGATATCCAGCACTTAACTTCCCTTCACCCCCAAGAAGAGGCTTTCCTTCCGGTCTGTCCTATTTCTGTTCATCTTGTTACCCATGTTCAAGGCTATATTCGATTCTTCCTTATTTCTTATCTTCCATGTCCAGTTAGTCATGTTTCCTTTATAATGCTTATTGAACCCATTCCCTTTTATTTTCACTGCTGTTACCCTAATTCAATTCCTAGACTATTTTAATAACCTACTAACTGGTTGTACAGTTCTCTTTCCATCCCTACTAAAGTTTATTTTCCATATTGCTGTTGAGAAGCTTCTTAAAATACTATTTTATGAACTCCACACTTCCCTAATCAAGCATCGTCAGACTTCCCATCATAGAAGTCCGAACCCTTTAGGCCAGCAACAATGCCTGTTAAAATCTGGCTTCAACCAGCTCATCCAGTCCTACAACTTCTCTACTGAAATCTTCTCATTTTGTCAGGTTGGTCAATCTGATCAACTGATCCCTGAAAATTTTCATCCATATTCTGGCTCTATCTTTTATGAACATTATTTTTCCTGCCTGGAAATCCCTTCCCACTTTCATTCTCTTTATATAATAAAAGTTGCCATGTCCCTAGAAAAATCCTTCCTTGATAATCATAGTCCATAATGACCTTTCTCTTTTTTGAAATCTTATAATACATTTAGCACTTTGAAAAGTTACTGAATTATTGCTTTACATTTGTGATTTCATTCAATATTCACAACTATATGAGAGGTAGGTAGCATTAGTACATGTGAAAAAAATGAAGTCAAATAGCTAGCCCAAGCCACAAAGCAGTAACTGGTAGAACTGGGATCTACACAAGCAGGTGCTCAGTAAATAAATATGTTAATTGAGAAAACTGCTTAAATAGCACCTTTGATTCTATAGCATTATCAATCTTGGCAGCGCACGTTAGGTGCTATCACCCGAGTAACACCTTCCTTTACATGGCTTTTTCTATAATATAGTTCAAGAAAGGGGATTGCCAAAAAATTCACCACAGCCCATTCCAAAAATAAATTTTGGTTTAAGCAAAGCTAAAAGGCTTTTATCAAATTCAAATGTTTGGTGACTTGGTAGATGAGGTTTACCTTACTACCTCTGGACCCATCCATGCTCTGTTTGCAAATGCTCAGGAAGTAAGTATATGTACGAGGTAGTTGGTGGCTTGGGGTGAAATGGATTATTTACAGTTCTAGAGGTGGATACTAAGGCAGCAGAATAGGATTTTCTTGGCTCTGGTAGCTAAGTGACCTCAGTAAATGAAGCCCAGAAAAGTGAATCAGGGGTGGAAACAGAAGAGAGAGCGAGCCAGAAAGAAGGAACTACTGGAAATACTCTATACAGATGGTGCTGCCCTTTTCGGTACAGTTGCCCGACGCTGTCAGACCCAGCCTTGCCCTACAAGGTGGGCACTGCATAACAGTGAGCTCTACCGCTTCTACTTAATTCATGGCGTCAGCTCTGAACTGCTTTTCCTGACCCACATCACAGTCCAGACCTTCTCTTGCTCCAGATTCTTGTTGGTTCTGATCTAATTACTCATTTCCCCAGGTCTCACAATTTGACCAAATGCAGATTTCATGTTCAGCACTGCCTCTCTGGTTATGACTATTATTTTCCTCTTGTATGACTTAGCTTGCCCTCCCGGATGATGCCTGTCATGTCACACGTTTTGCCCAGTTTTCAGGCCCTCAACCTTGGATCCACTGCAACCCATTCCTTTCCCATGTCCATAGGCTGGGCCTTTACTTGGAAAGATAGGAATGATAAAGACCAGGAGTGAGGCTCAGAAAAATTGATGAGGGGAAAAAGGTGGGAAAAAGAATAATGAAAAGGAAAATACCACTAGAAACAGTGCTGGGAATTAGAAATTCTAGGCCACTTTTGGCAAGTCACTCTACTAAGAAAGGAAAAAGGTCATGGCTGCAATATAATGGCTTTGCCTAGAGCTAGCATACTCATTAGGTGTCTGCATTCACTGTTTCCACTGCTCTGGCTGCCCTTCCGGTCCTTCCCAATCTTCTCTACAAGGCACACTCCTATTCAGCCTTCAAAACCTTGCTTAATCATGTTTTTCTCTGGAAAGCCTTCCTGGACCCTCTCTGACACTCATTGTTCCCTCCCCTCTGTTTCCACAGCTCTCTATAGACTCACCAATTATGCTGTTATTACTTTTATTGGTACTTTTATTTGTCTCTCCCAGAACTTCTTTGAGGACAAGGATATGTTATCTTACTCACCTCTGTATCCCCAAGACATAGGTGCCTGGCATTTAGCTAGTGTTTGCTGTACGACAAAAGACCAGCATGGAAGTGCAATGTGCACTTCACTTGCAAAGTCAAATTGGTTCTGGGTACTTTTCATGGGTGACCACATTTTTCCCTTGATTTAGAAGAAATGACTTCTGTCTCCTAAAGGAAATTCTATTGATACTGCAGGCACGTTAGCGAGTTTTTCATAGGCACTGGTGATAGAAACATGTCACCCCTCACTTCCAAGGAGCTCTCAGAGCAAGCTTAATATTAGTGGCACATCACCCACGCCACCATTTCTATTGTAGAGAAGGCTAAACTACACCACGCGTCTAAAGCTGCCACCAATCACCGTGAACTGGTGGTGGTGGTGGTGACGGTGGCCGTGGCTGTGCGCGGCGGAGGGGATAATGGAAAGAACACACTTCTGTAGCAGACCTAGGAGGAGGGTGAGGGAGGGAGATGAATTTAAACCTTGCCTTATAAAAAATGTTACAAACTCACGCAGAACAGACGCTTCCTCTGGACATGACAGACCAGATCCAGGTGTCCACCTTTTCCCATGAGTGTCAGGTCATCACCCAGCACAGAAAACAAGGGGCCAGTGCCTTTTCTTGGGCATCCTTCCTTTCAAACACGGCAAATCTTAGGGCCTGCTTTCCTTTAGGAGATTGTCCTCTCCTCCCAGCGACAATTCCCAGTTCCCTAGGCGGGTGCCCCCCCCCCCCCCCCACGAATCTTGCCTTCGTCCCACACGGGGCCCCAGCTTGACTCCGGGTCAAAAGTGCCAGCGGCAGGACTGTCAGACTGAGGCTGCCGAGGTCAAGCCTGGCCCCGGGTCTCCTCGCACTCTGCGGAACCGGCGGAGAGACGCAGGCCGCGTCAGGCCACGGGCTGCTCAGGCACCGGCCTCTGCGAGACAGAGGCTCGGTATCCCTCCGAGACCCCGTGCGAGTACTGGTACTTCGGCCGGTTCCCCGCAGCCTCCCGCAAGTCTCGCCACCGGAGCTAACCCCGGAACCCCACTGCGGCAGAGTCCCCATCCCGGGAGCAGCGCTGCCAGTCGGTCCGCCTGCCCGGAATGCTCGATTCGCCGTGGGACGCACCCCACGTCTCCCGGGACAGGCCACCGCCCCCTGCTTGCTCGTGCCCACGGCAATGTTCCGCCCCGCGCAAGCCGGCCGGGCCGTCGCGTCCCCCGCAGTCCGTGACAGCTGGGTGCCTAAAGGGTTAAGCCGGCAGCTCCGCAGCCAGAGTCCCCAGCGCGCCGCAGGTCCTCCGAGGGCCGGCCCCAGCGCGCACGCGCCCGCCCGTTACCTGCGGTCGCGTTCGCGCTCCTCCTCCACCTGGCTGCTCTCTCCCGGGGGCCGCCCCTCAGCCCGCCCCCTCGGCTCGGCGCCGCGCACCCTGCTGGCTATTCGGACAGTGCCCGGTGAGGAGGGGCGTGGGGGCAATTACCATATATTAGCATACCAGGGAGGGTCACGTGGCTTCTCCAGCCAATGGTCACTCTGGAAAGGCGGGGATTGGGCTGAACACGCCTAGGTACTGCTCCGGGCCTGAACCGGTGGCCATGACAACGGTTGGAGGCGGGGGGAGGGGGCGTGGGGGCCACTGGAGCTTAGCGGAGCATCTCCCCCACCTGACTGGGTTCCCCTCGGAGACACCCCGAGCTTTTCCCGTCCCGCGGAAGAAGAGGGACTGAATTTGGCTGAGCTCAGAAAGATTCAGATTCAGCAAACATTTACTGAGCGCTCACCACGTGCCTAACACTTTAACGCAGAACATGATTCTTGGGATGAGCCAATGGTGTCCGAACAGTTAACCCCATTTGATAGAAGGGAAAGAGACTCAGAGAGGTTAGACCACTCACCAAAAGTCACACAGCCATGCTAAAAACAATGTGGAAATCTGAGTCCATTTCTAAATACAGGTTCAAGACTCCTCTGAGTTGTTTTCTCCTGCAGGGGTCTCCCCACACTTGCTCCCTATTCCAGGTGTACTAAGCAGCTGAGAAAAGCCTCATACAAATTTTGTACAGTTCTTTGGTGTTTCTTTACAATAACCTATGAGGTTAGTAGGCAGAAAAGTTATGCCCATATTGCAGATGAGGAGAAATGACGTGACCTGCCTTAGGTCAAACAGCAATTGAGAGCTAGTATTCAATAACTGTAATTTATATATACTCAAGCTCGATGCTTTAGAAACTTTACAAATTAATCTCTTCAACATGGTGGCATTGCTAAGATAATTTTACAGATGAAGAAACCAAGGCTTTGAGAAGTTAAGCAAATTGTCCACGGTTACATAGCTATTAAGTAGCAGGTTTAGGGTTCAAATGCAGATTTTTCTGGCCCCAAAGCTAAAGGCGTCTTATTGTACCAGGGTCATTTAATTTAGGCTTGGAATATAGAACCCTTTCTGTAACAGGAGTTTCTTTCCTCTTAAGATGTAAAAATATGTTTTCTCTTAATCCAGCAAAATAGTTAGGTCATGGAGGCTAACTGTTAAAAAGAATAGTCATCACTGCAGGTGGGTAAGGACATCCTCTAACTCTCTGCCTCTTCATTTTATCCCTTAAGGGATTTAATAGTTCTAACGGTAGAGTAGTTTAAAAGCATAGGTATCTGCCTATGGACTTCCCTTTTGCTCCTTTCTTCAGTTTGGCTCAGTGGTTCTCTAACTAATCATTGGACAAGGCCATATGCCTCAAACCAACTATATTAAATTTTATAGGTATTTTAAGGGGTTATCAAAGGTAATTTTGAATATATGTACATTTTAATTTACCTGGTTTAAAATCCAATTTTCTCTTGAACTCTGACTGTTTGGTGTTCAAGATCATAAATGTGGGTTAAAATCCTAACTTGACTACTCACTAATGTATGACCTTGGGCAACTTAACCTCTCTGTGCCTCAATTTCCTCATGTGTAAAATAGAATAGGAATGGTGTGAAAATTAAATTAATTAATGTATACAAAGCATTTAGCACAGGCCCTGGCTCAGAGGTAAAACCTTCATAATGTTTAGCAGTTATTGGCCTGGGAGCAAATTTCATAGGAACAGACAACCCACATGTCCAGAATCTCTCAAGGTTTCCTAGCTGGCTTTGGAATTCAAAAGCTGCTTCCCATTGCTCCTGGCATATTAAACAGCCTGTTGTGCTAGTGAAAGCTTGTTATCTCTCTAAATGACATTGGCTCTTCTTAGGATCATAAATAATTCCTGGGCTCAGAGGAGTTAGTTTTCCCTGCACATCTCCTCACACCAAATTACCAGAGTGGCTCCTTGCAGAAGGGGATCTTGACAAACAGCGGAGCCATAAGTCAGGCTTCTTGAAACACTTTTATGAGCGTCTTAATGAGGGAGATGAGCTGTCATCAGGAACTCATCCCGTCCTTCCTGGACACAGGAAATGAGCTCTTTGTGCTCAAAGAGTTTCCAAAGCTGAGGCGCAAAGAGCTTTCAGGAAGTGGGTCAGGGATGAGAAGCTATTGACTGGGAGAATCCCAGGTTTAACAGCCCCCATCCTGCCATTCTCCTTATAGGGTCAAATTCCTCGTGGTCTTATTACAGCAATAGTACCAAAGAGTGCCTTGCATGTGGACTGTTAATTCTCCCTCCTTCCCCCCATGTACACACTTCAACAGCCAACCCACCACCGCCCCAAAAGACAATGCAGCGTAGAACAGCATTGTGTCAGGAGCGTGAGAAGCAAGTGCAAATCCTGCTTCCGCTACTCACTATCTGTGTGACATTGGGAAAGTTGCTTAATGTCTCTGAGTCTTAATCTCCACATATCCAAAATGGGAATAATATAGTTCCCATCTTATAGGCTCCACCGGAGATAAATGAATTACTAATATAAAGTACTTAGAAAACTCTATAGTAAGCACTAGACATGTATTTGCTAATTAAAAAAAAAAATACACATGTAAGTTCAATACAATGTGCTTCCAATAGAGGCAATCACAGCCTTAAGTGAAGTGTTTTAGGTCCTCAACCACGTGCATCCCCTGATTCTGACTTGCAAATAAGCATTGCCCAGAAATAGGAAGAAAATATGCTTGGGAGCTCTAGTGTGAACTCTGACTCTGTCACATTCCTTGTTCTGTGAGCTTGGCCAAGTTATTTTATACCCCTGAGCCACAGTTATGTTATTTGTAAAATGAGACTAATTTCCTCCTGGAATTTTTCTAAGTATTTAATCAGTGTCCAGCAAGAGGAGATGAGGACCTGAACTAGACAGAGGTCCTATTTGATCATAATCACCGTACCCTTTTACTGAGCTCTTTCTGGTGAACATCTTTGTTCTCCAGTAACAAAAATAGCTAACATTTATTGAACACTTACTCCAGCCCTGTGCTATATACATCATTTTATTTAAATACTTGCAATTAGATGAATGCCCTGAGGGAATAAGTAATTTGTCCAGAATAACAATGGAAGTTAGAGGTAGAGCCAGGATTCAAACCAGCACAGTCTGATTCCTGACCCATGTGAATAACCCACCAGGCCACAGGTCTCCAACTCTAGTTTGGCTCATAGAACACAGGGGATGTGTGTTATATTTCTTTAGTATTTCACCCCCATCCACATGTACATGCTCTCCACCACTGAGTGCTCAGCAGCACCCGGCACAGTAAATGCTGCCCATATATTTACCAAATGAGTGAAAGTAAATGACTGTGACATCCTCTTCCAGCGTGAAAGCCCCTTTTTCTCTTGGGCTGTCCCCAGTGAGGAATGAAAGCAGTCGGTCGGTCACTCTCTTCCCTACCCCCTTGCATCCCCTTCCTGCTAAATGATCACGTGGAAGGCCTTCCTCCTTCCCTAAGTCGCCTGAAGTCACACGTCTTGGCTTCAGAGATCCACAATAAGTACAGCGATGACTCATCTTCAGTGAACATTTGGAGAGACGTCAGGGCCACTAGGACTGTTTAGGGCTCTGTTAACATGCATTAATGGCGGTGACTTCCAAACAATGGCCTGGATAAGTATACAGTCAATCCTTGAACAGTGCAGGTTTGAACTGTGTTGGTCCTCTTATTTCCAACTGTAAATAAGTTCAAAGATCAATTTTATTTTCCAACCTTCATTGGGAATCCACATATGCAGAGAGCTGGCTTAAGTTATCTGTGGATTTTTGACTGTGAGGGTGGTCAGGGCCCTCAATCCCCATGCTGTTCAAGGTTCAACTGTGTTAGTTTCCTAGGGCTGCTAGAACAAAGTACCACAAATTGGATGGCTTAAAACAACACAAATTTATTCTCTCACAATTCAGGGGACCTGAAATCCGAAGTCAAAGTATCAGTAGGGTTAGTTCTTTCTTGGGGGCTCAGAGGAAGACTCTCTTCAGTGCCTCCCCTAGCTTCTGGCGGTTGCCAGCATTCCTTGGCATTCCTTGATTTGTGGCAGCATCACTTCAATCTCTGCCTCCGTCACCCCATGGCGTTCTCCCTGTGTGTATTTGTTCAAGTTTCCCTCTTGTTATAGGAGCAGCAGTCCTGTTAGAGTGGGGTCCACCCCACTCCAGTATGATGTCTTAATCTGATTACATCTACAGAGGCCGTATTTCCGAATGAGGTAACATTCACAAGTTCTTAGGGTTAGGACTTGAACATATCTTTTCTGGGGGACACAATTCAATCCACAGCAATATTTTCTGGGTAGAAGGGAGTACAGAGGAGACAAAACATGAAGGAAGGGGATGAAGATAAAGGAGAGGTGATCTAAAAGGGGCAGGTCATACATTGCAATATGGCCCCAGGTCCTCAGAAGTGGGACTAAACTTTCCCTTCTGGCCAATCCCATTCTTTCTCGAACATGTCTTCATGTTTGACTCACAATATTAGACTTAGAAGGGACTTCAGAGGTTCATTCACTCTTTCAGCAAACATTTAGCAAACATTCTTTGAGGAGCTGGACTTTTTGAGAAAAAATGTGGTCTGAGGAAATGGAAGCCCAGAGAGAGAATGTGAGTTGCCTAGAAAGACATCAAATGAGAATATAGACAGGGACAGATTGGGGGAATGGAGATATCCAAAGTCCCAACCCTGGGCCCTTTTGAAGTCTACCTGGAAGGCCTGGGCCTGAATCTCTGGTGTACAGACAAATCTAGTTTTTCAAAAGGTGTATGTGTCCCGAGACTCATTATCAGCTCCACTCAGCTTGCATAGGCCAGTCCAGCATTGGAGGGACTTTGGAACCTCAAACAGAGCTAGAATCATTTGTTCTCTGAAAATAAAATCCTGTAGCCTTTCTTCTCTTTGGTCCAAATCATTGGCTAATTGTTGAAGCATCTTCTTCTCTGGGTGCACAGCAGAACTGGGCATAAGGGAACTCCTTGGGGGGCAGAGACAATGTCCTGTTCATTTATTTTGCCCTCAGTGCTCACACAGGGACTGTCATGGAAATGGCTCTCAATAACCATTTGTTCAATGAATGAAAGAGCATTGCTCCAGCTAGTACCAAGGGGGCTACTTATTTCTCACTGTTTCTAAATGCCACACTCTGTGATGGTTGCGGAGTTGGTTTAAGATACCTGAATTCTACTCTGAAAGTCACAGGTCTTTTGACATGTCCATTTCTCACTCCATTATTAGATGAGAGATCTTGCTCCTATTATCGCTGGCTGATACAAAAATTGTCCTGTCTCAAGCTGTCATCGTGTGAGATATCAGTTTGTAGCAGTGAGGCTGAAAACCGGCACAGGCTGAGGTCAGAGATGGGGTCAACCCAGCAGGAGTTGTCAGATCAGAGCAGGGGTGAGAAGGAGGTCAGATGGGAGATCAAAGTCCAGGAACTAGGCAGGTACACAGTCAGTCCAGGGTCTCCCCAGGATGGTGGCTTGTGGCTGAGCTCCTTAAGAAAATGTCTCAGCCCAAGGCAGGTCCCTTGGGCTGGCTTTCTGCTTGCAGGTCCCCAGGAGGTTCTTTTCATTTGATCTGAGTTTAGGTTCCCTCCTCACAAAGGGGATACAAGTAGGCAGCATTCTTTAGTGGGCCTTATGTTCATATGATCAGATACATTTTAAAATCCTGGAAGCATCCTTATTCTTATCTCATGGCTCCAGGCTTACTACTAGTTTTTGGATTCACAGTTTTAGATCTACTTCTGGCTATACATCAGAATCACCTATGAAGTTTGTTCAAACACAGATTCTCAGGTCCCACCTGCAGAGATTTTAATTCTCCACGTCTGGGGTGGGCTGTTGATGTTGGAGGCTGTATGGTGTCATGGTCAACTGAGGGGGCACTGGAGCCAGGCTGCTTAGATTTGCAATAGTTCTGCCACTAACCCAGAGAACTTGGACGAATTTTTTAACCTTTCTGAGCCTCAGTATCTTATCTATTAAAGGGAATAGTAATATTCAGCTCAGTGATTTGATTAGTGATTTAATACATGCAAAGTCTTAGAATATTTAGTGCTTAATTACTGTTATTTACTATTGTTATCTTTCTTTTTATCGAGCTCTATAAATGACTTAGAAGCACATTCATTCATTCGATTTTTATCAAGTACTCCGTCTGCAGGACCCATACTAGACACACCACAGTCCTCCCCAGCTTACAGTCTAATAGGGAAGCCAGGATTGGGAAACGCTGTTCTACTACTCACTGCTTTCAGCTCTCTGAGCCCTGATTGGAGTCTGAGGCTCTGGGCTTCACCGCTGGTGTCCCTCGGGTACAATGAACACAATTTCATGGTCCTGAAATGGAGGGAAATGGAAAGAACACAGGAGTCATTTGGACTTGGCATGCCATCTTCTAGCTGAGTGAGATTGGACAAAGCACATGCAGAAGGTACCAGGCTCTCTGCTGCCTGCCCAGTATCCCAGTTCTACGGATGGCCCCGCCCCTCGGGTATCCACAGGCCCAGTAGAAGAGCCGAACCCACCTCTTAGCCCCTCCTTTCCCCTGCAGGCCACAAATGATTAATCAGGACTGGCACCTCCATTTGAGCCAATCACATTCCACCTCCGGGATCCAGGTAAGGGGCAATCTGAATGAAGCCTTGCTGCTTGACTCTGGTTGTCCTCTTGAATGGAGGTGATATAAACACAGGAACTCTTAGTGGTGGACATTTTCCACCGAGCCTACCAGAAGAAAAAGTCAGTCAATCTGCAGCAAAAAAGAAAAAAGCCAATGCTTGGATTTTGCAAGATACTGAGGTTCCTGATTGCTTCCCCATCGCCTGTGCCCAGCTTTGGATTCTGTGCCACACCCCCTGCCTTGTTGTGCATTCCTCTTTGTGTTGAAGTTAGATGTAAGGCATCTCTGACTTTCCCCTGGTGCCTGGAAGGCAGGATGTTTGTGCCCCCCAGCAGCTGGTTCTCCTGAGCTCAAGAGGTCCGTTTCCCAAGGGCTGCTCAAGAGAGAAGCAAATTCAAGGGTTCTGACCTGCAGTCTTGAGACTAAACACCTCTAGCCTGGCTCTGGAGCCTGTGCCCCTAATTTGAATGAGCTTTTGGGTCAGAAACTTTAGGAGAACAGAAAGGGAAAAAGGGCTTAGGGTCTTGAACACTAGTGGGGGCCTGGCCAAGCCTTTCATGGTGGGGACCCCTATTTCTAACTTTCCTTAGTTAAGGGGGAATCTCCAGGTTTTGCTCTGTTCTTTCATATCCATGATTCCTCAGACACTGACAGCCTTTCTAAATTGAACTGGCTTTCCACTGCGCACCAGGACCTGGTTATTAGGAACTGTCTCTTTCTCCTGGGGACGGGAGTTGGGGTGAGGAGCAGGAAGGCCAAGTGTAGCTGTTTCTCTCGTGTTTTTTAAGCTTCTGGTGCTTTCTTTACTTCATGTCTTAGAGCTGATTGATGTTACCACCCCCAGCATCCTTTTCGATCAGCTAAGTATTAGTTCCTCCATTTTACAGACAGGGACGACATTGAGCTGGTTTATATCAGTAAAACTTCAAATGCTTGTTAATATAGTGGAAAAAAATTTTTTTTTATTCTTTGCTGCGTCAGGTCCTCTTAGTGCCCTTCCAACTTGCCTTTGCTCCAGCTTCTTCCCTGGGATCCCCCAGACCTCTGCCCCATCCAGCAGTGAAAAGGTTAATACTTGGCCCAGCTAAGACCTCCAGCACTTGAACACCCGGCATGTTTTCTGATTGGCTCCTGCCCCTGCCTCACCCATTAGAGATTTCAAATGCCCTCTTGCTCATCCTTAGGGTTTAGGAAAGTTAACTAACTTAATTTCTTCTTTCATTCATTCATGCCTTTAACACACTTTTATTGAGTAGCAGCTTTGTGCCTGGCCTGCACTCAGTGCTGAGGATACAATGCTGATCAAAACTAGCATGTGGTGTCCAGGTTCGGGCGGAGACATGAGAAGCCAGGAGGTAAGTAGATAAATACATACCAACTACCCGACTAGTGCTACAAAAAGGAAGACCAGGGTGCTATGAGAATCATGAAGAGATGCACTTTTAGGTAGGAGGCCTTGGAAGGACTTAAGACACTACTCAGACCAAGAGAGGGAAGAGTTGTTCAGGCACAGAACACAGAAGGCTCAGTGTTCAAGAAGAACGTGGTTTTAGGTGATCTTGCCCAGTGCCACCAAGGGACAGGGCTGGATCCTGGTCCCGTCTGACTCTGAAGTCTATGTTCTTTCTATCTCCCTTGACTGTCTTGCCCTTGTTCATCCAGCCGCGTTTCTTAGACCTTGAGTGTGGACCTCAGGTCTTCTGCAAATCACTGCTGTCCTGTCTGTGCCATAAAATATCACCTTTGTGACACAGGGTACATCCAAGCCTCAGCAAGTACGTTTTTCACTAACCTGGGCCATTTACTTACAGGAGGTACAAAAAGAATACCAGAGATGTAGAGACAGATGCATAACATTGTGAATATATTTGGTACTGCAGCAGGGTACACTTAAATAAATTTTAGGTTCTGTTTACTTTTTTTTTAAGATTTTATTTATTATTTCCAGAGAGAGGGGCAGGGAGAGACACAGAGAGGGAGAGAGACATCAATATATGGTTGCCTTTCACCTGCCTCCAGCCATGGACCTGGCTGGAGACCTGGCTTGCAACCTGGTTATGTGCCCTGGCTGGGAATCGAACCTAGGTTGTGTGTATTTTACAATAAAAATTTCTCTAAAGGAAGAGCTTTCACTTCTCAGTTGCACACAGAGTCTGGTATCTGCCTCCAATGCCAGTCCTGCCCACAGCCCCTCTGAAGGCAGCTTTGTGCAGGATCCCCATACAGCTTCTCCTCCCCTGGACAGAGCTGAGTGGCCCAAGTGTGGGCATCTGGCCCCAGGGCAAGAACAGAGGAGCTGCACTTACGAATTGGGGCCAGGGAGGACTTCCTGAAGGAGCAAAAGGTGAGGAAGCTGCTCAGGATTGAGAGAAAACAGCAGAGACACCAAGAAAACGTGACCTGACTGTGGCAGAGGCAGCAAATTGCTTGGCAGTGACCGATACCCTCAGTGCTGGCCCATGTTTGATAACTGGCTCCCTGGCCGGTGGGGTAGGTATGTGGGGGAGTCCAGATCTGTAGGATTCGCCCATTCCTGTGGTGTAACTACTCCCATGAAGGTCAATTTCAGGTCATATCAATGAACAAGGAATTGGGGAAAAACATATGCAATTGGCTCTCATGAGCCTATGTGAACCACCACTGAATTATCCCCTTCTTTCTTTTACTCATAGGAAGTCCCCTTTGCATTTCATCAGGGCACAAGGTCACCTAGCTAGAAGCTACTTTTTCAGCCTCTTTGTATTAGCTATGGCCTTTTGAGTAAGATCTGGTCAACAGACTGTGAGTGGTGTGGGCAAGTTCTCTGCATATCCTTATCAAAAGGAACACTGGCTGTCTCTCTTCTCTCTCTTCCTCCTGCAGGCTGGAATGTGGACATGGTGCAGCTGAGGATAACACCATAGAGGAAAGCTGGAAAGAACCTGGGCCTTTGGGTAACTTCATGGAGCTGAGCTGCCTAACACCGTAGATCAGCCTCTTACCTCCGTACTATTTTATGAGAGAAGTAGATGTGTACCTTCTTTAAGACTTTTATTTTGGATTCTCTTTATTATGGCAAGCTTCCCCTGACCACGAGCACTGAGCCCTCAGACAACCTGGAACTTGATGCCTTTTGTGGATATCCTTACCACAAAACCCATCCTTCCTTTTAGGGTATCCCAAATGAGTCTGTCTATATTACAAGCAAAAGATTATTTAGTCAGCATCGGCTAGGCTATGCAGCAGAAATCTTGGTAGCTGCCAATAATGCCAGTATCAAAGGTTTATGTCTCACTTATGTTCTATGATAGCTGCAGGTCGTTTGGGGTTGAGTTCTGTCTTCACAGTCTGCCTTAAACTAAAGAAGTAGGTCTTCTATCAGGCTAGAGACAGAAAGAAAAAAGCTATGGTTGGCCCTTGCTATGACTCTTAAAGCTTCTGTTGGGATGTGGCCTATGTCACTTCTGTTTACATTTATCGGCCAAAGGAAACCAATGACCTAGGCTGATGACACCCAGGGGGCAGTGCCTTGTCAGCACTGCAAGTCTCACTGCAATGGGCAGGGAAGAGGAACCCTTTTACTAAGAGACCAGTAACTGGTTGGGAACAACAATACAAGCCACCACAAGAGCCTACAGAAGAAAACATGCATCATGTCAGGGCAGGTACTGTTATGACTCTCATTTTGCAGATAAGGAAACCAAGGCTCAGAGTGGTTAAGGCCCAGGCAGAACTCAGTTTTTCTATGAATCATATTGTTGTTAATAAAACTTTGTAATTACAGTCTACAGTGCTCTCTGCCTCCTATAATCTATTTTTAGCAGCTAAGCTCAGGACTCTGTGAGGAGCTTGCTAAAACTCAGCACGTAGAAAGAGAGGGCAAGGCTGCGGACTGTACCATTAGGAGGTTTGGGGGCCAGTCCAGAGGCTCTGTCACTGAATCACTGTTCAACTTCAGAAAGTTACCTAACCTCTTTCAGTCTCAGTTGTCTGTATGTGGAAGAACTCATTCATTCATTCATTCATTCATCCATCCAACTTCCATCCCTTCAGCCCATTCACTCATCAAATGTTTATGGCACGTCCTTGGCACCAGGCTCTGCTCTAGGCGATGGGGTTGCTCAGATGAATCAAACCCAGTGTTTGTCTCCAGGAGTTCATGGTCATACAGATAATGGTCAAACCTGTGGGAAGTTGTTCTAATTAGAAGAAAAGGTGGTCCTAGTTCAAAAGGAGGTGTAGAAAGAGGCTGCACCAGGCCAGGAAGGTAGTGGCAGAGAGGTGAGCATGACAAATTCAGACAGGGGCCTGTGGGACATGCAGGCAGAAGCCTCCAGGAGGCCTTGGTGGCAGGCTCCAAGGCTGGGCCAGCTGCAGGTTTGCGATGTGGATTGGGGGTCATCCACAGTAGATGGTCACCAAAGCCTGAGAGCACATGAGGATGTGATTTTCCTTCCGCACACTGTCGCTGAACCCCCAGTGGCCTGACCACACTGGGTGGCCACACATACCAACCTTTCCCAGAGAGGGTCCTGCCAGGGATTGACCTAAGCTGGGTGCAACAGTGTCCATGTTGGCCCAGATAGGAACAAACGTGCAGCACCAGTTCTGTTTTACGGCCTTGTCTGATGCTGGAACACACCGAGAGGGCACCAGGTCATCCTTGGTGCAGCGGGGACATAAATCAGTCAGCGGCCTGCTTCCTGAGGCCCCAGTCAAGGGAGACAGGGCCTGCCCAGCCCTGACTGGGATCAATTACAGGCCATTCCCCTGTCGGCCCAAGTTTCCTTCCACAGACTTATGCAGGCCTGGCCCCAGGAGGCCCTTTGGAGAAGCAGCTCTTAGGCTGTGTCCGTGACAAGACGCAGAGCTCCGGCCTGGACAGGGCAAAGGAGGGTGAGCTGTTTGAAGAGGGGAGTATGGATGAAAATGAAACAATATCTACTTTCATTGAATGCACTGGGCCAGGCACTGTGATAAGCAGTTGCACACATTCTTTTATTTTTAACTTCACAATAACCTTCTGAGGTATGCCCATGGCTGGCCTCGTTTTACAGATGAGGAATACGAGGCTCATGGCAATTGCAATTTTCTCAAGGCCACCCACTGAGGACGTGTTGGAGCCCTGAACTCAAAAAGTAGACAGAGGCCAGATCCTGCAAGGCTGCCTAGTGAACTATTATAAGGATTTAGGGCTTTATTCTGAGGTCAATTAGAAGCCACTAAAGAATTATAAACATGTAGAGGAGTGATATATTAGATTTCTGCTTCTCAGAGAGATGCTTTCAGCTGCTCATCTTGTTCTTCCCCGATACCCCAGTGCGTACAAGAGGGCCTAGGTCATGGTGGGTTTTCAAAAAATATTTGTGGAATAAGTTTGCCCAAAGTTACTATTTTATTTAGGCCTGCTTGATTATGGGAAATACATTTGCTAGCCCAGGGAAAGAGGATGTATTTTAGGGATCATTTTGGATGCTGTTATGGGAAGCCTAGAGCAGAAACTGGAACTAGGAGACAGTCTTGGGTCCAGATAACCTCAGGCCGTTCCCAGCAGATTCAACGTGCAGGGTGTAATCTGCCTGCGTCTCACATACCTGCTTTTTTCCTGCCTACCGATCCCTCTCAGTCTCAGTTTGGGTTTCCCAAGCACCTTGGTTTGCAATATGGAGCCTCACTGACCCTCTCTACATGGTGAACTTTCCATGTTAGAGCCTTCTGATGATTATTTGTTTCTTAGTTCAGAACACAAGGGAGAGAACCTGATTGGCCTAAGCCCACTTTTTTATACAGCATGACTCCAAATGCGGAAGACACGAATACCTGAATAAACTCAAGATCAAGGAGGGGAGATGGAGACAGCTGTTGGGCGGGCAATCAATAGTGACCACGACATTACGTAAATGCTTATTTCATCGTAAGTTGTGATTTGTGCTTTGAAGGAGAAGTTCAGGTGCGAAGAGAGTGTAACAGGAGGACCAAAATCAGATTGAGAGTGGGGTCAATTTAAAAAGGCCATTGGATTGCCCACTCTTAAGTCAGTGCTATATTACCTAGGGTACAGACTAAGCTGCCATAACACAAACAGCTTAAATACAACAGCGTACATGAGATAACAGTTTATTTTGTTCTCACATGAAAGGCTCACAGATGAGTAGTCCCTGATTAGCAGGATCAGCTCTGTTGCAAAGAGTCATCCCAGCCCCAGGTTGGTGGGCTGATGCTACTGTCTTAAAACCAGGCTCCCAGCTTTGGGTCCCCAGCAGCAAGGGTAAGACGAAGAAGTTGCCACATCATTTCTGATCATGTCCTATTGGCAACAACTCGGAGTGCCATACCTAGCTGCAGGAGAGGCTGGGGCAGGTGAGGCCAGCGGTGCAAGCACGTTTTCTGTTATAACCTAAGTGTGTGTGTGTGTGTGTGAGAGAGAGAGAGAGAGAGAGAGAGAGAGAGAGAGAGAGAGAGAGAGAGGGAGAGAGACAGACAGAGAGAAAGCAGAAAAGGAGCTCACTGGGGACAAATCAAAGCCTCTGCTTTTGGTACCCTGACCTTGAGGGAGGAGATGGAGGACTCAGGTGATAGATACTAGGTGATTCGATGCATTAGGGAAGTCCAAGCTGAGGACAAAGGGTGCTCACTGGATTTGACATTTTAAAAGTTCCTGTGGCCCCAGAAGGGCGGAGTTAAACTGTTGTAGGTTGAGGCTTAGAAATGAGGTTATGGAACTGAAAGTATAAGACAAAGCTTTTGAGTTATTTGGAGGAGAAGGGAATGGAAGAGGAAGAAATAGCCAAGTCTAGAACAAAAGAGAGAGATTTTTTTTTTTTTAAGTTGCTAGAACTTTGAAAATATTAAAGGCAAAGAGAACTATTTAAGTAGAAAGAGTTGGAGGATGTGGAAAAGAGGAGTTAGCACCCTGTGCTAGACAGAGACTGCTCCTAGAGCAGAGGACCAGGAGCAAAGATGCCCTTGAGATGAACCTTGAACAAAAAGGGAAGCAACTCTTCTGAGGTGAGAGGAAGGCAGTAAGGATGAATGGTGAAGGGGTTGCATTTGTGGGTGTGGGCTGGGGTGGGGAGTCAAACAATTCCTGTCCCATGGTTCCATTTTCTCAGAGAACCAGGGGTAAAGGGTTCCTGGCACAGAAGAGGTATTGGCAATTCAGGAAAGAGGGAATCTCTGCACGCACAGATAGATTATGTCAAGTCCTGGGTCACATGGCTTGTTCCAGTGCAGCACCCTGGAGCCTCCTGGCTTTTCTTGCAAGAGTGTGTGAGGCCAGGCACACTCTGACCTTAGGGCCTTTGCACTTGCTCTTTCCTCTGCCTTGAATGCTCTTCTCCAGAGGGCTGCATGGTTCTCTCTCATGTTCTTCAGGCTTCTGCTAAAATGTCACCTCATTAGAAAGATCTTGCTGGACCACACTACTTGAAGTTGCAACTCCATCCCCACTCCTGGCTCTCTTCAATCTATTTCTTCCTTTATTTTCTCCATAGAACTCATCATGTAATGATACACATTACATAGTTACTTAAAGTAGTCTTTTCTCTCTCATTAGAAATAAGTTCCACAGCTCAGAGATTTTACATGTTGCACTTACTGCTCATTCCTTACCACCAAGGACAATGCTGCACATAGTAGGCTAACACATGTCAGGTGAGTAAATGATAACTTCTGTTGTGTTTCTAGCTACTTCTCTTTATCTTTCTTTTAAATTTTTATTTTATTTTTATCTTTATCTTTCTAGAAGACATGGTTTGTGTGCTTTGTTGCTCTAGTAATACAGCTTTTATTATTTCAACATGATCCTCTTTAATCTGATTTAATGAGTTGGTCTTAAATTCTATTTTGTTTTCTTCTTATTCTCTTCTTCCTCCTCCTCCTTTGACTTCTTATCCAGTTATGGTCTTTTTCTTTTCATTGTTGGAAAAACGACCAAGTGTTTCATTTTGTTCTAAGTTCACAGTCACAGTATCTTCTAAGAAAATAGGATGGAAGAACAGAACCTCTCAATGTCCTCGCAGAATTGTCTGTCTCAGACAAAAGGTTCCTGAAGTGGTGACCCATGTGCAAAGCCGTTAGTTTTGTAGCACATTAACTCATGATTAAGAAAGATAGACACACCCATATCTACAAAGCAAACAACCTTACACACACCCACACACACCCACACACACCCTCAAAGGCCTGTTAGGGCTTACAAGGCATAGGCAACAGCTGTTGCAACAGCCGGTGCTGGGAGAGCAGAGAAGGCCAGGTGTGTCTGGGAGAGAAAGAGAATGTGAGAACGGGAGAGAAAGAAGCAGTTTGGTATTTGATGATGGCACAGAGGTAGGCAGGGACCAACTTAGGGAGGGCGCTGTGGGTCAGAGTAAGAAGTTAAGTTTTTGTTCTGAAGGTGACAGGAAGCCACTGAGAGGCTTAAGCAGGAGCATGATATGATATAGTTTATATTTTTAAACGTCCACTCTGGGTTCTGTGTGGGAATCGGAGTGCAGGGGCAGGAATGCAAGCAGAGCGACAAGTCAGGATACCTGTGCCATCCTGAGGCTGGCGAAGATGACCTAGGAGCCTGCTGACGGAGATGGAGAGAAGTGGGCAGAGTCAGGGTGGGTCCTGATGTGACACGGGGGCTGGCCGCTGCCGCGAGCAAAGCAAAGGATTGGGAGTGCCTCTCAGGGCTGTAGACTGAGCACCTAAGTGGGTAATGTCGTGCTATGTGCTGAAACGGAGACGCTTGGAGGGGAACAGCTTGGGGCGGGGCAGAACAGGGCAGGAAACTAGGAGTCTGTTTTGACTCAGTTAAGTTTCAATGACCTATTTGGCCTCTATATGAATATGACAGGCAGTTGGATATGAGTCTGGAGCTCAGGGGAGAAGTCAGTGGTGGTGATGCAGATTTGTCAAGTCAGTGGCAGACAGATGGTATTTAAAAGCCATGAGACCAGTGAGATCACCTGGGGAGAGGGTGGAGAGGACAGATGGAAGCTTGGGGTTCCCTGGAAACACGGCTCTGTCAGAGCAAGTTGCACGGGAAGAAGGAGCCTCGGAGGGCAGGCCCTGCCGAGGTCCAGACCAGGGATCCAACCAGGCAGACAGAGGTGACAAATGACAACCACAAATAGGTATCATATGTAAGAACTCTCAGAAATCCTTGGGAAACGAAACAAGGTAAGAGGATTTCCTGAAATCTTGGAGATTGAAGGTTTAGATTATTGTAGCATATGCGTGAAAGGGAAGGGTGGCCTATTAGCAAGAGAAACAAGAGGACACCTGGGTCACTCCTCTTTTCATGGGTTTATCCCCACCACCTACCATGAGGTTCCCAAGGGCAGAGACTCTGCCTTCGTGGCCTCTGTACCCAGTGCCCAGCTCAGACTAGCTGTGGCATGAACGAGGAAATAGAGCAAATATTGTTCACATTGTTAAAAAAAAAAAAAAAAGTCTTAATAACAGAATCTGAATTGTAGGCCAAAAGGAAAGGAGACACTGAGAAACCAGGACCAAGCGGCTCCTAATCTCCCATCCTGCAAGGCCTTTGCGGGGGTGTAACAGCTGCTAACCTGAGCAAGAGAACATTTTGCTTCTCTCCCCAAGAATTGTAGAGAAACTCATTCGTCCCGAAGCAGAGCATCCCAGCAAGGTCACAACACAGATGGGGAGCCATATGGAAAGGGGTTTCTGAGAAGTCCCCAAGGAAGGAAGATGCAGGCTTCTCCTTCCCCCTGAGCCCTGGCAAGGAGGGGGTGGTGAGAAAGAGCACCAGAACCAGCCGGACAGGGGGGGCCCTCGCAGGTGTAGTGGGTACTGAGTGGCTGGGAGGGGATACACATGACTAGAGCAGGGGGATGTGCATCTTCTGCGCCCTCTGAAGCTGGCCTGGAGCTCCGCTGGGGTGGGGTGGCCGTAGTCGGCCATGAGAGTACTGTAGGAGATGCTGCTCTTGTAGGAGACCGAGCAGGAAGCTGGCGCAGAGTTGGGAGAGAGGAGCCAGGCATCTCTGACAGCTCCACACCCTCCCTAGGCCCAGCTGATTGCAGGTCTCAGGAGCCCACCCCCCATCCGCCCAACAATTGTGCCTGGGGAAGTCTCAGTTGATTTTTGTTCCTCACCACAGAAAGAGCCTCAACAAAGCCAACAGGGAAGCCCGGGCCTCTGCTGGCGGGGCCCCTTTCACTTCCCCAGGAGGGCAGCGGCGGGGCTGCTGCAGACCAAGGGAGCCTGTCTCAGGAAGTTCTGCCCAGCTGCCCCGCTGAGTTCCCATTTGTTCTGGGTATCAGGGAAAACATGTCGTTATCCTGTAGCCCCTTTGTGGACGCCTCTCTCTGTCCCTGTGATGTGGGACATAATGGAAACAAGGGCATCCTTGACTCAGGGCTGTCTGCCAATTACACCTGAAACACCACAGCCACAGAAGCAATAACAACAAAGAAACTCAGAACGGACCCCTGGAAACCCAAAGGGGAAGTAATAGCTAGGACATTCCCACTTCTTACAGAGGAAAGAACTAATGACCTCGGGGACCTGGGGCAGGCCACTGAACTTCCCCGGGCCACAGTTCATCTGGAGAGTGTGGGTGGGTGGGCGGGGTACACAGAAATTGGGTCATTAGAGCGAAAAGAGAGCCTATTCTGGCACATAGTATGTTCTCAATAAATGTTAGTTATTTTATTATTAAAGGAGGTTCTGAGTAGCCATAAAAGGGGATTCTGGGAAATAAAACTTTTCCGGGTTTATAGTGTTTAAAGTGCTTCTCCAAGATGCCTGGAACATCCGAAGGTATAAGAAGTGGGAGTTGCATGAAAAATGTTTACTGCTGGGACAAGAACTGAAGCGAACTTAGGCAGCAAAAGCAATCGCTTTTGTGGGGGTGGGTGGAGCTGGGGGTCAAATGTTTCTGCATTTTATTGAGCATTCTAGTGATGGTACCCGAATACTGTTGGGTAATGAAATCACGGATACCTATTCTGGGTAAAGATTACTTGCTGACCAGTTAAGAACTCACAGAGAAGGTGAGCACTGGGTTTGGGGAGGAAAAGGAGGTGGTGGAGACAGGAGATCAAGAGAAAAACGTGGGGGAAAAGGATCTGGTGACGTGGAGGCAGGAGTGCTGGGTGAAGAGAGCCCCTGCAGAAAGTGGCCCCCTGCCCTATTTCATTTCGCTTATTCTTGTCTGTCTTTGCAAAGTTGGTTGCTCGGTTGTTCTTCCCAGGGCAGTTTTCTGGGCAGCCCTGACCAGGTCACAGAGAATTAATACGACTTCAGCCTCCTGCCATAAACTCCTCCCATCACAGTGCGGGGAAGGAACGGGGAGACCTCTGTCCTCTGAGCGTGTGCGGGCTGCAGGGGGCCAGGAGGATGGCAGCGGGGCTCTTCTGGCCCCAAGAGCTTCTTTTTACTTCCTGTGGTCAGAAGTGGAGGCTGCTTGTTGCCCGCACACTTCCACCTCCACAGGCCTGACCCTGACTCTGACCCTTGGTCCTTATTCCTGCTTCGCCACCTGCTCTCCACTTGGCCCTGAAAAACCTTTTCTTCTCTCTGGGCCTCGGTTTTCCCATCTGAAAGGGAAGGGGTTGGGTTAGATGAACCCAGGCGGCCTTTCTAGCTGAGGCAGCTTGTAAGTCTCTGAGGTCCCTGAATGACTGGGGAGAGGAAAGAGTCAGGGGCAGGGATCCCAGAGCTTCCCATGAAACCCCCAACGTGGGCAATTAGGGTAAAGCAAGTTAACCTCCTGGTTACCAAAACAAAAGGAAACTGAGGCAGTCCCATTGTGGTATTTTCCTCTTTTGTACCTGACTGCAAAGTCCATTCTCCTCACCTTTAAAGAAAAGCCAGATGGGCAATCACCACAAGAGGAGAGTTTATAGTTTTGCATTCTTTCCTTAGATGCTCTGTGTTATGTCCTAGACAATGACAGTGGAACATGGACCCAGTAGTCGTAGTGCTGTCATGGTCTGTGACACGTCCCTCTCCCACTAGACCCAGAGCCCTCCCAGGGCAGAGGCTAAGTCACAGTGTATAACACTAATACATGTTAGAGGATCCAGGGGGCTCCTATCCCACCCTGACTTATGAATCAATTGATACATGTGCCAAATAATAAACTCTCATCTTTACTATTACGAAGTTTATACCAGGAGTGACCCAAAAGAACAGGAATTTATTTATAAAAAACTGCATATTTATTCTTACATGTTTAAACTTTAGTCACCAGTGGCGGCACAGTGGGTAAGACACCAGTCTGTGAACCCAAAGGTTGCTGGTTTGATTCCCAGCCAGGGCACATAACCAGGTTTTCAGCCAGGTCTGTAGCTGGAAGCAGGTGAAAGGCAACCATACATTGATGTCTCTCTCCCTCCCTGACTCTCTCTAAAAATAATAAATAAAAAATCTTTAAAAAAATAGGGAGCAAGCAGAGTGCATTATTGCTGCAGGGGTAGCGGGGGCAGCAGCTCCAGCATCGAATTTCCTGGGGGGCTGGCAGTGCAAACTAGCACCACCAGAAGTGGTGTCCCCAACTGGACCAGTACTGGCTATGACTTGGGGTGTTGTTCCCCTTGAAGCATACATGAACTACCTAAAATCCTCTTCAGAAGTTCCTTGTCTGCTCAGTTTCTGTTGCATACAATTTAACCCTGACTGATGCAATTAAACTCAAACTTCTAGTCACCTGGAATGACGTGCTCATTGAAAGCAAAGCTCTAAGAGGCCGAGTGGCCACGTGACAGGGCCGTAGGAGGACCATAGAGACTTTGAGCTCATATTCTAATGACTTGGCTCAAGTGTCTGCCTAAAAGCTAAGGATCTTTTATGACTGTGATGGAAGAATCTGGAATTTTTTGCAGAGGCAGGAACAAAGGGAAGAGGTAGTTATTGGAACCCAGAGTTAACCAGTGGAAGCCAGACTAAGGCAGGCTCACTTTGCAGGACTTGGAACTATGGAAAAATCGCAGCTGCTGCCAAAGTAGAGAAGTGGGGAAAAGTCTATGCTGGCTTCTCCCTTTCTCCTGCCTTCCAACCTCACATAGAAGGCAGAAAATATAACTTACAGATATTGGCTTACCTGTGATAGGGAGAGGAGGAGGGGAAGGAGAGGAATGGATCTGAGAAACAGGCCTAGAACTGGTACAAACGGAAAACCATCTTCTCCAGAGTCTAGAGATATCAAACTATCATCTGATTCCGGTAGAGCTAGAAAGCAATGATAAAGTCAAACTCAAGAGGAGAGGCAAATAAAGGTACAGTTCTGCTCATTTTTTGTTGGCAAAATCTCAACACCACATGTGGGAGCTGCCTCTAGACCAAAGAGGGAGCAGCACACTTCCAGACGGTACAGAATACACTGGGGTAGGCAGCTATTGGTGGGTCACCCTGAGGATTTCAAGACTTGCTTTTTAAGCCCATGCTTTAGGCTGGTTTAACCCTGTTACTAAGGTGTGCCTTGACTGGTTTCTCTTCTGTACATCCTGTGTAAACTGTCTCACAAATTACAGTCATCTTGACCTCCTGTTTTCTCTCCTCTCTAAGACTGTTTATGCAAAACTTGGGTTCCCTATCCTCTCTGTGCAATGGCTCAGTATGCCTGCAGATGGAAAGTCAGGGCACCCGCACAGTTTGCCTCATTTATGTCCCTTCCCACAGGGATCACCATCCTGTCTGGCTGATTTGCCTGATATCTGAAAACAGTTGTTTCATATGTTTGGTCCAGTTTTATTTATATAATATAACATGTACATACATAGTCTGTCTGGGCAAAGTCCAGCATCTCGTTGTTAATACAACGAGAATGGTTTGTGCCACATCAACATGACCCAGTAGCCAAGGAGAGTGGATTGGAAAGCACATACGTGGACAATAATAACTTCACTGTACTAGTCATTGGGGGCGGTAGAAGCCATTGAGGGAGCATATGTAGTTTGTGGCTGTCACATTTAAAATGAAATGATTGGCATAATTAGACTTTTTCTTTTTTGATTGAAACACACATGTGGAAGAGTGTGAAGGGGCTGGGGTCATGGAAACTGTGGCCCGGGGGAAATAAAGTAGGGGAATTCAGGGACAGCATGGGAAAGAAAGGAAAGCTCCGCGTACCCCTGAGCTATGAAATGGGGTCCAGGCCAAGTTCAACCAGATCTTCAAGGAGCAGACAGTCCCCTTTTGCCATCTGGGTTATAGAGATATTGGCAGCTGAGGACCAAAAAAGCTGGGATGCTTGCTACCCAGGAGGCAGCAGACTGATGGCCTAGTCCCCCTCTGAAGATACAAAGGGATGGTCACATCTATTGTTTTGTTTGAACCTCATAGTAACACGGGGAGGGAGAGTCCACCTCCTCTGCACCCTGTGCCTCAGCTGTGCTTATGTAGCTCCCAGGACTGTGCATTCCTGCCTCTGGCCTTGGCATGTGCTCTTCCTTCCCTCAATTCATTTCTTCTGGGGAAGTGCTATGAAGCCTTGGAGATGCAGTTCAGCTGTCACTTTCTCCAGAAGCCATTCCTGACCTCCCAGCCTCTCAGTTTCACACAACTTCCTGCACTTCCCTTTCTCAAAGTATATAGATCACCCTGTACCAGGCCTCGCAAATCTGGGAGACCCCCAGTACAGTGGTCTCCAAAGGGCAGTGCACAAGATGAGCCACTGGGGCTTAGGGTTAAAAAAACAAAACAAAACAAAAAAAAGACCCTTCTATATGTATTTTTTCATACCTCACCTTATTCTGAAGCTAGCCTGCCTACTTTTTAGTTATGCTCCTTAACCTTTGTACCTCAGTTTCCTCTTCTATAATATGGGATAGTATTATACCCTCTCTCAAAGACTTTTGTATGGATTAAATGAGAAATCTGTATAAGGCTCTGAGAGCAGGACCTAATGATACATTGTGGATGTTCAACAAAAGCTAGCTTTTTATATAATTCTATATATACCACATGCATATCATATATAAGTAAATAAATACACATGTTGGGAGTGTGTGCTCAAAACTGTCTTACTAATAGGAAACATTACTAACTTACTAATATAAAACTTGGTCAGGAAAGTTTGGAAATCAGATGCTGGGGACAGGGACCAGGCTTGATTCATCTCCACATCCTTAGAGCCTAGTGCTGTCCCAGACAACCATGGACAGAAACAAGTCTTGATGGATGCTGAAGCGGAGAACTGCGGTCCGGTTCAGGCTCTGTTGTTTATTTCTATATGATACTGGGCAGGAAACTTGACCTTTTGGGGCTTTAATTTTCCCCTTCTGTACAATGTCAGGCTTGAAACAGACAAAGACTGAAGGAAACCACAGAACAATCCAGGCTGGATTTAGGGTGAAGGGCGCCCTCTAGAGTTCTAATGGTATCTTTCTCTTGGTGCATTCTGGCCTCCATTCCTCCTCACCAGGGCAGATGATCCTGAATGTCCTTACCTGACCCCGCAGAGTTGACTTTCCAGCTTCAGATCTTGACACTGTCTCAGATGTCTCCAGCCCTCCCAGGACCTCACACTGCACAACTGTCTCTCTCTCCATTCACCCCACCACCACCTCCGCTAGGATTTTTTCTTTATGCAGCATGAGGCTGAGAAGAAACCTTTGAGGTCTCATGTCCAGGTTCAAATCCCAGACCTGGCACTTAGTGGCTACGTGATCTTGAGTGGTCACTTCATCTAGCCAAGCCCCCATTTCCTCCTCGTAAATTGGGGGTAATAATATCCACCTCAGAAGTCTGTTATTCTTAAATAACAAGGAGTGCATATAGGTTGTCACTCCTTTCACTGAGAAAAAGTACATGAGTTATTATTACAAATAAGTTGGAATATGTTTCATAGAGGAGAAGGACTTTGAATTAGGCCTTTAAAACTAAGATATAGAATTCTCCCAATTTTAACAATAGTTAACATGTATTGAGCACTTGGCCATATGCCAAGTATTGTCATTCCCCCCCATCTCATAATCATTAGTAAAATAATAGCTAATAATCATTAAACTCCTTCTGCTAGCTATGTACCAAACTCTCTAATATTTTCCTCTGTTTATTTCTCACAAACTCTATCAGGTAGATGCCATTATTTCAATTCCCATTTTACAGATGAGGAAACCGAGGCCTAAAGAGGTGAATTAATTTGTCCAATGTTTCACAACTAGTGAGCGACAAGGTCTACATCCTACGTTTAAAAATAAGAAATATCAGAAGATGGAAGCAGCGTGACTCCAGTCTATGCTTTACTTGCATTATCTCATTTAATAGTCACAAAATCTGCAATGTAGGTTCTATTATATTACCTGCATTTTGAAGATCAAAAACCCAGCCCTGGCTGGTGTGGCTCAGTGGATTGAGCACTGGCCTGCGAGCCCAAGGGTCACTGGTTCAATTCCCAGCCAGGGCACATAACCAGGTTGCAAGCCAGGTCTCCAGCCAGGTCCCCAGCTGCAGGCAGGTGAAAGGCAACCATATATTGATGCTTCTCTACCTCTCTTCCTCCCTGTCACCCCCTCTCTCTAAACATAATGAATACAGTCTTTTAAACCATGAAGATGAAAAACCCCAAAGATGAAAAGGATGCATTAATTCGTTTATGGCCACACAGCTAGGAAGTAGACTGGAATTTGGATTCATGTCTGACTATAAACTCACATTCTCAACCCCATATTAGCTTGCTCATACATCAATGTGCAAAGCAACTGCTTTTATATTAAAACTACCCAGACTTTTATTATTCTAATAATGATTAACATTCTTCCAACACACATGAAGCGCCAAGCTCTGTACTGATTTACATAATACATTAACATTCGCTGTGCACTTTTAGGATCCAGGTTCTGAGCTAATCGTCTTAGGCTGATTACTCATCGAAGCCTCACAAAAACCTGTAGACTCGAGTGTTATTATTATCCTTGCTTTACAGGTAAAGAAAGCGAGGTTCACAACTGATCCAAAGTCACGCACCTTAACTGTGAATTGGCAACTGAACCTACAATTGTCCGACTCTCTCCTGTCCACCGGTCAGGTCATCTCACTAGCCACCATCTCTCCTTATTTCTTTTTCTTTTTCATTAATTCTACTTGTTTCTGTTTTTGATCTGTCTCGGATCTACGACTCTCGCTTCACCTCATCAAAAGGCCCCGCCCCTTCAGCTTGAGTGCCCGCCTACTGGGCGGTATCATTTCCCAGAGCCTGTGGAAAGGTCCCAGAATTGCAACAGGCCCCGTCCTCACGCTTGATACCTGTTCCGATTTGTTCTGGTGCTGCGGACCGGGAGAAGGTGACACATCTATTGGCTGACGACATCGTACGGGTCGTAAACGGTGGAGACGGCCCACCGGCTTTTGCGCGGTGCCTTCTGGGAGTTGTAGTCTCAGACGGTCCGTTCTCCGGGTGGCGCCGTTCGGACTCCGCGTCCCAGCATTCCCTGCGCAAGTCCTGGAGCACTTCCGCCCAGTTGTGAAGTGGGTGTCTCGGTAGGTGAGTCTGGGTGGCGGGGCGGGGGCAGCTGAGACTCCGGCTCTGGGCTGGAGGCTTAGGAGGTGGTGGTGTCACAGGGGACCGGGGAAGGTGAGAGGGGAGAAGGACGCTTTTGTGGGTGGGTGGGAGGGGTCAGAGGATGCAGCGTCCGGAGATGGGAAGGGTCCCAGAGGGGTTGGGGACGAGGAGGGCGACAAGCGCCCGGGGCGTGAGCACGGCCTTAGGCCAGGAGGCGAGGACACTGAAAGAGGTTCTAGAGGTGGCAGCGTCGTGGAAGGGGCAGGAGACCACAGAGGGCAGGAGAGAGGGTTCTGGGGCAAGAAGTGAAAATAACAGGGCCCGAGCTGGAAGCTGAACCTTAGGAATAGCGTACCAGCCTCCAGTGGCCCCCTCGAGCGGGCATCTGCTTCGGCACCGCTTACACTTTGGCTCATGGATGGGACTTCTGGAACCCGGGGGGTGGGGCTGGCTCTTGGGTTCCGCCCCAAACCTGCGCCCCTTTTCTCGTGCGTGATGGAAGTGAATGGCACCGTCGGCCACTTGACCCAGCGGCCCTCTGGTTTCTCTCGCCTTCTTCCGCACCCTGGGGGCTTCAGCTCTTTCAGTTTCCTTAATGCGCTTGGACTCTGCCCTTTCCGTGTCAGGGGTTTGGCCGAAGCCTCCATCTTTCCACCTCCGAGCCTGGACAGACACTTGGTAGCTAGTGTGACCTGTTTAACGCACAAATCTCATCACGCCTTCAGCTTTAAGAACCAGCTGTGGCATCCGTCGCCGATGGAACTAAGTCCAAACACCCCAGTCTGATATTCAAGGCCCTTCGTGCACTACTTTGCAGCCCAGTCTTCCTGTACCCCACACTCCAGGGCTCCCCGGGCTTCCCCATTCCTTGAGGAGGCGGTTTGGCTTCCCACCGTTATATATGCTGTTCTCTCTAATTAGAATACACTCCCTCCTCTCTCCCGTCTCTGCCAAGAGAACTGGTTCTTTCTTCAGGAACCAACGCAGATGTTACTTTGTTCAGTTGCCTTATGTGGATAAAGTTTCCCCTCATCCCCAGCTCTCTTTTACTGCATTTTTCACACTTTGATCATCATTATCTGTGACTTTTTTTTTTTTGTTTCTTCCACTAGACTGTCAGCATCTTCAGGACAGAAACAATTTCCAAGTCACCTCTGCTTCCCTAATAAATACCTGATGAATGTGTGAATAAAGACCATCCAGGGTGAGCTTTGCTATACCAGGTTTGGAAGGTGCTGCTTCCATGGGCTTTCTAGGGAATGAGTTTTTTAGTCTTCTGTCTGTTCAGGCTGTTTTTGCTGGAAGCCGATTCAGTGCTTATGGGAGTGTAACCCAGGGTGGCAAATATGTGGAGCGTGTGCTGCCTCTTCCCTTTCCTGTATGTGGTAGACATAGCTAATTGCTCACAACACATATTCACGAGGGATTCAGCGTCCTTACTTAGCACAGTTGAATTAAGTTGGAGTTTTAAATGGAACCTATTTGCTTTCTCTGGTTTATGTCCTTAAGTGTGAGGTTAAGCAACAGCTTAGTCATCCAAATGGCTTGAAAGCCTCAGGAACTCCCAGATTTTTTCTCTTTGAAGGTCACAAACCAGCCTTGGCCTTTCCCAGGGGACTCAGGTAGATCTCTTCCCATTCCCCTGTTTACTGGGCAGGGCGTGGTGGGGGGTAGCTCTTCATGTCCACATCCATACTCACTACTGCCACCGGAGCCAGCATGCCTCTCAGTTTCCTGATTTTGACAGCAGCCAGCCCCCATCCTCGTTACTTAGGAAGATCTGCACCCTTTCTAGGTAGTTCTGGAGATTGGAAGAGACCTCTTAGATCACTCAACTGAAAGGTGGCAGAGTGGCAGCCCATGCGGAAAGAAGCCTTCTGTCATGCTTATTTAATCCTCAGGGTGCTTGAAATAGTTTTGAATAGGTCGCCAACATTAAAAAATCTGGAGTTCTGACTTAGAAAAATTAGGAGGCCTGTGGACACAGGGTCAGGGGTCCCTGTGGTGATCTGAAGGTAGCCACAGTCCCCACTACTCTTCCCCCACTCATTTACTCATTTACATTCCTGGCCTTTAGCCACTTAAATTTGTAGCCATTGATTTTGGTCTCACTGCCCCCTTTGCTCTACTCCCATCGTACTAATTGGGGAACCTGGGGCAACTGTTGAGTGGGGTTGGCTGTCAACTGCAGTCTAGAGAGGCTGTGGAAGCCACACGACCCGTACACAGTCACTCGGCAGATAAATGGCAGGAGTGGAACTAGAACTCTGATTTGCTTACTTCTGCCTTAATATTCTTTTCACGCTCCACACTGTCTTCGGACTTTGGGTGACTGGCAGGCCTAGAGGAGGCTACGTGGTGTGGGTAGAAAAGAAAATGACTGGAGAAAATGAATCTGGGCATATATTCTGATGCTACCATTTGCTAATTGTATAACCTTAAGTGAATCTCTTTCATAGAAGTTTAGTTCCCTAGATGTAAATTAAAGATAGTCATACCTCACAGGATAATGATGTTCTAAAGGCAGCATAGAAGGAGATAATCACATTTAGCCAAAAATCAGTCAGCCTGAAAACCCTTTGGCAAGGAGCCATTTAGAAACCAACACACTGTCTTTCAGTTAGCCAACTAGCACAGCTGGATTTTCTTGATTGAACACTAGGGGAGAGAGTTGGCTTGTGTTTGGGGACCATGTGGCAGAAGGACACTGCTCACAGTTGGTGGAAAAGACGCTTGAGGGAACTTGGGCCAGTCTGGGACCAGCAGAGTCATGGGTGCCATCACCGTTTGCTCCTTCTGGAACAGACGCAGAATTGGTGTACTTTTAAAATCGTGTCCTTTCTTCCTTTTCCTGCTGCTTATTTGTAGTTTAACTTGTGTAAGTTACAGATCAGCCAATGGCTGCTCAGCACTTAGGATGACCCAGAGACTCCTGGTAGTCCCAGCACTGCAGAATGCCCTTGTCCATGTTTTCCCTCTTGTCTGTGGGAAGCCACCCTGGTGTTGCTGACTGTGTGGACCTGCCTCTGTGGATAGGCTGCTATTCACATGTAAGGGAGGAGCAGAATAATCCTCAGATTTGTATTTGAAAATAGCCTCTGGGACGTTCAAGTCTTCCCAGAAGAAAATACCTGTTATCTGAGACTGGGCTTTGGGCCTGGTGGGACTTCTAACTGCTTATTTTGTTGTAGTGTTCTTTGTGCGGGGTCCAGACTTTGCTCTTGACTATCTTGCATTAGACTGTAACTTTTATGAAGGGAGAGACTGTCCTAGTTACTGTTGGCTGTCTAGCTCGCAGTACAGTGCAGGCTGCACAGTGGCATTCTGTAGATGCCTGGTGAATTAGTCCTTGTGTGAGAGTGACACAAATGTGTTTAGACTCCTGTGTGATTAAGCCTGTGGTGAAAGAAATTTCATGAAAGGTTAATTCTTTAGTGTGATGTAAATTATGGATCTTCCATAGGCCGTTAGGTTTTTAATGTACCAGCTTTACTGTTTTAATAAAAGGCAATGGAACTTCCAACGGTCCTGCTCTTTATCAGACACTGGGATGGGCATTGCGGATACAGAGATGAGTAAGATACAGCACTGACCCCAATAACGCAATCTAACGGGGGGCTCTGAGCTATAAACACGTAGCTACGATGATGCAGGGTAACATATACATTACAGGCATGTGGCAGATGCTTAGGGGATGCAGGACAGGGGAGGCGATTCTTAGAGAGAAGGGACCGGGGCAGGGCGTGATGAGAGCATAACAAGGGAAGCTGGAGGAGGATGCGTGGAGATTGGAATCCAGGTGAGGTGATGTTGAACTGGTAGCTGAGGGCCAAGTAGGAAATTGCCAGGTGGTCACGAGCTGTGCTCCTAGCCTCTCCCTAAATATGTGGAGATCTTTAGGATAGGCCTTTGTTTTCATCATTCTTGCCTTATTTCTGGACAGTCCTGTCAGATGGCCTGAAATCAAAATACCACCCTCCACAGTTCAGCTGTGTCATTCCCACGTGGCGGCGGCTGATAGCCTCCTTTGAGAAGACATTTGTTGGGTCATCTAGATTCTTTGGGAATGACACAAAGAGCTCATTTTTCCAGATAACCCAGCATGAGTGTTGTGGAGTCTTCATTGTGTAAGAAGAGCTGCCCCAGACGTTCAGTCAACGGCAGTTACCAAGAGCCTCCTGTGTTTAGTGCCCTTCATGCTTGTTGTGGGGGTGGGGGAGAGGAGGGTGGGAAAAAAAGAGGCCGTCATCTCTCTGAGGACACACGTATGTACACACATCCCTCTGATAACAACCTAGAAAGTAGCAAGGGTCATAGTGATGGAAAGAAAGAGGAGAAAAGAATTCCTTCTGGCATGAGTGTGGGCATTTTTTTTTAAATCTAGTTTGCATAAGGAGGCTTAATTATAATCCTTGCGTCATGACACATCATCATTCATTGACCATTATTTCACCATTTACTGAGTGCTTGCCGTGTCTGTGGAGCCCTGTGCCTGGTCCCTTAGGAACCCTAGGATCTAGTGGGTAGATAATTGTTAAGTATGATCTAGGCAGTGATGCAGAAACCATAAGGTGCCACCGGAGTTGTGGCTGAGGACTGAATCTTGGGAAAGTACAGTTTAAGCTGAGATCTAATGAGGTAAAGAAAGGGGAGACTGTTCCCAAAGGAGCTGCCAACATGTGGCCGGGTTCCAGGGCAGCACGACGCCTGACCTGTGAGCTGAACAACTGAAACACTGACTAGAGGGAGCACGGGAGGGAAGTGGGGTTGGGATGAGGTTTGTAGTTGCTCCTGAGGGAGTGGGGAGGTCACTGAAGGGTTTAGCAGGGAAGTAACATGGTCAGATTTTGATCTCGTCTGGTTGTGCCAAGAGTAGGCCAGGGGTTAGGGTGAGGAGTGGAGGCAGGAACGGGAGATAAGATGCTGATCCAGTGCTAAACGCGGTGATTCCCTGGACCAAGGTGGTAGCACTGGGGATGCAGGTGGTTGGAAGACCCAGTGGACCTGGTTTGGTGATGAACTGGGTGTGCAGGACCTTGGAGGAGGATGGTGGCCAGGCCTCCAGCGGCGGGAAGTTGATGGAAGGCGTGTGCCTTTACTGGACAGAGAGCTCTAGAAGAGTCAGGTTTGCAGGAGAAAATGATGGAGTCTGTTTTCGACCCAGTGAGTTTGAGGTGCTGAAGAGATGGTCAAGTGGAAATGTCTCGTAGGTGGTTGGGTTTTGGGGTATGGAGGCGTGGAGCTTGGTCCTTGTTGCAGTTTCGGGGTGCCATAGAGGTGGTGAAAACTTCCAGACAGTAGGATGACCAAGGGGGCGCGCAGAGTGAGTGAGGGACTCTGAGGAGAGCACCTATGGAGGAAGACTGGAGCTTTAGGGCCCAGGAAGAAGGGCCTTCTGGAGGGGGTGACATTTGACTTCCAACTGGAGGGAAGGTCAGGCTTGGGGCGTGTGGAGAGGGAAAGGCTACGATGGGACCAGAGCACGGAGACCTGATGCAGGCCCAGGTGTTAGGTGTGTCCCGGGGGATCTAATGCTGTGCTGTCTGCCACTGCGGTGCTGGCCCTGGTGTTGGTGCCCGATTGCGGCCTAACTTCTTGCTTGTGGAACGGGGGCATCCTTAGCACCCCATCCCACGATGTGGCAGTGTGGGTGTGGGGGGAATGAGGATGGTGGGGCTCCTGGGTCCTCTTGTTCACTGCTCTTCGTTCTTCTGATTCAGGCCTTGGAAGGCGTTTCCTCTCCCAGGAACCCCTTGAAGGACACGCCGTCGATGCAGGAAGACGCTGGATGAGGACAGCCCAGCTGGAGTGTGGTGACCCGGCCGGAGCATGGCTGTAGCTCTGGAATCCCAGGCCCAGGCCTCTCCCCCACCGGAGCTTGAAGAGCTCCTGATTGTGAAGCTGGAGGAGGATGCGTGGAGATCGGAATCCAGACCTCAGGAGGAGGACCGGGGCCCCATCCCAGGCCCGGAGGCCTCCCGCCAGCGCTTCAGGCAGTTCCAGTACAGGGATGCAGCTGGACCCCATGAGGCCTTCAGCCAGCTCTGGGCACTGTGCTGTCGCTGGCTGAGGCCAGAGATCCATCTCAAGGAGCAGATCCTGGAGCTGCTGGTGCTGGAGCAGTTCCTGACCATCTTGCCCAGGGAGGTCCAGGCCTGGGTGCAGGCACGCCACCCTGAGAGCGGCGAGGAGGCGGTGGCCCTGGTGGAAGATTGGCACCGAGAGACCCAGGCTGCAGGACAGCGGGTGAGGCAAATAGTCTCTTCTCAGAAAATGGGCCAGGCAAGGCAGCAGGGCTGTGACTGGGTTAATAATTGCCAAAGTAATCATTATTATTATTATTGAGCAGCTGACATTTATTGAGTGTGACTGAGTATTACACATTGTCCTACGTGCTTTCTGTGTATTAAGTCATTTAATCCTGACAACAATTTATTTAATGAGGTAGGTACTGATATCCTAGTTTTACCAATGAGGAAACTGAGACAGAGAAAAGATGGTAATGAATGGCTCAAGGTCACACAGGTGGTAGAGCCAGGATTTGAGCTCAGGCAGTCTGACTTTAAAGCCAGCATTCACAACCACTGCTCTAAACTGCTTCCCAGTACTGTATTTATCCTGTTGATGTGTGTTGTGTTTCATACTTAACAGAATCTTTTTACATGTATGATCTCTTTGGAATGCGTATAGCAGTAATGTAGGCAGACAGAAATAGCATTATTATTCCCATCATTTATAGATTAAACTTAAGTTCCTAAAAGTCAGGTGGTTCACCAAGCTCAGTCAGTGTGAACCCAGATCCTTAGGTTCCAAGTTCATTGTTTTATCCACTACATGACAGATGCCTCACCTGGAAACCATAGGAATTAAAATATCTCTGAGTCATGAGGCTCAAATGAAGTGTTAACTGTCACGTTTTGAGAGCTCACTGTGTGTCACTGTTCTAAGCTTCCATACATATTGCTTATCTAATCTACCCAGCAACCTGATAAGTAGGTACTGTTATCATCTCCATTTCTCTGAGTGAACAGAGACCCAGGTAAGTAACTTGTCCAAATCTACATTGACTTGAAAGTATTGTGGATTTAACTCTCAGTCTCAACAATTTGCAAGAGACCCGAAGGCCCCTGATACAATTTATAATTTTGCTATGGCACCAATTGTGAATCCTGCTGGGAAGCTGGTGTCTGCAGAAGCCCTTTGGCCACTGCAGGCTGAGCCAGCCCCCCAGAACCTCCATCTCAATGTCACCCTATTGCTTCAATTTGTCAACCAGTAGTTCTTGTGCTATTATACTTAATCACATTTTGTTGGGGGAAATGAGAGCTTTGGGAACATATCCCCTGCAAATGGTGGGGGTTTCTGTATATCGTAAAATATACAGAGGTGAGATTAGAGGATGAAAGATTAGAATTAGGTCTGCGGCTTGGCTTTTTGGATTCTTTATGAATGGATTGAAGCTACAGAGAGCATAATACTTCAGGTTACAGAACTGAGTATGAGAGAACAGAGTTTATTTTAATATACCACCCACCCTCCTGTATGATGTCTTTTAAAGAAACCAGCTATTTGTCTTAAGTGGCAGTGAAGCAACAAATGGAAGTCCTAGGACTTCAGGGCTGGAAGAAGAAGAAATTGAGGCCCAGAGATGAGAATTGACTTAAATCAAGGTCTTTATGATTCTGCATCTGTAAAATGAGAGGGTTGGACTACACCAAAAATTCTCAAATTATACCCACTGTGAGGAAAACTAAAAAAAAAAAAAGAAGGTAATGAAACCTTCTCTGTAATCTATTTTTCCTGTAACTTCTATTTTTTAACTTTCCCACCTGCTCCTTAGTGCTCACAAATGTCAAAACAAACGGATAAGTAGCTTGTTTTCCCCCAGATGCATACTTCGTAGTTTGTGATCTTACACTCATAGCTTAGTTACACGCCTCCTTCATTATCAACAAACATTCCCCACCGGGGAGTGGTACATTTGTTACAGTTGACAAACCTGCCATGTTATGTTGCTACCTTTTGTGTGAAAATGGGGAAGAAATAGAAATATGTGTTTACAGTTGCTGGAATATAAAGTAACCCTGAAAGGATGCAGAAGTGTGCTTACCTGTGGGGAGGAATGGGGGACAGAGGTGGGACTTGGGTATTTTCACTGAATATACCTTTATGTGTATTTTTCATTCTTGAGCCATGTGAATATTGAAACTGCCTGTTGAAAACATTGAAATACATTTATAAAAGTAGGGCATGTCTATAAGGTAATAGAAATTTTTATTATTGTAGGGGATTTAGGACCAGGAGATAACATCTTATCCTCTATCTCTGAATTTGCAACCACAAGAGTTAAGACATTAGTTTTATGATTGATAATGCTGAATTGGGTAATGTTATTTTTAAATTGATTATTCCCTTTTAGTTCATATATGTTCTCTATAGCTCATGAGCACTTTTTGCCTGAACTCCTACATTGAAATTAAAATTGCCTCTTCAGTTTTCCTTTGGAGTTAAAGTCCCTTATCTTTGCTTAACCTCCTGTTTTAAGGGTAGACGTGCTTTTCTGAAATAATTTTTCATTAAAAAATTTCATCTGTAATTCTTTGTCACTCTTTTTTCTTATATTTAGTTTTGAATGTTCTTTTCCTTTAGCAGAAAATACTTAGAGTAAGTATGTTTAGAGTTATAGTTGTATCTGTTTTTATGCTTTGCTTTTTAATGCATAACTGGCAACTTTTATCTTTTCTCTTTTTGGTAACTTAAAAAGCAGCCTGTTTTTGATGCTTAGAAATCATTTTTTAATGTCATAAGAATTTTACTTAAATCATCTCTTTATGACAAATTTGTTTTTAATAAGCTCTTTTTTAAAAAAGATTTTATTTATTGATTGAGTGATTAATTTTTAGAGAGGGGAAGGGAGAAAGAGAGGGAGAGAAACATTGATGTACGAGAGGTACATCAGTTGGTTGCCTCTCGCACACCCGCAGCTGGGGACCTCGCCTTCAACCCAGGCATGTGCTCTACGTGGGAATCAAACCTGTGAACTTTTGGTTCTCAGGTTGGCACTCAGTCCACTGAGCCCCACCAGCAGGGCTACAGAAATGTTTTGAACAGTAGTGGCTTTCTTGAGATACCTGCGTAGCCTTCATGTGGTGACATTGTCTGATGGCTTTATTGTCATACTTTGAGCCATCTTCGGGTCTTCAGAAGAGCCTGTTAACCTTTGAATCATAGTTGTGCTCCAAAGAATATTTCCTGCCCTGCCAAAATTGGTCTTACAGAACTGCTGACTGGGAATTTTGATTGTGTATAGGAACTGAAATTGTGTGAAGAGACCAGGTCCCTAAAGGTGGTGCAGGAACCGCAGAGCTTCCAGCTGCATTCGGTGGATCACTGGCCTGAGAGACAGTCCCACAGGCAGCGGGAAAGGAATCCCTGCTCTGACCATCCCCAGCACCTAGACACCAGGATGGCACCCCAGGCCTTGAAAGAGAGTGGTGAGCACCAAGAATCAGGGAACATCAAGGAAGAGGGGTCAGAGGGCTGGTAAGGAAGGGTACGTGGGGAGGAGGGATGCACCGAACTCAAGGCCAGGGATAGAATAGTGTCTCATGGATGCCCTGAGAGGTAGGGCAAGCTAAGCTTTGTCAAAGGAGCGAAGCTCCCAGGGATGCCAGCCCGTCCCTCTCCGCTGAGCCACGCTGCAGGTTCACGCTGGGACTGGGGCAAGGTGGTGCTCGTGGGAGCCGGAGCTGCCATCTGAATATGGCATGTCACTCACGGCCGCTTAGGTGCTAGCTACTCTTGAAGGGAAGGAGAAGGGGAAGCTGCCCTGGCTGAGGGAATGTCTCTCTGGGACCAAGCAGCAAAGCTGGACCTGAGGGAGTGGGCTCTGGCCACCAGAGCTTGGGTTTCAGAGACCTTTTCTTTTCCTCAGCTGTCCTCACTCCCCAAGTCCCTACTCTCCCAAAGCTGGGGAGCGCTGGAGATTGGGAGGTGACAGCTGAGTCCCAGGTAAGCTGCTCTGTTTTCCCTTTCCCTTTGTCACTTCTGTGCTTTTGCCCCTTTGCTCCAGTCCTTTCTCTGTGCCACCCCTCAGCAAAGGGCTGCAGGGTGCGGGTGTTGGCTCTGCTCCTTTCCCCAGTCCGCCGGGCCTCTCCTTGGTCAGGCTGCTCCTTGCTATACAAGCTCACGTAGAGTACCTCTGTGTGCCCGTCAGGGTTCCCAGGTGGTGATGGTTGAGCCCCTTCATTTGTGTGTCTCACAGGAAGCCCTGGGCCCTGGCAAACAGGCTGAGGAGTTTCACCAGGACGTCCCCGGAGACAGCTGTGGGAATGGCGTGTCCCTGGGTAAGGAACCAGTGGCCCCTGAAGATGTTGGGTTTCTGGTGCACTCGGTTCCCAAAGAGCATTTCATCACTCTCTTAAGATCTGTGCTTCTGTGAAGCCGCTGAATTCCAGACGGAGGAACAAGCCAGGATCCTGTACCAGCACTGTGCTGGCTCGGTGGAGCGTGGGGGGCGGAGTCGGCTGGACGGAAGCTTCCTGCCCTGTGGGCCCATCCCCTCCACACCCTCTGCGTTCACCACTTACCGAGTGAGCCCAGCCCAGGAGGCCAAACCACAGTGAGCAGCACACATCGCAGGGCTCAAAATACTTGAGGCCCACCTGACAGCACAGATTCCTTTCCTGTAGGCACATCGACACAGGAAGCCAAATAACAGGGAACCACTTCCCTGCGGAGTTTGGGATTAGACCTGTGAGTGGGGTCAAGTAGAGGAGCCAGCGATAGGTCTGTCTCGTTCGTGTCGGTAAGGTAGGGCGCTAGAAACTTGCTGGCTACTCGCTTGGCAGTGTGACCTCTCCCCCTTTTATATGTGATATCCGAGAAAATAGCGTTGAAAGGAACAAACTGTGAAATGCTAATCCTAGGCTGCTTTTTAGCTCTAAACTTTTTTCCTGGTGTTCTTAAAAAATTTAATTAAAGACTTCCTGTTTTGTTAGGATTGGGAGCTATTTGGACAGTAGTCTTTTAAATGTAGCAAACGGTTACAAAAAATAAGGAAATTTATTTTCTCTTGTTATTGGAAGTCCAGAGGAGGGTGTGCTCCACCCACAGTACAGACTGGCTCAGCCACATAGGTTCTTCCTTTTCACTCTCACCCTCAGTCTCAGTTTTATATTAAAGCTGTTGTGTGTTAGAGTCAAGAGAGAGGTACCGATGGCAGCTGAGGCCACAAATTTCTTAGCAAGAGAGGACTTACTCATACACACACACAAACGCACAATGAGACAGAGACCTTTCCTTCAACTATTGAATTCGTTCTGATTGGGTCAGTTTAAATCATATGTCCATCTGTGGACCTACGACAGTGACTTTTTGTATGATGTATTTTATAACAACAAAAAAGCAGATGACCAAAGCAAACAGGTCCATGAACATCCCTGATGAATGCTTCTGTTACCTCTAGTTATCTCTCTCTTACCCTCTAGGCACTTGGTGGGATTAGCTTGGGAATTTCCCATTGGCTTCTCAGGGAAGTATGTTTCAGGGACATTTTGGACAAACATTCTCCTTAACAAATCATTTCTATCATTTCTTTTTCTATAGGAGTTCCAGTGTCGAAACCAAATATCATCTCCCAGCAGGAGCAAGGACCCGAATTTTGGGGTCCAAGTCTTATAAGTTCGGGAAAAAGGGCCACTGCAGATTACAGCCTGGATGGGGAGCCAATGAAACCAGCTCCAGCCTTGGCCTGGAGGGACACAAAGGCCTGGGAAGAACACTGCCAGTGGGATGCGGAGGACATGAAGGTGTCAGGTGTGCACTGGGGCTATGAGGAGACCAAGACTTTCCTGGCAATTCTGAGTGAGTCCCCGTTCTCTGAAAAGCTCCGGACCTGTCACCAGAACCGCCAGGTGTACCGGGCCATCGCAGAGCGGCTGAGGGCCCGGGGCTTCCTGCGGACGCTGGAGCAGTGTCGCTACAGGGTCAAAAACCTTCTGCGGAGCTACCGGAAAGCCAAGAGCAGCCACCCACCGGGGACCTGTCCCTTCTACGACGAGCTGGAGGCCCTGGTGAGGGCGAGGACTGCCATCAGAGCCACAGGCGGTGCCGGAGAGGCCGTGGTCCTCCCCAGGCTGGGGGACAGTGATGCAGAGATGGAGGAGCAGGAGGAGGGGAGCTGGGAGCCAGAGGAAGCCACAGAGGATGGGAACGGTGATGACCCGGCCACTGGCGAGTCTGTCCAGGGGCCCCCACTTCCAGGGGGCCTGGCTCTGTTCCAGAGTCGTGTTGGTAAGAACACAGGCATTATCACACCCCCTGCCAGCCCTCTTCCCAGCCAGAGCCCTGCCTGCGAGGTCAGAAGGCTGGATTGGTGCTGCTGGAGTAAGGCGCCCAGTTCCTGCAGTCATCCTTAGGGTTTTCCTCTCTTCTGTGACCAGTCCTCATCATATCAATTTTCTTAAAGATAGAAAAGCCATTTGTTAAAATCCCAAGGGGCCTTAAAGCACTAATTCAGTTTCCCAGAGAGTATATGGGGCTGATCATAGGCGTTGCATGAATAAACCTTTAATTTTGATGTGTACAAACGCCAACACCTATGATTTCACAGATTGTCAGTTTAGGGAAAGAAAGATGTTGAGTGAAATATTTAACAGACAGAGCAGAAATCATGACAGCATATGGAAGAAAAACCAGTGTTTGGGGAACACACATGTCACTGTAAAAGGGGGAGCACTGAGGCCTAAGAAAGGAGCACTTATCTCAGGATCTGAGGTGGCAGGGCCAGGGCCAGGGTTGGAGCGCAGGGCCCCAGTGTCCCTTTATGTGGGTTTCCGTCTGCCTGCTGCCCCTGGCTGGCTGCCCGCCCATGTGCCTGCAGAGGAGTCAAGGACAGGCCACTTGCTTCTCCTCCTTCCACAGATGAGGAAAGGGCACCCTCAGTTGGATTCTAATGTCATTATTTGAACTTTATCATGTCTTTAGGGGTTCTCAGTTTCCATATTTGTTACAAGGAAAATTAATGAAAGTAGAGGACATGGATTGATTAGATATAGAGTGTCTCTTGTATTCCAGTTATAGGTCTTTCCCTGAACCAGCCAGCTGATGCCAGGGGAGTGTCACCTGGAGTAATATGGACACCTAATTCTCCCCTTTAGCCAAGACCCTTACACAATCTCATAGAAGGAGTTGGGAGCAGGGGGTAGGCTCTGGCGTAGCCCTGAGAAGTGAGGTATGTTCTTTGTTGGTACCCAGGAACCTGGGTAATTTCTGAGGTGCCTGTGTTCTAGGCATTTAACAGGGCAGGTGACCCCGACCCCTGATGACCTAGGCAAGTCTCATTAAGTCTCACAATTCTAAACTCTTCACTCCTGACAGCAGGTGTGCACTGGGGCTACGAGGAAACCAAGGCCTTTCTGACCATCCTCAGTGAGTCCCCATTTCCTGAAAAGCTTCGCACCTGTCACCAGAACAGCCAGGTGTACCGGGCCATTGCAGAGCGACTGTGTGCACAGGGCTTCCTGCGGACGCTGGAGCAGTGTCGCTACCGATTCAAAAACCTCCTTCGCAGCTACCGGAAAGCCAAGAGCAGCCACCCACCGGGGACCTGTCCCTTCTATGAGGAGCTGGACTCGCTGGTGAGGGCGCGGACTGCGGTCAGAGCCATGGGGACCGTCAGGGAGGCATCGAGCCTCCCTGTGTCTGGGCGGAGCAGGACAGAGGCTGATGACCAGGAGGCCTGGGATGAGATGGCAGATGAAGATGTCATCAAGCCTCCAACCCCATGTCCTGATATCCCAGATACTGGTAAGCAAGAAGTAATTGGACGTCCACAAAAATCTATGAGCACACAGACAGAGTGAGGGAGCCCGACTCGTTATCTTATCTCTGGACTGAAAGAAGATAATTGAATAGCAAAAATATTTGTACTTTGCTCAGATTATGTCTAATTTACTCCTGAATGAGACAAGCAGCCAGGGTTTTACTAGGATTCATTTGTGCAGTTACAGAGTTTGTTCAGTCTCATGTGATGAAGGACTGACTGACTGTAGTAGAAGGAGGGGGTGGGATAAGAGAGTTGGCTGGGGAGATGGCCAGCTGTTTGGTTGGGGCTGGGTGCTTTGGTGGCATCACCAGGTCCCAGACTGTTCTCCAGCTCTGCAGGTGAGAAATGGCGTGTATGCATTGAAACTTGGTCAGTTTCATGTTAGTCACATTTGTAAGATGTGCCATATAAAAGATAAGATGCAGGCCCTGGCTGGTGGCTCAGTGGATAGGTTCTGGCCTGCGAACCCAAAGGTCTCTGGTTCGATTCCCAGTCAGGGCACATAACCAGGTTGCAAGCCAGGTCTGTAGCTGGAGGCAGGTGAAAGGCAACCGTACATGGCTGTTTCTCTCCCTCTCTGCCTCTCTTCCTTCCCCTCTCTCTAAAAATAATAAAATCTTGAAAGAAAAAAATAAGTTGCAGATTCATGTTAGTCAAATTCACAAGGCACAATATACAGATATAGGCACTAAACTAATGAATGAAAAAACTACATTTCTGTTCATTCTTTCAGGTTTTGAGATGAGGCATGAGGATGAAGACCAGAGTTCAGAGCAGGATATTTTTGAGGATTTGCCTGGAGCGTTGTCAAAATGTACTGCAGAAGTTGTCTGCCACCGTCACCATTTGGGGGAAGACAGTGAAAATGAAAATGAAGGTGAAGAGCAGTCAGGAAATCTGCCACAGGAACAGTGGGAAGAGTGTTCTTCTGAAGAGGACTTAGAAAAACTTATTGACCAGCAAGGCCTGTACCTTGTGGAGAAACCCTACAAGTGTGACACCTGCGTGAAAAGCTTCAGTCAGACCTCCCACTTCATCGCCCACCAGTGGACACACACAGGTGAGAAGCCCTACAGGTGCCTCAAATGTGAGAAAAGCTTTAGTGACCGCTCCAACCTCAATACCCACCAGAGAATTCACACTGGAGAGAAGCCCTGCAAATGCCTCGAATGTGGGAAACGCTTTAGCGACCACTCCAGTCTTGCCACCCACCAGAGAATCCACACAGGGGTAAAGCCCTATAAATGCCGGGAATGTTGGAGAAGCTTCAACCAGAGCTCAGACCTTCTGAAACATCAGAGAATCCACTTGGGAGGAAGTCCTGACCGCTGTGGTGGGCCTGGGGAGAACTTCCGCCAAAGCAAGTATTGTAGCGCTCACTGGAGGAACGTGACGGAGGAGACGTCTGCTGAGCAACATCCAAGTGCTGATAAGAACGTGAATTCTCCTGGATTGCACAGCGCCAACTCAGGGGAGAAACTCTATCAGTGCTCTGAATGTGCAAGAACCTTCTCCAAGAGCTCTGCCCTCATCAGCCACCAAAGAATCCATACGGGAGAGAAACCGTATGAATGTGCTGAATGCGGGAAAAGCTTCAGTAAGAGCTCCACGTTGGCTAACCACCAGCGAACCCACACTGGGGAGAAGCCATACAAGTGCACGGACTGTGGGAAGTGCTTCAGTGAGCGCTCTAAACTCATCACACACCAGAGAGTGCACACGGGAGAGAAGCCCTACAAATGCCTCGAGTGTGGGAAATTCTTCCGTGATCGGTCTAATCTCATCACTCACCAGAGGATTCACACGGGAGAGAAGCCTTACAAGTGCCGAGAGTGCGGGAAATGCTTCAACCAGAGCTCTAGTCTTATTATTCACCAGCGAATCCACACTGGAGAAAAACCCTACAAGTGCCTGGAGTGCGGCAAAGACTTCAACAATAGCTCCCACTTCAGCGCCCACCGGAGAACCCATTCAGGAGGGAAAGCATCATAGGAGACGACTCCCCCCAACAACAAAAAATGTGTATTTATATCTCCCAAGATTATAAGATGGATGGTAGAAAGAAACTTTCCCAGTTTTTTTCCCAGGGAAGTTATCTTGATATAATCCAGGTAATTTGAAAGTGAATTACAGATGCTAAGGATCCAGGCTTGAAGGCACTTTTAAGTGTAATTTATTTTTCTCCTATGAAAAGTCTATACTCAGCCCTCAGGCCACCCTTACATTTGCTGTTGTTTAAGGGCTTTATCCGTGTTTTAGCCAAACTGATCACTTAGGGGGTTAGAAGCAGATCAGTGGTCCTGATCAGTTACTCCAAACCTCACTGTGCCTTCACACCGTGCATGTGCGCACACCCCATCAGTGCACATGTCTATCACTGCACATGCCCATCAGTGCACATGTCTTATCAGTGCACATGCCCATCAGTGCGCACGCCCCATCAGTGCACATGTCCCATCATAGCACATGCCCATCAGTGCACATGTCTATCACTGCACATGCCCATCAGTGCACATGCCCATCAGTGCGCACACCCCATCAGTGCACATGTCCCATCATAGCACATGCCCATCAGTGTACACGCCCCATCAGTGCTCATGCCCATCAGTGCACACGCCCCATCACAGCGCATGCCCATCAGTGCACATGCCCATCAGTGCACATGCCCCATCATAGCACATGCCCATCAGTGCACATGCCCCATCAGTGTGCATGCCCCATCAGTGCGCATGCCCATCAGTGCACACACCCCATCACAGCACAAGCCCATCAGTGCACACGCCCCATCAGTGCACATGCCCATCAGTGCGCATGCCCATCAGTGCACATGCCCCATCAGTGCACATGCCCCATCAGTGCACATGCCCATCAGTGCACATGCCCATCAGTGCACACGCCCCATCAGTGCATATGCCCATCAGTGCACACGCCCCATCAGTGCGCACGCCCCATCAGTGCTCATGCCCATCGGTGCGCATGCCCATCAGTGCACACACCCCATCACAGCACATGCCCATCAGTGCACACGCCCCATCAGTGCGCACGCCCCATCAGTGCGCATGCCCATCAGTGCACATGCCCCATCGTAGCACATGCCCATCAGTGCACGCCCCATCAGTGCGCATGCCCATCAGTGCACATGCCCCATCAGTGTGCACGCCCCATCAGTGCTCATGCCCATCAGTGCACATGCCCATCAGTGCGCATGCCCATCAGTGCGCATGCCCTATCGTAGCACATGCCCATCAGTGCACATGCCCCATCAGTGTGCACGCCCCATCAGTGCACATGCCCCATCAGTGCGCATGCCCATCAGTGCACACGCCCCATCAGTGCGCATGCCCATCAGTGCGCATGCCCATCAGTGCACATGCCCCATCAGTGCACATGCCCATCAGTGCGCATGCCCATCAGTGCACATGCCCCATCAGTGCGCATGCCCATCAGTGCACATGGCCATCAGTGCGCATGTCCATCACTGCACGTGCCCATCAGTGCGTATGTCCATCAGTGCACACATGCCTTTGGTGCCATGTTGGCACAGGCCACACACTCCTGCGAGGCAGTGTTGAGTGGGCCGTGTCCTCAGAGGAGAGCTCCGAGACTGGTGGGGAGAGGGGCATAACTGAGAATCAGGCCAGGAGCAGGCCACCCCAAGCTCAGCAGAAAGTGGGCACCACAGTGACATGCTATTCGTATTACTCATTGTAACAATAGCAAAAATAGGCAGTATTTATTGAGTGTTGGCTCTTCAGTAGGCTCTGTGCTCAGCACTTTATACACACGATCTCATTTAATCCTCACAACAGGAGGTAGGTACTGACAGGTCTCCCCATTTCCCAGGAGAGCAAAGCTGTGCTTGGGAAACTTGAGTAACTTGCTTGGGTCACACGTCTGAAAACGGCAGGGGCCGGTTTCAACCAGATTGGCCTCTCCAGACCCTGAGGTGCCCTCCCTACCATGGTGAATTTCCCCTCATGTGAGGGCAGGTAGGATCTCAAAGTGCTTTGCAGACCCTCTGTCCTGTTAACGTTCCTTTCAGAATTCTAAAGATTCAAGGGCTTGTACAGAACTGGCAGTGTCCTGAGCAGAGATGAGTGGTGACTAAAGCACTGGATGTGAATGTCTATCTGTACAATACTGTGGGTGAGAGATGCAGGTGGGCTGAGATGGGGAAACGTAGCCAAAGTGAGGTCCCTTCCAATGGGACAAGGCTTTGGCCAGGGAAAGGGGGTTTAGGAACTTCCCTTTGCTGCTTGTCACCTCTGGGCAAGTAGTTACGTTAAACCTGACAACGTGACCTGCCTGACCTGTGTTTGTTCATCCCAGAGTCTGTCTCCCTGGCCCTTTCCCTGGTTGCATGGCCCATGCTTTGCGTCTGATCCCCAGGCCCAGACAGGGACGCCAGGGAGGAGGGAGTGTGTGTGTGCGTGTGTGTTGTGTGTGTGTGTGTGTGGTATGTCCATCCTGAGCTGTCCTGTCCCAGGCCTGCCCCATGCCGCCCAAGTGCCGGCCCTTAGGACCAGCCTCCTGCGCAGGCAGGCTGGATCTGGAAGGTTTGCTCACACAGGATGGTTTTCTGCTTTTCCACATTTTGGCCTCTGGAGTTTCTCCATAGGAGGGTTTAGAAATGTTAACCAAGGACTTTGGTTCCCATTGGACTTTAAAGGGAAGCCCCTCTCCTGACATTCACCTGTGACATTGGGGTGCCATTCATTCCCTTGTGATTTCATGGACTTGGGAAGGACCTTGAGAGGGAACTTCGATTCACCTGAGAGGAAGTCAGTGGAGATGTGCACTCTATTCTGTGGCCATCACTCTACCCTGTCCCTGGCTTCCCAGGAGCCAGTTAGCCTGGGGCCACTGCCTGCCAGCTCCTCCTGGCTCACCTTTCTTGGCTCAGTTATCTCTGAGGGCAGGGGCTGTGGGTCATGCCTGGAACCAGTAAGTGACAGAAATGACAGCAATAGAAGAAAACAGGGAATCAACCATGTGAGCTGAGAGGAAGATCCCAAAGGAGGGAGTGGGAGTTTCAGGGAAAGCACAATGGTGTGGAATATCACAGATTCAAGGCAAGGGCGGGAACCTTGGTTCTTAGCACTATTGGGGTGTAAAGTGGGAGGAAGGGAGCAGTAGGAGCTGAGATTGGAGGGGTGCTGGGTCAGTGGGATAGCCCCTTAGGTCTGAGTGGAGCTTGGGTGCCAGGCTGAGGTGATGTGGTCAAGAGGATGACACCCAAATCTCGTAGCTGAACGGCACTTGGATGTGCTGCAGTTTGGATGTGCTGTTAGGACAGTGGTCCAACATTCCAGTGTAGGGGGAGGGTCTGAACTAGGGAGCAGCTGGATTTGAGGGTCTAGAGGTTTCTGAGGCCGAGGTGACAGCAAAGGAACGCTAGAAGGTTGTGGGGATGGCGTGGAGCATGTCATTCAGAGCTAAGGATACAAGGGGATGGGCCCGGAGGCGTTTTGAACTTGGGAAGCCTAGGGGACATCCGTGCAGCAGCATACGGCAGGCATTTGGAGATGCGGGAGAGGGTCAGAGTTGTCTGGGTGTGAAAGGGAGCCGGACTCACGAGAAAGGGAGTACATTCAACCACAGAAACGTGGGGCCAGGACAGAGCTCGAGATGCACCAGATGGGGAGGAGGGGTAGACCACTCCACCACCGCCTCCTGCTGCACACTGCTGCCACCTCGTGGACACTGTCTCCTTCATTGCTGACACCTGGTTCCTCAGTGTAGCCCTGAGTCTGCGATGCCTTCACCACGGAAGCCACACTGAACTCTGTGTAGCGGGGAGATGGTTGTCCCCTCCCCACCCGGTGACTGTTGCTGTTCCCCTGCTTTGGGAGTGTGCCAGTGTGTTTCCAGGGAACAGTTCTGATGTTTACTACCTATCTCCTTTCACGTAACTCTGAATGACAGGTTCAGCTGTCGTGTGAGAGCGAGGGCATTGTGGGCCAGGAGAGAACGGCGTGGGTGTGCCCTCCGTGTACCTGACCTCCTTTGGAAGGGGGTCTCTCAGGTGGCTTCCATGTTTGGGACCTCTCCCTTTGCCAGGACACCCAGACATCCTCCAGCAGGTTTCCATGGCTCGAATAAACTGGTACCTGGTTTTGTATGTTCTGAGCTTTGTCCATGTGCATCTGCTCCTGGGAAGTGGACCTCAGCTGCAGAGCCAGGGGGGCAGTGTCTCAGCTAGTGTTGTCACAGGCAGAGCCTGGTCATGGCAGATGGAAGTGACTGCCCCCGGGTGGTACCCCATGTAAGCCGCATCCCCTCACTCCATTCTGTTCTCTCCAAGACAGGCAGTAGCCCCTTGGAGGCGACTAGAAGAAACTGTGAAAGGGCTCATTCCGCAGACTCCCCAGTAGGCAGCTGGGGATGGAAAAATGTACTTTAGACAGATTCCAGTTTTCCTTAGCCTGTGGCCCCAGCTGCTGGACTCATGGTTGTGGCTGCCTTGGCCATAATGTCTCCCATGTCCCCTGCCTGAAGGCGTGTAAGGCAACTGGGGTCCTCCCATGCTGGAAAATGTGGCAGCAGTCTGGGCCCCTGGGTTCTCCCCACAACATTCTGTTCTGGGACCCCCAATGGGGATAGCTCTCCGCCTTCAGGCTGCAAGAAAGTTTATTAGTCATTTTGTAGACAGGGGGCAGAAATTTTGGAGTCGTGATGGCAGCAATGGTCAGAAGGGTTGCTTCTCACATTACCCAGGTTGCCCTGCGTCTTTGTGCTCGACTTCTGTCCTAGCCCCACTTCTCCAACGTTCCATTCACTCTTTCTGTTGTGTTCTTACCACTGTGTGGATGCCGAGAACTTCCAGATCTGTCTTCTGCCCTGGGCACCCCTCTTAGGAGTTTAGTTGCTTGCCAGCCAGGCCTACTTAGATGACTCCTGGCCCCTCCAGCTGCCATGTCCACCTGCTGCCATCTTTGGCCTCTTTGGCCACTTGTTTGGCACGTGCATGTATGTACACCTGCAGGAACTCACAAACATCCCCCCCTCCCCAGTCCAGTGAGCATTACACACTCAAGACTTACTGCAGATGCTCCCTCAGACACCCTCCCTTCTAGGCACATTTCCCAATTATCCAGCTGCCTGGGAATGGCATTTTCTGAATGGAGCTGGTACCAACAGTCAAAATTAGCCCTGTGAAACATCCACTGACCTAATTTTTGATCCCATCCTCCCTTTGGACAGCCGTTAGTCCCCCTCCTCTTAGTAGCAGGCACCAATCTGAAGCCCCTGCCACAGTCCAGTACTGGAGGTTGGCGCTGCGTTTAGTGGGAGGTCAGGGAAGCTGAGCGGGAGAGGTGGGGTGTTCAGGCCTGCCTTGGAGCCTCGGGTGACAGGCAGCTCTGGCTATTTTCACACCCTCACCATCACTGTCACCACCAGCATACCTACTGCACCACTGCTCGCTCACTCTGATTTTCAGCAAGTCTGGGATTACCTCCAAATGCACATTCTAGGGGGTACAGGCACATTCTTCCTTGCCTCACCATCCCTTCTACCACCGTGTGATGACCTCTCAGTTCCTTCTGGTGCATCTTCCACACGTCCGGGACAGGAGCCTACGCCCCAGTGACCCTGTCCTATGCTGCTTGGAGGAGCAGGCAGAGGGCTTCAGAGCCACTGTCCTCTGTATGCATCAGTTTCCCCATTTCTCAAGGCTGAGCTGCTTTTTCCTGGGAGCCACTTGGTTAATCCAGAGCATCAGAGAAGTCAAGGGCAGATTCCAATGAAAGATTCTGCCTAAACTCACTGTACAAGTAGAGTAGGGGTTCACACAGCTATTGATTTTCTCCTCGGGGCACAGTGAGTGATTTCCTTTACACGTGATGATCCTGAGCATGTCCGTCCCATAATACATAGTCCTACAGTTGCTTTTTTTTTTTTTTTTTTTTTTAATATGTTCACTCATTGTAGGAAAACACCTGGAGGGTGAGGCCAAGGGAAGGAAGGGTGAGAAAACAAGTCTCTCTAAGGCTGGTTCTGGTTCTGGACGTGCACTATGGTTCATCCGAGTCCACGGAGGAGAGGAGCCGCAGGTGAGGGCTGGCAGAGCCATTGATTGTCTCAGGGCTCTCCTGAGAGTCACTGGGCTTGGGGAGCCCTCCTGTGGTGCCAGGTAACATGTGATACAGAGTGGAGAGGCCTCCTCTTCCTCCTTCCATGTAAGCATGGCTCAGCTTCTGTGTTTGGGCAACTCCTAGACCAGAGTGGTTTCTGCGAGTTGTGTTGCGAGGCAGCGGAGACCAGCAGGAGGTGGGCAAGGGAGGATAGTGGAGTTGGTGGCAGGAAACTTCTTTGAAACCCTCCTTGCAAATTTTAGGTGGTGGGGGGCGGTCAGGGCAGGAGAGCACCTCTGCAGACAGTGCCTTATTCATGACCACTTGAAGCTCCCCCCTCCCCCAACCCAACCCCACCCCTGAAGTTTCCCAGAAGTGGAGTGCAGCCATAGGCCAAATGGGCTGAAGGTCACACCCACTAAACCCTGGGGGAAAGAGAAAACACAGAAGGGAGACATTATGGTTGATTTTGGCTTCTGACCACGGAATTCGAATGGATTACATCTTGGCCACCAGGGGGCTCAGAGACTGAAAGCCCAATTCGAAAAGCAGATCCGGCTCTCCTGGCCTGCGCTTTGTGCACCAATCCCTGGCCTCAGTTTGTTTTGGCTTTGTTCTCACATCCTTCTCCCTTATTTTCTTATCAGGTTACGTATACATCTCTTAAAGCTAGTCAAATCCTATTTTGGGGATGAAGTGATCTGATAATTAAATTATACGGGTTAAACTGCCAATAAAAAATGAAAATGAAAAAAGAACCTGCGCTGGATTCTCTGGCATCTTCCTGGTTACACGGAGACCCCGGAGGGAAAGGAGGCAGGTCCGTGAGACCCAGAGGCTGCCGGGAGGACTAACCCCAGGTGCTGCCCGGCCACCTGCCTTTCCTCTTCTCTGTTCTTCAGACGTGGCTGGTCGTGCATGCCCCGTGCGTCATGGCTATTTGCCTGTAGCAGGTGGCTCTTCGATCTGCTGACCTCCACACACCTGAGACCCAAATAATGTGAGGATGGTTATGGATGAAAAAAAGAAAGGTGTGCCCAGGGGGCTGAACCTTGCTGATGCTTCTCATCAGCCTCCCAGTTCAGAAGCTGAGCCTATATTCTTTGTACCTGAGAAAGCGGGGAGAGGTGGGGATGGGGTCTTTAAGGGGACTCGCTCCCTTCCTCCCTTCCCCCATTTCCTTCAGGTAACACCCAGAAGACTGTAGCTCAAGGTTGAAATTTTCTAGTAAACTTTGACTTTTTATCTTTGTTAACTGGAGAATAGGTAACACTTTGCCTTTTAGATGGTTATCCTTAAATTCTGATTGTGAGTTGGGGTGAGTGGGGGAGAGAGATTGGTTGATTTCAGAGCTTAACACGTTAAGGTATTTGACCCATTGTGAGTTAATTTTTGCAATGGTGTAGTCAGTTATCACTTTTGCCAGGAGTTCCCAACACATCACAGAGGCAACACCAAGCAATTTAACTAAGAGATTTCCATGGTTGGCTTTTAGTCCCAAATATGTCTTTCCTCCCCTTCCTCAACAAACACTTGTTCCTAGCTATTAAAAAAAAAAAAAAAAAAAAAGACATAAACATGTAAGAAAACAAATGCAAAAATTTATATTTTATTTGAATTCAAAAAATTTAAAATTGCTTTCAAATTCAGGAAAGTACCATAATGCAGAACCCCAGGGGGAGCCTCATATACAGAGACAGATAAATTAAATGTATATACTGCAGACAAGCCAAGGTGTGTAGATTACATATTTACAGCACTTGATGTTTTCTGAAAACCATATTTATACATTTTATTACATTTACAAAAAAGGTTTCCACTACCAATTACCTACAATAATGAAAAAAAATTTACACCTTTTTTCTTTCATTTTTGATACTGTACAAACTTTGTATAATAAAAATATATCTCTGTACAAAAGATTTTTTTTTAAACTTTTTCTTTTTTCCCTCATGAGATGGATGGTGATGGGTATGTGGTGTGAATTGTGGGTGAAGGGTCTTGTCTGCCTCGTCCCTTCCAAGCCTCTGGGGGCAGAGAGGAAAATGCCAGAGGTGGGCAGGGCGGTGCGCAGCAGAGTGCCGGGTGCCTCACCAGCAGGTGCTCCTGGGCATCGTGGGACCTCACAAGGGGACACCGGAGAGGAGTGGAGGCAGGGCTGGAGGAGGAGCCCATGGTGGGTCTGAGAGGAGTGAATGAAGGGGAAAGAGAGCAGCCAAAGAGCTTCCTGCTCCTGTCTCCAGGGAAAGAGAGGTGGGTGCGTGTGTGTTTGCCTTGCCCAATCCTCTCCGGCCAAGCCCTGGGGGCTGCGACCGAGAGCTGGTGTGGGCAGCACTGGGCCTCTGCCACTGCCAGTCTCAATCGCCTGCGGGGAATTCCTTTCTCCCCTTTACTCCAGCCAGTCTTTATGTTGGTCAGAATTTTCATGGTTTCAACCCACAATCTGCTCATGAACTAGGTGTCCCTGCCACGCTACTCCCACACATTTCTATTTGTCATTTCAAAATGTGATACGAACATCTGAGGCCAGTGTGTCACACATGCACACGTGCTTAAGCCCCTGGGGACCTTCCCAAGGACAGAAAAAGTGACCCTAACTGTCATAGTTTGATTCCTGAACTTGTTATATTCCCAACAATGCTTGTCTCAAATTCATTAATGATCCAAGCACAATGTACCTCAAAATAAATCAAACCCACTGGCAGGAGCTGGAGAGAACGTGACCTTCATCCACTCAGCCCCTTTGACGCGGGAGCACCCAGGTCCTCTGTCGGCTGCGCCAAGGGGCCGCTCCTCGCCCTGATGCTGCCCACCTGGAGAGCGCAGACCCCAGAGAGGACACCTGGGCTCCCCACCTGGCTCCCCACCTGGCAACAGTCCTACTGCAGACACTCGTCTACTGCTCCCCTTCTTCGGTGCCCCTTCTGGACCTGGGTTTCTGGCAGCCAGTATAGTGGCCTTTGGGGTTAGAGCCACGTGGGTTTGCAGCCTGGCTCCACAGTTTACTGAGGCTTACAGCTCTTTACCGTTCTGGGCTTCTATTTTCCCATCTATAAAACAGGAATCATCATTCTTATGTTTTGGGTTGTTGCAGGCCTAGGAATGAGATACAAGTGTTGGGCACAGAGAAGAAACTTACTACACTGTAGCCACTACTTTTTTAGCCACTGGGGTAGGGTCGCTGTCCTTTCCCTTCTAGCACCTCCCCAGTGCCTGCAGACTTGGCATCCATCTGGTCACAGACTTGTTTCTTTTGTTGACTTGACCTTGGGCTCTGGAAGATTCTCTGCCTTTCTTTTCCAGCGCTGCCTGGAGCCCAGAATGACTTTTTAATTCACTGGGCTTAGAATGCAATAAAATTATGTTGGAAACAATAGACTGATTCCCAAACTATTTTTTAAAATGTTTTTCTGCGCTTGTGGTAATCCTTGCTGTCATTCTGCAGCAGGGACCATTAGTCTGCAGACAGCTGGTCTCCGAGTACTGACCACGCAGATGCATCCAGGTAACACCTTCACAGTCTTGACCAATGGGGCAGGGTATGCTGACTTCAATGCTGTCAGTGCTGCCTCCTTTTCACCTCTTCTTTGTGGGGGGCAGGGCATGAGCCATCTTTCATACCATTTCTCTTCTTTAAGCTTTCGTGGCCTCTCCCACAGACACAAATGAAGGAGGTATATGTGTGTGTGGTGTGTGCACAGGCACACATGTGCTCAGGCCCACACGCATGTGCACATCCACAAGCTGCTCTGTGACTTGAAATTCATCGCTTCCTCCCTCCATCTCAGCCTCCTTCCCCTCACTGGCCCTGTGAGGGCACAGAGGGAGTCCGTCCAGGGTGGCAGGTGCAGAGCGCGGCAGGGCAAGGGCCCAAGTCCAGCAGTAGCAGACGCAGGCGGGCAGAGGGGTGAGGAAGATGGGCACTGGGCACTGTGCTCAGGGGAGCTGCTTCATGTCCCCTGGAGAACTGGGAACAAACAGATCACACCGGAGTTTGTCAAAGAAGAGAGGCAGTGGGCAGTGGGAGAGGAGGGGAGCAAAGAAAAGCAAGAGCAAATTACAGGAGGAATAAAGGGAAGAGAATGTAAGAAAATTTGTTGCCTTGATCCTTATTTTCAATTTTTAATCTTCCTAAACTGAGGGTGGGTGTAGCATCCCCACCTAACTGCAGCAGAACATCTATTTTCCGGATGTCGTCTTTTCCCTGAGGGTCGACTCATGTGTTGGGCACAGGAGACCTGGGCCCAGGGCCACCCCGCTTTTAGAGGCCCAGGAAAATGTTTTCATTTTCGTTTCTTTCAAAATCAGAAGGAAAAATGACTATAATAATAATGACGATATAATAATAACTCCTGCTTAGATTATGCTCATTTGGTAAAAGTTACAAAGTAGCATTTCCATATATGCATTTTTTAATGGAGGAAACCATCTCTGAAAGTCATCACCCAGCCCTGCCTGCCCTCTTGCCCCTCACCCACTAACATCCCCGGGCCTCAGCGACTCCCTGCGTGGGGTTTCTATTTCAATTCCAACTGTGCTGGATAGGCTTCACTTGAATTTATGACCTCATCATTCATTTTAAGTGAATGTGTGTCTGTTCAAGGTGGTTTTTAGGCATCCCAGCCCTGAGCCAAGCAGCACCTTCTCCGTTCCAGTGCGGGGCAGACCTGGGGGCGGGGGGCGGAGGCGCCCCGCTGGGGAGCTGTGGGCAGGCAGCATGTTCCACGGGTAGGATGCTGGTGAGGGGCAGCGCAAAGGGCTGCCTAGCCTGAGAGCCATCACCCCTAGATGACCCTGATGGCACAAAGGCACCTGAGACCCAGCAGAACCCCCACATGGAGTGGGGTTGGGGGTGTGTCCAGGTATGGAACACTCATGTTTTTCTCCTCTATTGTTCACTAATTCTGCAGCTCAAAGTTCAGAGACATTCCTGATCATCTGTAAGGCCTGATGTATGTCGTCAGGGATTTTACTTTCTTTTTTGCTTTCCTTATGTAAGAGTTCTGAGTAAGAAGTCAAGATGGGGCTTAAAGATGAAACCTCAGAATGATTCTGGCATGTTAAAATAATCCCACCAGAATAGTTTCTTTCCTTCTTCCTTTTCTTTTTTTTTAAAGATTTTATTATTTTTAGAGAAAGGCAGAGAGGGAGAGAAACACCAATGTATGGTTGCCTTTCACCTGCCTTCAGCTACAGACCTGGCTGGGGACCTGGCTTGCAACCTGGTTATGTGCCCTGACTGAGGAATTGAACCAGCAACCTTTGGGTTCATAGGCCGGCACCTTATTATCCACTGTGCCACCAGCCAGGGTCCACCAGAATAACTTCCCCTCCTTTGTTAAATATTTGTTTAGAATAGGTGTTAAAGGATGCATGCACCCACAGGTAGGAGTCTGCCCCCATGCCCCATCTCACCGGTGGCTGGGGGCGGGGCTCTCGGTGGCAGCGGTGGTGGCTGGGCCTGGTGGCTATACTGCTGTGCACACCGTGCTGACTGTGAACTCCGCCTCGGTGGCCATGATGTCTGTGGGCTGGATGTTGCGGTCATACATTGGGTTCTCAAAGGTGGCCCGAACATTTGTGTTCTCGTGGCCAGCATAGCCATTGAACGGAACTTTGGGTCTTCTCCTGGGAATCAGAAAAACCAAGACGTATGAGAGGAGACTCAGCGGCCTAAGGGAGCAGAGAGGGCAGGGGAGACTCATAGGACGGGAGGGAGGTTTCAGAAGGTTACAGCTTTCCTGAGCCCCGGCGGCTCTGGGTGGGCAGGGATAGGGCCTGACCTGTCTTGTCACCCTCCCAGCCCTGTGCTGTGTTCTTTCACTGTACCTGTGTTTGTAGAGATAGAGCACAAAGCCTGCGATGATGAGGGCGATGAAAGGCACCAGAATTGCGGCTGCCACCGAGCTGCTGTTGGAAGCAAAGTGGCGGCCGATGGACTCGGGGTCTGACTCCAGCAGCCTGAGGTCTGCAAGTCCCAAAGTATAAGCCTCCAGGTCAGAGACCGTTTCAGAGCGCGGCCCCTAGCGGTCACTATTGGGAAGTGCAGCTGCGGCTTGGGCTGTCACCCCGTCCAGATCCGCCAGGAGAGGCCACCAGCCTGCCCTCCCCTCACCCCCCAGACCTTCCCCGGGAGAAGAGGCCCACAGGGACTGGTCAGATCTTACGCAGAGGACAGCTTTCAATCCTGGGGAAGACAATCTTCTGGATAACTTGAAACTACATTGCAGACTAAAATCTTAAAAGGGTGCGCCCTTTAGTTCTGAAACTTCTTTGGGAAATAGAAGCTTCTGATCATATGGAATTTTACAAGGAAGCCAAAATATGAAACGGGTGCGTGTGGACCTGCTCTGATGGAGGCAGGAGAGTGCACACTAAGGTTTCTGCCTCTGGAGGGCCTCCCCTTCTTCACCTGTCCCCCAAGACTGGGGGCTCAGAAGAACACAGAGTGACCCATTACCCCTGTGATGTGTCCCACCTAACTGAGGGGGCGAGCCCCTCTTGGGAGACAGGGAATCAGTTGTGAAGCCAGAACAAGAACTTGGGTTTCCTGCGGTCTATCCAGTGTGCAGGCTGGGGGCTAGTGTTCAGCAGGCGGCTGCAGGGCCGACAGAGGGTCTTACTCTGTGCAGCTCGCGTGCCAGAGCTAAGAACAGGTCTAGGGGAGGAGTGGGCACAAGACGGAAGCAGATTTCCACCTGAGACAAGGAGACGCTTTCTGAAGGTCAGAGCTATGAGAACATCCTATGGACTGCCTTGGTGGGCTGGGGACCCTGCAGACTGGTAGTGTCAGCACTGGGTATGCAGAGCTGGCTCTGGAGCACTGTGATGGCCTCCTGTCTCCCCTGCATGACTCCTAAGAAGCCAGGACCCGTCTCCCCATTAGAGCTCGAGGCTTGGTGCCCAGAGGCTCTGGGTCAAGGCCAACCTTTGGAATGAGGATGCTGGACACTGATGGCATGGAGCTCACAGGGTAAAGGTGACAGGAGTGCAAGGGAGGGAAGCATCCTTGACGCTCAGCTGTACACTGGGGACAGGGCAATGCCAACCTCTGAGATGTGCAGGGAGGAAAGGGCAACACAGATGAAGAACCTCACATCTTACTGCTTGGGGATGTCTGGGTGATGCCTAAGGGCTGGCCGGGCAGTACTGCAGGGGGCTGTGTCTGAGATCCGATGACCCTCACATAGGGGCCTGCCTCTCAGCTCGAAGGCTGAGGGTCCTATGCATTGTGCTCATTTCCGGAGTGGTGTTCCATAACTTCTGTCAGACCCTCAAAGGCATCCCTGATCCAAAAAAGGTGAAGAACCCCTGTCTTAGACTGTTGATGGTCACTAAGCCCCTATCCTCTGCCCAATGTACACGTGTCTCCCCCACACCTGCCAGCTCGCGCTTCCAGGGGACAAACGCTAGTTACCAAGTCTTTGAAAGCCGAACTGCCCAAAGCCGTGGCCCTTGACGGAGCCTTGGTAGATGAAGGTGCCTCCAGAAGACTCTGAGGAGACCTGGGGTGGCGAGGAGCAGAGAGGAAGGCGTGGGAGTCTGCCAGCCGGGCCAGACCCCTGGGCAGGGCGGAGCATGGCCGGCAGGCTGGGGAGCGGGAGACATTTTTATTTTCCACGGGTCAAATCCTTTCATCTGTCTGCGCTTCAGTTTCTCATTTGTACAACCAGAATGATAACAGTATCTAAGTCTTAGGGCGGTTGTGAAGATTAAATGAATTAATATATAGATGAAGCACTTACAACACTTAACAGGCCCTAGAGAAGTGTTAGCTATTACTACTGTGATGAAAAACTGACTTGCAGAGCACCGTGGAACAAACCAAACGGTGACTAAAATGTGCCTTGTGGATTCAGCATACTTTGGAGAGTTCATCCCAGTTTCATTGGCTATCTGTAATTCTTTTGAGGGCATTTATTGGGGACATAAGTCCTTGCTCTGCCTGCCACTTGCCTCCGACGATCAAGGACCAGGCACAGACACTGAAACATACTGACCACGGACGTGCTTCTGCTGTCCCTTCCAGCTCATGCTCCTGCTCTGAGTGGAGCCCTCTGTCTGGTGTACTCTGGGCTGACCTCCTCACCTGTCCCCTCAAACACGTGCTGGGTGATGCATAGGTGGGCCCAGTGGTTGGCTGTCACCCTAGGCAGAGGTCTATGGGCTCCTGGACCTCAGGAGCCCCATTCTTATCTGGCCCCTCACCTGCACTCCTCACTTCATTTCCTGACATTGACCTGTGTGCTCTCACTTCTGGCAACCCTCCCAGCCCAGTGAAGTCTGTCTTTCAAGCAAGCTGTTGGATGACGACTACTGAGGCCAGCCAGCACTTGGACAACGGAGGGGGTCCATGGGATGCTCTTGAGAGTACCAGCCCCCTTCTTCGTTGATAAAGCAAAGCCACTAAGGCCATGGTCCTTCATCAGCTAGTCTTACCCAGAAGGACGCATTGTGACTCCTCAGTTCTCTTCTCTGGGCACCATGGCCTCTCCCTCCTTCCCACTCTTCTAGCCTCAATAATCCAAGACAGGGGAGCTGAGGATGTGATAGGTGACTCTATGCTCAACCCCGCTGCCAGTGAAATTGCCAGTGAAATTGGAAGGAGCATCACTGGGACCTGGCTTCTATCTCAAAAAATGTCCTAGAGTATGACACATCTTTCCCCCAGGGAATGCAATGAAGTTGTATCCCTTATGTTTCAGCCTCCTGAGCTGAGCTGGACCACCCACAATCTGCATTCCTAAATGTGAGTACATGTTCAAGGTGGTCCTCTGGGACTCACCACCTTCTCTCAGCTCCCTCCACCATACCATGACCTTCAGCTTGCTTGGATTCATACAATGCATACCTCCAATTCCTTGTTTTAGGCTCTAACATCAGAACCTACTCCATCTTGCTCTGATACACCAACCTCTGGACTCTTAGCCTCCTGGCTCTTTTTATCTTTTCCTTTGCCCCCTTCCCTAGCAGGTGAGGGCTCCCTTGCTCCCAGTCTGGCCCTACAGAAAACCTCCTCCCGTGTTTCCACATGGATCTTGGGAGTTGCCACCCTCCCCTCCCTTCCTTATTCGTGCCTGGGGTCTGGAAATCTGGAGGGGCCAAGGGCATGAGGAGTTCAAGGACTGAGTGACATTTGCTGGACTTACATGCCCATCTAGAGCCCAGTGATCATCTTTGAACTTATTCACAAAGATCTCCACAGGCCCTGTAATCTGGTAAACCTGGAGTAGGAGGTGGAAATCTTCTTTCTTGTAAACTCCTGGGAAAAGAAAGTTCAGAGGGTATGTTGAAAAGATCTGGGAAAATTTCACAACCCAAATTGGTGGGTAGGCGGGGGTGAGCATGAGTAGAATTTCCCGTGTAGATGTTGACATAAACACTCCATGCAGAACTAACTGCTGCTGGTATAGTTCTGCTGGTGAGTTTGTGTAGGCTGACTGTATGTGCAAAAGTGCATGCATGTATGTTAGAAAAACTGTGATTGTGACTTACACATGCACATGTTAGAATAAAGTGAATGTGGTTTTGTGTACGTGAATGCATCAGTTAGTCTGCGGGTGTGTTTGAAATTAGGTGCATACAGGATGCATGAGTCATGCATCCAGGAGTACATAAATGTATTTGGGACTCTCTTAGAGCAAAAGAGTGCATGTGAATGTTTACTTGTGTTCATGTGTGTATGCATGAATGAATGATGTGAGTGTATGTGGGGCTGTGTATTAACGTGTGCATTTCCTCATTCATATATTTGTTTATCTGTTCAATAAACACTTTTTTCTATGATATTTAATTTTTCTGATTACAGAAAGATTGAAAATTGAAGATATTTTGGAAAATGCAGACACACATGAAGGAAACAATCACTCTTCATCTCACTACTAAGAAATAACCACTGTTAACATTTTGGTGTAATTACTTCCAATTTTCTTTCTTACAATTTTTTTCTCTTAGAAGTTGGAGTCACATTTTAAATGCATGATGGTGGATGTATTTCTTCTACAGTTGGCATAATATTTTATCCAGCAGATATACCATAATTAACATAGCTATTTCTTTATTTTTAGATATTTGCACTTATGTAATATGAATAGCCCTATAATGTGAACATCCTTTATTTATGAGTATTTGTCTGGCTCCACTCATAATTATTTTTTACAATAAAAATTCTTATTTAATGAGTCCAATCATTTTTAGAGATCTTGATACAAACTGCCAAACTGTTTTCTAGAACTGTACTATTTCTTACTTTGCCTTCTTTGGATCCTGACCAATACTAACGTTTATCACTTAGAAAAATCTTAGTGGGGCCCTGACCCCTATGGCTTGGTGAGTTGGGCATCATCCTGCAAAGCAGAAGGCCACCAGTTCGATCCCTGGTCAGGGCACAAGAGGGTTGCCGGCCAGGTCCCTGGTTGGGGGTGTGCGGGAGGCAACTGACGTTTCTCTTGCATATCGATGTGTCTCTCCCTCCCTTTCTCTCTCCTTTCTCCTCTCTAAAAACAAATACATAAAATCTTTAAAAAATCTTAGTGGGAAAAGTGGAAAATGACATTTTGTGTTTTCTTTGATTTTCTTGATGACTGATGAACATATTTTTCTTTTGTTTATTAACTACTTGTACTTTGGCTTCTGGGATTTCTGGTTCAGGGAAATGAGTCTCTTTTGTTTTTGTTTCTCAGAGTCCTGTGTATGTTTAAGTTATTGCTGTTTGTCATCTAGTCATTTCCCATTACTCCCTAACATTTTTATTATGTAAACAAAGATGCATAGACACGTCTTCTGCCCCCTGCCCACCGGAGAGGTCTGAACCTCCCACGACAGGACAATGTAATGATAGTAGTCATCCCTGCAAAGGGCATGTCTGCCCTTAGTAACCCCTGGATTGCACGGAGGTGGTCTGCTCCTTACCAGCCAAGTGCAACTCCACGCCGCTGTGGTCAATCATGGTGGCGTTGACTTTGCTGTGGGCCACCTGGAAGCCAGTCACTCGGAGCATGGCTGGCTGCTTCTTCCCCTGGTACTCGTAGGCCCCTTTCCATAGGGAGTTCTTGGCAAAAACATCCCCAGGCACTAGAGAGACAGACATGAGAGGGACTTGAATATATGCTGGTAGAATTGAGGCCACCTGATGACTGATCCCACGATCAGTCATGAGATTGTTTTCCCAACCTCATTAACATGGGCGAGGGTGGCGCAGTGCTCTGGCCCTCTTGGGATCCTTTTGGCTGTCAGGGTGAATGGAGAGAGGGAAAGAGAGAGGAGGTGGATCAAAAAAGGAGAAAAAACATAAGAAAGGGAGAGAACGGGGGAACTACAATGGAAAGAAGAGAGAAAGAGAGAAAAAAGAAAAGAAGGAGGTTGAAACATAAAGAAAGGGGAAAAGAGAAGAGAAAGAAAACCAGTATATCAGTATCGTGTTACAGACAGGACATGGGCTAATGCAGTCAGATATATCTGGATTCTCATCTTGGCTGTAACTTACCAGTTGTTTGGTCAAGTGCGAATGTCTCAACTTCCTCACCTGTAGGCCATACCTGTAGTTCTATAAATGGGGGCCATCCCACCTGCTTCATTGGAGTTATTATAGAAGTTAAATGATCTAATGTTGTAAATTGTATATCACATGATGATGTCACGTTAAGTAAAAGCACCTAGTGAGCAATAGATACTAAAATTGTTATTTATCCTTATAATAATTCTCTAAGGCAAGTGTTATCATTCCCATTTACTGAAAGGCAAGTGAAGCTCACTTGCCCAAGGACATAGTTGGTCAATGACCAAATGGAACTTGAACTGAGTTTATGATACCAAATTTGGTCTTCTTCCATGTATAACGCACATACTACGTACAACAGAGGTCTAAAAAGGATGTGAGAGTATATAACATGTTTACATTGGTCAGGCAGACCTGCAGTTCTGTGTCCAGTTCTGGTCATCACACTCTGAAAGAATCAATACTTGTCTGAGAAGCGTGACCATTTCCAGAACACCCCCTGGGCGGGCCTGGATCTGTGTGTCTGTGTGACCACACACTGGCTGGGGCTGTGCCTGCAGGGCTTGGGGGAATCCATGGCTCCAGAGCTCAAAGCTCTAGACATTTTTTTGGGAAAAACTTAGATCCTTCTTCTGGATGAGATTTTTGCTTCCTTTAGGCTCAATTTCCCCTGAAGTCGGGGGAAGTAGGAGAGGGAATCCGTTTGGCTCTGTGGAGTTTTTATGCCCTTCCATTGGATGCTTAGAAACTCATGGGCATGTTTCTGGGTAACTAGGTGAAGGGACCAACATGTTTCTTGAGCCAAAGATCTGGTCCGTATGTACCTGAGGGTTGGGTGAGTGGTGGCTCCCGGGCAGTGCTGATAGGTCTTCCACTGGGCCGGACCTCTGCTGGGAAAGGGAATGGGAGAAATCAGGATCAGCCTCTGGTCTACAGACTGTTGGAAAAATAGTGTCTACCTCTCTGACGTTAGGCCAATGGGTTCTTTGAGATCTTGCTTTGGACTTAGCCTCTTAGACCAGGGAGGTAGGCTGCTTTGCTGGTCTGGTTAGAGTATGGCTCCCCTCTTAGAATGATAAAATATGAAGAGTTACAAAGAAACTCTACCATATCAATTATAATCATATTAAACAAGGAATTAGGATATAATTACTTATAATTCATTACTATATTAAATAACAGGATCTGACAGCAGGTCCAATAATTACCATAATCTTGAACTAGTCAGAAACATAAACAATGCTTCATCATATCAGTAACAACTGCAATATAATATGGAAATCAGCAATTTCTACTGGTGTAATGTCCTAAGTATTGCTAATATTATGGGTTTTTGTCTATATTCAAAATGAAAGGAAATGCTACACTTCAGTAAGTGGTAAAGGAAAAGAAAGATGTTCATTTCTCAACTCTGCTACACAGATGCCCTGAGTACCCCTAACTGAGGGTTGAAAAGTCCTGTCCTGGATTCTGCTTTCCTCCAAGATGCCTGGCATGAAGGAGGACTTTCCACTGATTAAAAGTAAGTTTCTTGAGCCCTGATGGGGTTTCAGTGGTGTGCTTCTTCCCTTGGTGCGGATGTCAAGATTGAGACACGCTCACCAGCAGAGGAGGGCAGGAGCTAGGGCCTGAGCCAAGCAGCCTAGGTTCAGGTCCCAGCATTTAACGATTGTGTGGCTGTGACTAGTCAACTCACTACTCAGAGTCTTTGTCTCCTTCTGCTAGAATAGCCCTCACAGTTCTATGCTGGATAAATGAGGTTATGCACAGGAAAGTCATGGCCAATAAATGTTAATATCTTTCCTTTTTTGGCAAAGAAACAACAGAAAACTGTGCCTTGTCATCAAATAAGGACAGACTGCCCCTATTGTCTCCTTTGGGAGACTGCAGAATGTTAGGACAATTCTTGTAATTCTGGAGGCCAATTTATGTTTGGGCATACAGAGGACTCAATGAAGGTACACTTCTGAGCAAAATACCTGTATTGTCTTAGGTTATATAAGATGAAGGGAACAAAGAGGGAGGAAACATTTTATGTACCAGGTATTGTTCTAGGATTTTTATTCATGTTACTTCATTTACTCTTCCTCTTCCTCTTGAAACTATGAGGTAGAGATTATTGTCTCCATTTTATTGAAGAAAGACTTGGTAGGAGGCAGAGACGTGAAGGGACTTGCCCAAGATCACACGGTAAGAGGCTGAATTGAGATTTAACTGTATCTATAAGATTTTGTATTTTAAAATATAAGTACCTACAATAGCATTAAAAGAATCAGATACTTAAAAATAAATGTAAATAAGGAAATTTAAGACTTGTACACTGAAACCTAGAAACCAATGTTTAAATAAATTACAGTTCTAAATAAAAGGATAGACATCCTACACTCATGGATTGGGAGATTTAGCATTGTCCACAGGGCAACAATTCCAAAACTGATCCACAGATTCCACACAATCCTTATTAAAATGCCAGCTGTTTGTTTTGTAGAAATGGACAGTTTAATCCTAAAATTCATAGAAATAAAAGGGACCCAGAATAGCCAAAACACTCTTGAAAAAGAACAAGAAGGAAAAATTACACTTTCCAACTTTAAAACTTCTTACAAAGCTCTAGTAGTAAGAGTTGTGCAAAAAGACAGTCACATAAATCAGATGGGACAGAATTGAGGACCCAGACCTAAGTGTACACATACGTGGTCAAATGACCGTAGGGTGCCAAGGCAATTCAATGGGGAAAGATTTCTTTTTAACAGATGGTACTAGGACAACCAAATAGCTTCATGCAAAAGCATGAATGTGGACCCCAAACTAACACAATAAAAAAAAGTCAAAATGAATTAAAGACCTAAATGTAAGAGTTAAAACTATAACACTCTTATAGGAGAAAACATGGGCATAAATCTTTGTGACCTTGGATTAGGCAATGGTTTCTTAGGTATGATAGCAAAAGCAAAGCAAGCTAAGAAAACTTATGTAAACAGAAATTCATCAAGATTAAAAAGTTTTGTGCTTTTAAAAGGACACTGAGAAAGTGAAAAGTTTAAAACATACAAAATTGTTTACATTAAACATGTAGTTTATGTGCATCAGTTATACCCCAATAAGGCTGTAAGAACATCTGAAGAAAATTTAACACAGGACTAAAATGGAGTTTAGAATGTGGCAGCCTAATTTCATTTTAGGTGATGTGTGAAATACAGGAGAAAGTACTATAAGTTAAAAAAAAAAAAAAAAAAAAAAGTAAAAACAAAACTCACAATCGGGGAGAAAATACATGCAAATCATGTATCTGATAAGGGGCTTATAGTCTAGATACATATAAAGAACTCTTGAAGAGGCTGCAGATCAAATTTCACGGGGCTCCTGAATTTCTGCATTTCCCTTCTCCTGCTACACACGAGTAAGGTCCCTCTGAGAGAGATGAGCCGAGTGACTCCTGCGCGGTGGGTGACTGAGAAAATACCCACCTAGAAAGCAGTGGGAAGGGCAAAGACACACCCTTGCTATGCACCCCACTCCTGGTGCAGCGCCATATAATCAGGAGGGAACTCCCAGCTTCACAGTAGTTAAAATGGTAAATTTTGTATTATGCATATTTTTACCACATAAAAAGCTTAAATAAGAAACCTTATACATGGAAAAGTTCATACTTTCCATAAATAGAAGACATTTACAACAATTCATGTGATGAAAATACAGGATGGTTATTAAATTCTAGCTCTGGTAAAGACTCCGAACCTGAAGCCTCTCTGAGAGGCAGAACGACAAAGAACTTAAGAGCTCCGGTTCTGAGCTTAGACCTTCTGGGTGAGCCTCAGCTCTTCCCCTTCACCACACTGGTGACCTCAGGCATGCTACTTAGCTTCTCTGTGCTCCAGTTTCCTTTTTCTTTTTTTTTTTTTTAATGTTATTAATGGCAATTATAATGCCAACTTTATTTTTTTCTTTATATAAATGCATTTTATTTTTTTAAAATTTTCTTGTTGTATTACATCCACCCCCCTTTTGCTCCCTCCTGTCCCTCCAGTTTCATTATGTAGTAAATGGGGATATGACTAGAACCTGCCTCATAGGATGACTCTGAGGAATAAGTACACACAGATTACTTAGAATAATGCCTGACATGCGGTGAGTTCATCACCTGTAAGAGTTTCATGCCATCCCAGTACCAAACTCGCCGTTTTTCCTTGCTGGACTTTCTTTCTTTCTTTTTATTTTTTTTTGCTGAGCTCTTCCACATTCTAACTCATCAAGGGTACTACCAACATCATGTGAGTATATGCCTCATTTTCTTTTTTCTTTTTTTTTTAAATTTTATTGTTGTATTACATCCATCCCCTTTTTGCTCCTCTCTGTCCCCCTCCCCACCCACCCATTCCCCCCAAATTCAGTCCCACTCTTTTTCTTTTTTTTTTTGAAGATTTTTTATTTATTATTTTTAGAGAGATGGGTAGGGAGAGAGGCAGAGAGGGAGTGAGTCATCAATGTATGGTTGCCTTTCACCTGCCTCCAGCTATGGACCTGGTTGGAGACCTGGCTTGCAACCTGGTTATGTGCCCTGGCTGGGAATCGAACCAGTGACCTTTGGGTTCGCAGGCCCGTGCCTTATCCACTGTGCCACCAGCCAGGGCCCCCTTGCCTCTTAATATTGGACCTACAAGACTACATCTAGACCACCTTCTCCAGAAAGCCTTCCCTGACTCTCCCTTACCCCCTTAGGCTGAATTAGTGCCCTTCCCCTGTAGCCCTGCAGCATTCAGCCCATTTCTATATTCCTGAAAGTACTGTTGTATCTGATAATGTGTTTGTCATCTGTGGCTAAATGGGAGCTCCTTTAGGACAGGGTTTCTGTCTTTTACCTCCAAATTCTCCATGCCCAGCATAGGTATGCATGAGGGATAATGATCAATGAACAGAGAATGACTAAATTCAGAAAAGGGGGAAGTCTGTGAGCTCTTGGTAACCCTGAGGGATCTGTGGGTGGGTGCTGTTTTATCAAGATTGTAATATGAACAGTGCGTCATTCTGGTTTGGTGAAACAGAGGGATTTTGTCTGATGACTCAGTATAATCCTGGGAGAGTGTTTAAGCTCAGGTAGAAGGTAATGAAACAAAACTTGAGATGGCTTCACTATGTGCCACTTTAGACTATCCTAGTTTTACCTCCTAGAGACTTAACACCTCAGGAAATTAGAGGCAGGCTCCAGCTCCTGGAGATCACATTTCTTCCTTCTCCTTTGCTCCCACTCGCTCAGGCTCGGGGGCCACTTTGGCCGCTGCCGAGGCTCACCGGCCGGCACACTCACCCAGGCAGATGGGCGGTTTGCCTGTCCAGCTGCCGTCTGCTTTGCAGGTGCGGTGCTCGGAGCCTCCCTTGAGGGCGAAGCCCTCCTGGCAGGAGTAGATGAGCGTGTAGCCCATGGAGGGCAAGTCCAGGGCCCCGACGTTGGCATGGGATGGCGTCTCTGGCTGCTTGCAGTGGTGGGCTGGATGAGAAGAAAGACATTGTTGGACCTGGGGAGAACAGGGTCTTCAGGAGGCCTTCTGACCATTCCCATGTCCCCAGAAGGAACACCTGTCTTCTTCCTTTGCCCTGTGGGTCCCTCTCGTATCCAGCAGCCCCTCCCCACACCTCCTGCCACATTCTAGTTCTGACATCTATAGGAATAGCCAGGATGAGATCCTGTGGATGCTGACTTGTCAGCCCTGGGGGAACTGACACCTGCAGCACTCATCCTAAGGGAAGAGGAATAATTCTTGTCAAACCTGAAGTCTTCCATTTTGAGGGCTGGCTTTGGTAGCTGGTAGTTTTCGCTGCCACTGGAAAGTTCTTCCTTTTTATTTTGCTAAGGCATGAGAATTGCCTTCAAAGATCAAAAAGGCTTTTGTGTAAAAATGTTCTCTGATCCCCAAGGAGTGACGATGAAAGAGACCAGTGTTGGTTCCAGTGAGCAGTGTGACCTCCCTCTCACTCAGAGCATTCCAGTGTGTCCTGGCTGCCCAGCATGGGGAGACAATGTGTTCCTGAAAGGGAATGTGTTAGGATGCAGGTGACAGGTGACGTCTGCACTCACGGACACAGCCAGGCAGGGTTCCACTCCAAGTCAGGTTGGGGAGGCAGGTCCTGGTGGTGGAGCCTTGGAGCAGGTAACCTTTCTGACAGCGGAAGAGCACTGTGCTGCCAACCTGTGGTGAGGACAGAAGGCCCCATGGTCACCTTCCATCCAGCGATGATTCATACCCATCACTTGGTCACCACTTTCCCAGGATTCAATTCCTACCCTCACCATTGCCTCCCCCTGCAACACCCTTCTTCCACTTCTCCAGTTAACAGTCCTGCCTTGAGCACACCCCTCCTTTCCAGCTCCCTGTTCATTGTCTCATCCCCGGCTGTCAAAATCCCCTTCTTCTCCTGAAGCTTATTCTGAGCTGTGCCCACCGGGACATGCCCACTGGCAGGGGCCTGCCTCCCTTGTGGCACAGCTCCCTCCCGCCCTGACCGAGCCCTGTGCCTGTGAGTATGGGCACCTTGGAACACAAGGTCCATCTGTCTCGCTCATTTCTGTATTTCCACAAATGCCCTGCCCCAATTACATGGGGTTGCCAGGAAGTGCTTGCAAAGCTACATGTGGATCATTCTTTTGCATCAGATTCTCAGACTGCTGTGGACTCCTCTCTGATTCTGAAGGGTGCTCTGTGCTCAGTTCAAACAGGCAGAGTTTTCTCCTGCTTCCAAGTCCATGTCCCCTACTAGTGCTGTTCCAAAGAAGGTGTCCAGGGCCTCCGAGGCTGACAGTGGCAGTGAGGGGCAGGAGACAGAAGGCCTGATCTCGGTGGACCTCATTACCTGGTAGCCCTGGGAATTGTTCTGTATCCCGAACTGCGGCATGCCGGGGTCTGCGCACATGGTCAGGGTTGGATCTGGAAAGCAAGACGAAGAAACAGACCACACAGTCACTGAAGCTTTTGCTGCCTCCACTCTAAGAAATGTTGAAAAGAAAATGGAGCCAATGGAGCCATATCCCGATTCCTCTGCCTCTTGATATTTCCACCTGAGTCATACTCCTGGCTGACTATATGATTCCCTATAGCATATTAACTCTGGCAATTCCACATCCTGCTCTAGGAAGCTTAGAGGAGGGCTTGTCACCTTTTGCATGTGAGGCCTGTGAGCACAGGGAAGGAAAGTCAGCATCTTGGGCCCACAGCTGGGACACTCTGCCCCAGATCACCTCTCACCTATGCAGCTGGGCTGGGTGCCACTCCACGTCCCGTCTGACTGGCAGAACCTCCGTGGAGAGCCCACCAGCACCAGAGGGGGCTGGCAGGAGAAAGACACAGATGACCTGTAGGAGAAGCCACGGTCCTCTCTCCTTCCACGGGGCGGGACACCAGGGTCTCCGCAGAACACAGCTGGGGAGACGAAGGGAGACAGGCAGGTCTAAATTGCTTTCCAGAACCCAGTCTGTGATTCCTTGGCCCCCACTCTACCCGAGCCTTTGCTCTTTGCATTGCAGTCTTGTGGGTTCCACTTGAACTCTGGAAATGGGGGCAGCACGGGGTCAATGGTAACACCTGTCTCACGGCTGTTGCTGTGTCTCTACTTCCCATATTCAAAATGCTTATCAATCATCATCCAAGTAGTAGAGCAATATTACAGGAAGTTTAGAACATTGAGAAGAACGCAAATTATCAGCCACTACCCTAAACTGTTTTCTTCCCTAGTTTTCAGGTCTTTGTTCAGTTGTAGGTAAATTTGTGCATGGCTGCAAACCCAATGTCCAAATGTTGGTAACCTTGCTTTGTTCACTTAATATTGTGACTGCTTCCAGCTTTATGACATCCTCATCATTTACTGGCTACATAATTTTTTAATAAGCAGTTCTACCATAATTACAATTTATTATAACCTTTATAATAGGCTCTTTCTATTATTATAAAGTTATACATGGCCTTTCTTTTACTTGTGTTATTTTCATAGGGGAAATTCTCTAGCAGTGGACTTTCTGGGTTTGAGCATGTTCACGGTTCCTGATGTATACTGATGACTGTCTTTCCAAGGGTGTGCATTTACCCTGCTGTGTGCTGTGTAAGGATGTGCTCATCTCGTTCAGGTCTTTAGACTACCATTAAAAATGGACTGCCAAAGGCAAAGTTCTCCAAGTATCACTTCAAGCATGAATAACTTTCTTTATGCTATTATGTGTGTGTACGTACATAGAGTCGTGGGGTTCATAAAGTGTGCAAATAAAATGAAGGCTTGGGCCCTGGAAGCTGGGGAGTTTAGACATGCCCAGTTAGAAGTCACTCAAAGACTGAGGAGATCAGAAGTTACTGTATCTAGAAAAAGGCACCTCAAAAAGTAAGAAATACTAATGGATGATGAAGAAAGAGTAACTCAATCTTGCTAATAGGCAATGTGGTACCAAGTGAAATAATATCTTTTTTAAACTCCTCAGCCTAGTAAATATTTTTAAAATATTGGGAAAATCTATTGTTCATGACAATAAAAGTCAAGAAACACTCTCATAAACTGCTGGAGGGAGTGCAAACTAGGACACTTTCCAGCAGATACTTTGGCAACATGCACCTAAACATAAGAGCGCGTGTCTGTTGGCCCAGCACACTCACTCCTACGGCTTTATCACAAGGGTAAAGAAGTGCTATTTTTCTGGGCTATTTCTGGCAGAACTGCCTTTAACATGATTAAATCAGAGGAACCCAAATTCATCACCAGTAGAAGTTTAGGTACACTGTGGCATCTACTACAAGGAAATTCTTTACACTATTAAAAATGATGTGTAGAGGAGTATTGCTAGAGAAAGGTGGTATTCACCTATTGAATACAAGCCATGAACTAGTATGTTCAGCACAATTCAATACCGTTTATAGAAAATCACATTCATATGGCTGTAAATGCAAAAATGCAGAGTAGTCAATGAGGAGCAACAACCGTCGTTGCCTTTGGGGTCTGGAAATCCAGGTAATTGTGACATTCTTTGTATTTTCAGCTATCATACATTCTTTTTTGATAACTATAATTCATTGCTAAAAAGCAATTCAAGAAGAAAAGTAAGGTCAACCCTGAGACTCTCCTGTTGCCCAGAGATACTCGAAGGTCTGAGGGCTTAGCCATGCACCAAATGCTGCCTTTCCTTTTTTGAGCTATTGGCCCTTGTCTCTGCTGAAATTTCCCAAATGGAAGCAAATGGAACCCAAGCAGTGACTGTATGTTGATGGGTTTTTGCAGCATTAGACAAATGTCAGTAGGAAGAAAAAATAGGTGCTTTGTCCAAAGCACAGGCCCTGAGGAAAAGTTCCAGAAACAATTCACAGGCTATGACAACAATGAGCAACCTGGACCCTGCTTTTCGGAGGGACCCAGTAAGAAATGAGCCTTGAAACGGACCTGGGGCTCTTTAGGATACAACAGGGCCAGAAATAAACTCTGTCACCACAAAATCATGAGTTCCCAGGAGTCTTTCCTGTGCAGAGTATTTTCCATGAAGATGGGCATGTTTTCAGCACTGCCCCCAGCCCCAACCAAGATCTTTGGATACCACCCAGTCCAGTTAACCTTTCAGGTTAAGAAACCCTTCTCTCATCTCTGGCTTAATGTCTTTCACTGGGACTCCACATAAAATCCGTAACCAGGGCTCAATTAAGACATTCTCATTTTCTTCCTTTAAGTGTCCTTCTTTCTTTAATACTGACAAAGGCCCTCAATGGGTTTGGGGGTGAGGTCTATCTATTCTAGAACTTCTGGAGGAGGGGAAGGGGCCAGCAGACAGGATGCACTAAAGACCCCAAGGGCAACTTACGGAAACACTGAGGCAGCTCTCCAGTCCAGGATCCGTTGCCCTCACAGGTAAGCACTGCCGGCAAGGACAGCTGGTACCCCTCCAGGCAGGCATACGTCACGCTTGAGCCCCACTTGAAGTCAGACCCCACCACCTTCCCGTTGGGAATGGGCTGAGGTGGTTTGCACATAATGGCTAGGGAGAGACGGAAGCAGGCTGAGTGCTGGTGCTGCTCTGGGGAAACCGGGCCCAGTCCCAGGCTCCCCTGCACCTGGCAGAAATCTGGCCTGAGCAGGAGCTCTGGTGCTTTTGCTCCTTAAGGTGTCACCCCTGTGCACGGCTCTCCTTGATGCTCAAAGCCCATGCCTTGCTTTGGTACCTTCCAACTCCCCCTGCAGATGCCCAGGGGCCTGTTCTCACCCCACATGCTCCCTGTTAAGATGTCAGGGCTCTGCCTTGTCACCCTCCCTTGGAGATGTCAAAGGTCCAAGTTTCACTTTTGTATTGTCTTTGCTCCCCTGTCCACATCTGCAGCCCTCAGACTCACCTTTGCAGACTGGCTTGGTGCCATTCCATGTCCGGTCCTTGGTGCAGCTCAGCACAGACACCCTGTGTGACTCCATCATGTAGCCGGGGACACACTGGTATGCTACAGTTTTGTTGTACCTGAAGTCACTGCCCAGTCGGAGGCCATTGGCCGGAATCCCAGGGTCACCACAGTTTATGACTAGACAAGGAGGTACAGTGCTGTTCACTTCCAGCCCACATCTCCAGTACCACTCCCACCACTGTGCACATGTCCCAGAAGGAAAACTGGGAGATCAGGAGGGCCCTGCCCCTCTCAGGCTCACAGGTGGGCACTTCCCAATCTCTCTGCAAAGGTTCTCCTTTACCCCACTTTCCTTGTCCACATCATTCTTATATACCCCAGAAACTGGGGCTATGAAGATCATCCTTCTTATTCAAAGCTCACCTCTCTGCGAAAAAAATCTCAGCTCCTACGTAAGGCTGGGATCCAGAAAGAGGGAGGTTTTCAGGTTGAAGAGCCCTAAGATGTTCTAAGGAACCAAACAGACAATTGTCTACCACCTGTTATTCTGCCTGAGAGGCCTCTGCAGGCCCCGAGGCCTGGAAGCAGGGGCTTGTGACCTGTGCAGTGGTCATGTGTATGTTATGGTACCGAGTGAGGGTGCAGGTTGGTGCGTTCTGGGGTTGGAACAAAAGCGAACTTGGTATGGGATTTCAGATGGCTTCTGAAATCAAAGACTAGGGCTTAGAAAGGGAGAATGTTGTCAGATTCTTTTATCTTATCACTTCCCTCTATCTGGGCCCCACAGCAAAAGGGTCTATGTTGCTCTTATGAACAAAAGGGGAGGTGTGGGGATACATGACACTTGAGGGGCACATGGGGTAGGGATGGGGAGCGAGTGCAAGGGACAGTGGACTAACACAGCGTGGACGGTGGCAGCATTACAGCAGAGAGCAGCCAGGCGGGGCACTGGGCGCGCTTGCTCTAAGAGAAAAAGCAAGCCCAAGAGGAAGCAATGCTACACATCTCAGCCTCTCTGAACCCAGTCATCTCCTACGCAAAGGGGCTCGTTGCAGTGACTTCACAGGGCTGTGTATCAAATGACATCACGCACATAAAAAAGCCCTCAGCCCAGAGGCTGTCATGTGCTGAGGGGCAAGTCCCACCCCTGCAGCCTCCCGGATCTCCCACAGACAGCCTTTGTCTTTGACATGGAGGGGCCCAACCCTCTCAGCCACCATCTGCCAGGGAGCCCAGAGGGCCTGGGCTCTCACCTGTGCACTCCGGGTCACTGCCTGTCCAGGTGCCATTGACTGAGCAGAGGCGGCTGAGCAGGCCTGTGGCGTAGTAGCCTTCCCGACACTCATAGACGACGGAGCTGGAGAAACCCAGCCCATCACTGAACATGACTCGAGCATTGCTTGGAGTCCCGGGGTTCCCACAAGAGATCACTGGGAAGCCAAAAGAGCACATTACTCATTCACCAGAACAAGGGCAGGTGTCACCTGAGGATGAGAGCTGCCCAGGTGGAAACCACAAGCTATAGAAGGACCTTGGGATTGAAATGGCTCTTTGCTGCTGTCACGTACGACCACCACCCTCAGAAGGAAAGAAGAGATTTGTATGATTTTTTTCTAATTTCTAAAACATAAGGACTATGTCTGTTTTATTATCACACCTAAAAATTTAAATAGTTCTTTAATGTCTCCAAATAATTTTCCTCAATTCTTTCTTTTTTATAGTTGATTTGTTTGAATCATGATCCAAGTAAGGTCCACATATGACATTTGGCTGGCATGTCTCCAAAATTCTTAGAATCCAGAGATGACTGCTCTTGCTCCTATAGTTTATCTTTTACAGCCACTAGGGCATTTAGCTGGTAGAATGTCACACTTTCTGGATTTGGCTAATTGCAACAATGAGGTATTTGTTCAGCATGTGCTCCTGTCCCCTGCAGTTTGTGGCCAGGGTATTTTATAGGGAGTTCTGTCCCTTTTCTATTGTGTCACATCAGCAGACACAGAATGTCTGGTTGTCTCCTTGTTCCTGATGGTGAGGCTGGTCCGTGGGTTTGGGCATTATAAAGTTCCCATTAGTTTTTCACTTAGTAGTCTTAGCATCAATTGGTGACTGTTGACTAGATTTATTATGCTATTAGGGGATAGAAAATGGTGGTATTCTATCTTGTAGTTCCTTCTGTATTCTCTACAATTTAAAAATAAAAAACATGCCTATCCTCAAATATTTGCTTACCCTGAAATATAAGTCACACAAGAAGACTAGATAATACTTGATTCTTTTTAATCAGACATCAGAACAATAAGTTGGCTCCCCAGCAAGCTCTAATGGTGACTGGCGGGTCATTTGAACACAGGATTTAAACTTACTTACTATGTTGCCACCCACTGCCACTAGTATTTTTTTTGTTTGTTTGTTAAAGATTTTATTTATTATTTTTGGAGAGTGGGTAGGGACAGACATAGAGAGGGAGAGATACATCAATGTATGGTTGCCTTTCACCTGCCTCCAACTACGGAGCTGGATGGAGACCTGGCTTGCAACCTGCCCACCTGTGTTCTTACTGATGCTCAAATGATCTCATCTTTGATTGGTGGAGGCCTTCTTGTGACTCCACTTGCCTTTGATAGATTCCTTGCTGGAGTGACAAAATGTTCCAGGTTCATCTTTATATTTCCTGTCCCATCCTGGAATTAGTCATTTCTCCAAAGAGCTCTGATTGCGCTCAGTGGAGAATGGATTTAGAAGCCACAGTCTTGGCCCCAGGGGTACTCGTTGACTCTAGACTTTTACAGTGGACAGAACTGGGAAAAAAGCTTCTCTAATAGGAAATATACTGTGAGTTTATACTGATATTGCCATTCCACACTTAGGATGAACACTTGTCCTTAATTAAAAAAAAATTTTGTATCTCTTTTATGCTGAAAATTCTGGTTCTTAATGACAATAAAGAATTTTAATTTGTTTTATCCATATATATTATTGTATGATATATGTAATAGTTTCAGAATAGTAATACCAATATTATTACTTAACAATATGATTGCTAAAAACAGTTTAAGATTTCACTGCAATTCTCTTTGCCCTTGGGATATATATAGAATAGTCAGATTTCATTTGTTTTCAAGTTGGTTGAAATAATTATCTGGGTTATTAAATTACCAACTTGCCATATAATTAAATTCATTAGTTTCCATTTTAATTTTGATATATAGAGATTGTTTCTAACCTTTGATTTAATTTAATTTCATAAGTATGAACCACAGTTATGTGATCCCAAAGTCAAATCTACAAGCTGATTCTTACAAAATTAGCACAACAGATAGGCCCAACCATCCATTTATTCAAGTATTTGTACTGCCTACAACCCAGGAATTCACTGATGAACAAGTTATGTCCTCTGCCCATAAGGAGCTTAGTGTATCTTCAGAAACTACCTATAAACAGGTGTATTAAAATAAGATATAACACATGTTATGCTTGATGAAAAGGAAAGCACTAAAAAGGGTGTATCTTAGCCCTGGCTGGTAGCACAGTGGTTAAGGCACCAGCCTGCGAACTCAAAGGTTGCAGGTTCGATTCCCCAGCCAGGGCACATAACCAGGTTGCAAGCCAGGTCTCCAGTCAGGTCTGTGGCTGGAGGCAGGTGAAACGCAACCATACATTGATGTCTCTCTCCCTCTCTGCCTCTCTCCCTTTCCCTCTTTCTAAAAAATAATGAAATAATATCTTAAAAAAAAAAAAAAAAAAGGTGTATCTTATTGGGGCTGGGGACTAGAATATGAGTGGAGCCTTGGAGGGCAGTGGGAGCTTGTCAAGGGGAGAGTCCTAAAGAGCTGTGTGCATGTTACATACACATGCACACTTGTTCTACATTCACTTCCATGTCCAAACTCTTAGCCACTAACTTCCTGTTCCCTGAATACCCTTGACATGTTGACTGACTCCATCCTGGGATTTGAGTGGCATGAACGGGACCTGGGTCACAGTGGATATTTGAGAATATATTAAACTCTCTGACTACCACAAACATTTCTTACTAAGTCTAAAAAAATCCCACGGAAACTAAACTGGCATTCTGGAGAGGCAGGACTTGGGGCAGACGAGTGGGAGGGCACCACCTCCCTCTGTCTCCTGTCCTGGGCAGGTGTCCTGGACTTGGCCAGAACTTCTCTCTGTGCTCTGCAGAATGTCCGCTCCAAACACCCTGTTGTCCAACCACTGTCTCTCATCTCTTCAGCTCATAAACTCTGCAATTCATTCTCTGGTGATTTCTTGGTCCTATTGGGACCTATAACCCACTGATCCTACCATTTTTCACCACCTCTTACTCCCCTCATAAATATGCTCCCCTTTACCCAACTTAGATGCCAAGATCAATCATAATCACTGTTTTGCATATATCCTCATCTTTCTTGCCACTTTCTGCTGATGTCTTAGTTACCCAACAAAACCCTAACTCTACACCTAATTCTTCACCTACACTGTGCCCTCACCTATGTAGTAATATGTAGTTGAAAAAACCCCACACCAATGCTGACTACTCTAAATTAATGGCCTCTTACCTTAAGCGAGCCCTTGTGCTACCTGGAAATGATGTAGTTCCCTGTTCCATTCCCATGCCTCCCTGGCTAGATCAGTTTATACCATCTCCTTCCTCTTCCAACAGCTCCCAGTCAATCTCGCTTTCAGCTGCTAAACCGCTTCCTAACTAGGACAGTGCTATGCAGGCTGAATAGTAGAGACACAGGGACTGGGGCAGCAGCTGTAAAACACTGGACTCTGGGAGGAGAGGTTTTAAAAAAGAGTGTTTTTCCTAGAAATTTGGATTGGGTGGAGAAATATAATTGGCCCTACCAGGGCTACCTCAGGAAACAACACTACGAGTTTATGTTACTTTTAAAGGGTTTTTAAAATTTTATTTCTATTTCTTTTGGCACGTTGGATGCTTCTTAATTTTATTTAATTTTTTAAAAAGATTTTACTTATCATTTTGAGAGAGAGGGGAAGGGAGAGAGGCAGAGAGGGAGAAAGACATCAATGTATGGTTGCCTTTCACCTGCCTCCAGCTACAGACGTGGCTGGAGACCTGGCTTGCAACTGGTTATGTGCCCTGAGTAGGAATCGAGCCAGTGACCTTTGGGTTCACAGGTTGGCACCTAGCAACTGAACATCCAGCCAAGGCCTGGATGCTTTTTTAACATGGTCTCTTCTCTTCAAATGTTAGCTCCAGGAGGGCAATGTGCATCTGTCTTGGCCACCTCATGACGCATAGTGGTTGAATGAAACTATATGGAGAATAAGTGAATAAATGGGTTAAACTTAGTCTATTCTGGTTTATTCCCTTCTTTGTTGAATGTGGAAAATGCTCGTCTTTAGATTACTAACGAGAGTGAACTATCTGTTGCTGTCTGCTGGCCACAAGGCTGAGGTTTCATATGGGACAATGGGTTTCCTCTGTGCGAGGGCAGGTGCTGGCAGTGGGAAAACAAGGGCAGGCACAGGGGCAAGGCAGAGCTCACATACGTTACCTCCACACTCAGGCTGCGTCCCACTCCACAAGCCGTCGGCTTCGCAGGCTCGCTCTGACGAGCCCCGGAGCACGTGGCCAGCTTCACAGCTGAAGCGCATCAGACTTCCTGTGGTGAAGCTATCCCCCAAACGGATGCCGTGTGCGGGGATCCCGGGGTCACCGCAGGTTCCCATGCTGGTGCCTAAGGACCAGACACCCACATACACCGTTACTGTTAGCATGGAAGATATGGGAGGGGACTGGGAGAGGTTACTGGGTCATGAAGGGGAAGCAGTGGGCCCCACAGATGAGGAGGGTGAAAGCAGACTATGTCTAGGCCGAGTTACCTGAACAGGCTTCTGCCTTACTACTCAGTGGTCAAAGAATAGAGAGGTCTGAGGTCATGGGTGAACCCCTGGAGACCACACAGCAAGGGAAGAAAGATGGCAGAGGGAAGGAAGGCTCTGTGGTGGATCATGCCCTCACTCCTTGGCCTGTGCCAGTGTGCAGTGTCAGTGGTCCAAGCTGGCTGCTTCTCCTCCTTCTCCCTTGTATCCGTATCTACTGAGTCCAGGGTTCCTAGTTCCACTGTTTTAGTCCAGACTCACAGCATTCTCTTGCCCGAACTATTGCAAGAGCCTTGCAACAAATGTCTCTGCCTCCTCAACTCTTCCTCTGATGCATTTTTCATTTATCCTCAGAGCTTAACAATGAACAACCACCAGTCATCTACTCTTGTTTCTTTCCTGCTGAAACTTCTCCCCTGGCTTTCTACTGCCTACAGGATAAAGTCCCAATTCTTTAGCATAGCTTCACCTTCACAACAGCCCAGCCTGAATCCTAATCCTTCAAGTGAGGATCCCTTATTCACAAATTACACAATGCAGATGAGCTCTGGGTTAAATTTTAGACCCTTTCATTTCATTCTTTACATCCTGCCTCCTGTTATATTTCTGCATTTATGTGGGTTCTGATATTAAACAATCATACCCAAGAGGTGGGAGAAGATAGAGGATAGGAAACAAAGCCATAAGATTTAGTGCCTGTAAAAGCCAAAACATCTCATACTATAGAGATGCATAAGAGACATCATTGGATCAGAATAGGCTGTGGTTAGCATGAGGAAGGAAGAGGGAAATTAAGGAATAAATGGCAGCTGCATGAGAAGATCAAGTTTCCAACTGCTGTGGAATGAACCTCCTTGTGAACCCACATGTGTGGGTATCACATGGTAACATCTGAGTGACTGCATTTAGTTTGGTGGAGTCAAGAAAGGTTTAAATCATGTATAACCCACCATTTACCATTTTTGTCTCTTCCTCTCGGTCCTGGAATTATATCCTTTTCCAGGTTAGTCTCAGACTGTGGGAATACCATGTTCCTCATTCTGCCCCCTACCAACGAAGGGGGATTCAATCAATCTTCAAGCCACACAATTGAAAAAAGAGGGCCCATCACATTTGCTCAGGCTTCTTTATCTTTTGAAGTCTTCCAGGCTGTAGCTCATGCAACAGGCAGTAGTGGGGGGTCCCCTGGGAGGCAGCCCTGACGTGAGTACCTGAACTCCCACCCTGGCCAGCTGACCTCAGCTGGAGCTGGCACTACTGTGCAATAGGAGTTCTCCAGTCCTGGGGCCTCACCTGACGGAATGGTCCCTATTGCAGTGTTTAGATCGTTTGTGCCAATGACATAAGGGAGTCTGGGGCAGAGAACTCTATCATGCGGACAGGTAGCAATGGTTGACTCTTTTACTGAAGAGGCATATCAACAAGATGGCGACACTGCAGAGGTGGGCAATGAACTTCTCAAAGTATGCCCCAATCCCAGAGATCTATGTCCCAGGTAGCCCAGGGACTTGTGACTCCAGGACACAGGACTTCTTGTTACGCATCATTTGGGTGCACTGACTGTACAGAATGAGGTTCAAAAATTTATCCCAGAGCTCTCAAATGTGTACTGCTTAGGCCTGACAAGAGGTGCTGTTGCAAAAGATAACACCTGTAATTTTCAGGAAGGGAGGAATTGTGTTCTACTCTGTGGTGCACACCAAACCTTGCATTCTTTCTACTTTCCTGTTCTTGTCCCTTATTTTCTTATCTAAGGCATTCATTCCTCAGCCTTGGCACTTATAGAATCCCTTCTAATCCTGTCCTTGGAGGCCTCCAGGAAAGCTTTGCCCATGGTCTCCTAAGTGTCTGTCACCCCTGCTGGGCACACAGGAGGAATGCGCTGCCTCACAATGTTCAGGGTCAGGGCTCAACCCGCTGAATGCAGTGTGTCCCCTAGTGAGTGGGGCCCATGTCCTCTGAAGGTTCTTTCCCTGCTCCTTACTGTTTCGTGCTCCCAAGGTATCAGCTTGTTTCTAAGAGGAGGCTCTACTAATCTTAACATGGCCAAGAAGGAGTCCCTTCTTCCACATGTAGGACCAGTACTAAGGAAGTCACAAAATTATGATAACTCAGGGCTGAGTAAGATTTGGTTTTCTAGCTTAGTTTTCTACTCCAGGTAAGAACTGTTTCTGTAATATTTCTAAGAGGTCATTTTCCAGCCTCTGTTAATACAACTCCAAAGAAGGGAAATTAGTGTTTGGGTGTAAAGACTTGGATTCCGTACAAGGGGCTGGGAGAATGGCTGTGTGGTGGGGTTACACATGTTAGTGTGTTTGTGGAGGGAGATGTGCAGAGTTTTCTCTCTGGTTTCTGTCTCCTCTACCTGGCACTTCCCTTTCCCATGAAGAACACAGATCACTCAAATAGATCAGACTTGAAGAGCAGCATGAGCCCAACGTCCTAGAGAAGTGTCCAGAGGGAGGAGCTTTAGGCAAAGAGACCAATCACAGAAGGGACTGGGGCAAATGCTGGAAGGGCACTGGATGGGAAATGTGTGCCTTTCCTCTTTGTAATGCCTCTTCCTCCTCATGGCACTGCTCAGGAGTGGCTCCTTGTGGACAACTCAGGAGGCCTCAATATATTTGACCCTTGTCCTCCCCATGCCGTCCTCCTCAAGTCACTTTCACCAGAAGTCCAAACAGAATGGAGCTGGGGAGGAGCCTGAGAATTGCCCTCCCTCAAGTCCAGGGTAAAGGGGTCCCTGTGGCTTGTGCCTAGTCCCGACAAGTTCATGAACTGGGTGATTAGCGAGACTTGCAGAGGTGAGGCGCCAAAGTTCTGGGTGGTAACAGACTGATGTCTCTGGGGTTGTCCTGGGCAGCCGATAGCCCTTTGAAACAGTGGCTAGTGCTTTGAGAATTTCTCCTTTTTGGGGAGACCTAGCTAATATCTGGTTCAGTATCCTGGAAATGTCCTAAATTTGGGGAGACAGGATCATCTAGGAATCTCAAACTGCGAGAATAGTGGTCTCCTCCCTAGTTTTCGGTCTCTGTACGAACTTGGCTGTACAAACTTGGCTAGAGCTGACTAAGGGCATGAACTTGGGCTCAGATCACCATGGGTGGAAGTCCAGTTGGGACTCTGATAGCTGTGCTCTCTCTGCCTATTAGGGAGGAGATGAGGGTTCAAAAGTTCTGCTTTCCTCCTATCTTACCATACTCATATCTTGGGAGCTCATCCACCTCCCATTAGCCAAGTGTTCCCTGGGACCTCTGCCCATGCCAGGCCCCTTTACCTGAGCAGTGGGGCAGGGAGCCTGTCCAGTGTCCATCCAGCCCACACATGCGGGTGGCGTTTCCCACCAGAGTCCGTTTGCCTGTGCAACTGTAACGTACGACCGCTCCCACAGTGTAGTTGTCCCCGGACATCTGGGAATGGGGTGGGGAGCCGGGATGGCCACAGGATACCACTGTGGAGAAGAGCAAACAACTCAGTGATTCTGCCCAATGAGAGATCATCATCATAGGACACATCACATACTAGTCTTTTTATAGTGACAGGCAACAAGGAAGAGAAACCCTGGGTATCTATTGCATTAAATTTCCTGCTGGTACACCCACCTGACATCAGCAGACAATGCCCACCCATCCCCCTGTACAGTTTCCATATCAGTGAAATCAAAAGTAATACCTTTGCTTTAAGAGTTGTAGCAATAATATGTGTGAAATAGCTCAGCAGGTAGTAAGTATGCAATCCTATTTGTTTCTTGCCTCTTGTGATCTCCTCTCCCTACTCCCTAGGCATCTCTGGCACAAAGGTGGTACACGTAGTATAAATAAGACAAAATGGGCAATCGTGATCATAGGACTGTCTGCACTGGTCACAGGTTCCAGAATGAGGGCCAGTTATAGTCCTTTCCCAACTGCACCTCAGAGTTGCCCACATCCACTGTCCTCAACCTGAGACTTTAAAGTCTGCAAGTTCCATTTCTTGAAACACAAAAGTGTAACTGTGGAAACCAGTAATAAGACTAGAGATGAAGTGTATAGGCTGGGGCAGGTGGATGCTGTCAAGGTCACTGTGCTTTGCCTTCCCATTGCTCTTGCCACAGCCTGACCTCAGGTTCTTTCATTTACCCAACACATTTATTGAGTGCCTGCTGGGTGCAAGCACTGTCCTATGTGTTTGGGAGAATACAGTCCATGTTCTTTTGGAGCTCATATTCTAGTGGGGAAGAGGGCTATAAATAACAAAATAAACATGTAATTTTAGGGGGTTCTACAAAGAAAGATAACTCTGCCAGGAAAAAGGTGTCAGGGGTGGGATAGTTTTGAGCAGGGTGGTGAGGGAAGAGCTCTCTTTGGAGGCAATGTTTGAGCAGTGCTTTGAGTGATGTGATGAGGCCAGCCATGTAAGGTCTGGGTGAAGAGCCTTCTGAAGGGAGGAATACCAGCCATAAAGGCCCAGAGGCAACAATGAACTTGTATGTTTGAGGAATAGCAAGAAAGTTGGGGCTTCTGGAATAGAAAGGGCAAGGAAAGAATGGAAGAAGACGAGGGTGGAGAGGTTGCTAGGAGCCAGGTGGTGGCATAGAATTTGGATTTTATTATAAGCATAATGGGATGCCACTGGAGTAATATGATCTGATATACATTTTAACCAGATCATTCTAGAGACTGTGTGGAGAACATTCCAGAGTGGGGCAAGAATGAGGGGATTGCTGCAGATCAAGAAGAGTGATAATGATTTGGATGGGTTAAATCTGGGGTATGGTGAGACACCTGTAGTCATTGCTTGTACCCAGAAAGGAAATAGTGCATGGCATGGATGTTGACCAGGAGAGGTGACTAAAGGGTTAAAATCTGAGCTGGGCTAATGCTGTTCCCAATTATGGAATTTTGGCCAGGCATAGGAATGGCATGAAGGGTTTTGAGTGTCTCCACTTTTCACTGTGGTTTTAATATATGCCAAACACTTTCCTAAGTGCTTGTCATAGATTGTCTGCAGAGACAATCAAATTGCTAACAATTCTTCCCATCATAGAGTCTATTTCCCCTCCCCATTGAATGTGAACTAGCCTTGCAACCTGCTTTGACCACTAGCATGTGGTGAAAATGACATCTGACTGGATGTGCCCAAGAGGCCTGGCAACTTCTGCCTTCATTTTTTTGGAATATCACTTCCATCACGTAAGGAAGCAGAGACCACAGGGAGTGCAATCACAGTGCCACAGTTGACAGCCAGAACCAAGTTCCCTGACGTGTGAGTGAGACCATCTTGGATTGTCTAGTCCCAGTCAAGTCACAGCAGCCAATAACATATAAAGTAGAGATGGAGTGTCTTCACTAAACCCTGCCAATTATAAGAAAGAAAATGGTGGTTACATTAAGCCACTACACTTTGGGGTGATGTGTTACACAATAGATAACTAAAATAAAATGAAATAAGTGATTTTGGAGGTCTTGACGGTGAGTGGGAAGGATATGAATTACGGTCTCCAAAGGGCTGACTGTGATGCACCATTTGTAGAGTCTCCACAATTATTCCTATCTCTGTATGTGTAAGCCATTCCTCCCATTCTAAGGGGTGGAGTCTGTCATTTCCCCTCCCCTTGAATCTGGGAAAACCAAACGCGAAAAACAGACAACTCACTGAGGAAGATATACAAAGGGCCCAGAGGTATATGAAAGACTGCTCAACATCACTAGTCATCAGGGAGATGCAAATTAAAACTGCATTAAGATACCACCTCACACCTGTCAGAATGGCAATCATCAGCAAATCAACAAACAACAAGTGTTGGCGAGGATGTAGGGTAAAGGGAACTCTCGTGCACTGTTGGTGGGAATGTAGGCTGGTGCAGCCACTGTGGAAAACAGTACGGGGTTTCCTTAAAAAACTAAAAATGGAACTGCCTTTTGATCCAGCAATTCCACTACTTGGACTATACCCAAAGAATCCTGAAACATCAATTCATAAGAACCTATGCACACCTATGTTCATAGAGGGACTATTTAAAATAGCCAAGTGCTGGAAACAGCCTAAGTACCCATCAGTGGATGATTGGATCAAAAAACTTTGGTACATTTACACAATGGAATTCTATATAGCAGAAAGAAAGAAGGAACTTGTACCCTTTGCAACAACATGGATGGAACTGGAGAGTATTATGCTTAGTGAAATAAGCCAGTCAGTGAAGGACAAATATCATATGATC